>VZTA01000761.1:0-12073 GCA_013398855.1 Mohoua ochrocephala
CAGGATTTGAGGTGCTGCCTCATAAGTGCTGAGTGCAGTGGGACAATCCCTGCCCTGCTCCTGCTGGCCACGCTATTCCTCCTACAGGCCAGGATGCCATTGGCCTCCTTGGCCACCTGGGCACACACTGGCTCCTGTTCAGCCACTGCCAATCAGCACCCCCAGGACCTTTTCCACCAGCAGCTTTCCAGCCACTTTGCCCCCAGCCTGTAGCGCTGCCTGGGGTTGTTGTGACCCAAGGGCAGGACTTGGCACTTCAATTTATTGAACCTCATTCCGTGGTTTCCAGCCCATTGATCCGGCCTGTGCGGATCCCTCTGCAGAGCCTTCCTGCCCTCCAGCAGATCAACACTCCTGCCCAACTTGGTGTCATCTCTGAACTTACAGAGAGTGCTCCAAACTGTCCAAAGGTGAACTTTCCATCACGTATTTTTAAACTTTCAGAGAAAGGGACAATTTTGATTACATATAAAGTAAGTAATTGACATATTTCACACTACAATAAACCTGACTCCACTGAAAAATTTGAAATTATTTTGAAATTTAGTCATTTTCATCTCTTTGGTTAATGTGATTTCATTTTGTGTACAAGTAGGTTGCACTGTGTTTGCTGTGGATTCTTGGATACTTGCAAATCTCTCTCTGTTAGAAGTGCTGTGATCTTAATCAGAATTCACAATTAGTTCCTCATGTCCAGCTTCTCTCTTTACTGAGCTTATTTTTTAATTTAAAAAAAAGTTAGAAAAAGACCCAAATTTTCTGAGTTACAGTCTTCTGTAGACACTAATACATTATTGTATATTTTTAGATTATGCTTTATTGCCCTGATGAAAGAGATTTTAAGAGTGTAGGAGTATAGTGTAGCCTTACCTTGCCAGTAGAGAAATTAATAAATTACTATAAACCCAGGTACTCTTTACTATATTAAAGAAACTTCCAATTTCAGCTTGAGGTACAAATTATTAAAGAACTATTTTAATGTGGTGTCAGATTTTTCCATACTTGGACATTATTGCCCATTTTTTGATAAATTATTTTTTTCTTAAAGGCCTAGTTGTTTTAACCAAATTACCTAAAAAGCTTGGTTTCATTACAAAATGTGATGCTTCTAAATCCCATAATGGTGAAAAAGCTTGATGACAGGACACATAAAAGTTTAAATCCCACACAGCAAGAAAAGGAACACAATCTAGCTTTTAAAAGAATAGGATTTGAAGTCAGTGTCTTGATTTATAAACATATATGTTTGTCGATACTGAATCCCCATTCTGTCCTGCAACAGCTCTGATAGTGTTTAGTTTTTAAAATCAGATTTTGCAGTTTGACAAACATTTTTCTTCCATTCTGCTATGTGAAAGAACCACACCCACAAAACATTTCACTACATGGGCAAAACAGTGAAGCTGCATGCAATACTGACAAAAATCATACAATACTTTAAATCAAACAATATTTTTCTTTCTTACTTTTAATTTTTTAGTTACTGCATGTATAATTATAGGGTTTGTTTAAATAAGGATAATTGATAAACATGTTTGACATGGGCATATCATCCTTTTTTTGTTTAAGCTGGCTGTACCTGCCAAAGGTCTGTACAGGAACACAGCACATTTTATACAGTTGGCTGGAAAGCAACACTAGATACTGGAGATAGAAGAATCCTTTGTGTCCTGTAGCCAGTGTAGTCCTTTGGTAGAGTGGAATATTGCAGAGAATACTATGGGAAAAGCTTGCATCTGCTGATTGGAGTTGTATCACACTTGCAAAAAGTTAGCTTTTGACATTAAACTGTGCACTTGCAATTTAATGACAGAGGAGGCTGATTTATTTGAATTTTTTCATAATCCATTATGAAGGATCCAAATCTACGCCTTGTATTCTGTAAGAGACCACATTTTTTCCTATCTCATTTTAGCTCACAAATGGATGATGAGATTTAGCCTGTTGGGTTTACCTGCTGACTCCATGGATTAGCTGCCAGATGACTGTCACCTTCCCTTGCAAAGCTGTTGTGTGCCTGTTTTGGTTTTGAGTTTTGTCAATGCTGACAATAGTTCCATGACAATAAGTTTTGAGTAGCAACTTTCATGTTCAATTTTTGTCCTAATAGATGTGGCTTTGGAAACATTATTTGAAAACCGATGGGCCGGCTGGTGGCAGAATGCGCCTTTCTGCTTACCTGCTGCATTTAGTCAATATTACTAAAGACTTTTAACTTTCTTCATTAAAGGACAACCATCAGCCTCCCACATAAAAAATTTTGCCACTACAATAGCCTACAGATAACTCCTAGACAAGAAAAGGCTGGAGGTACAGGTAATAGCAGTATGTTCACTCATATTTTTTCTGTCTTATGTAGTCCCATTTTAAAATGTCTTCTGCTGATAATATGGAAAAACCTACCATTGGCTTTTCATGTAAGAGTCACTTATCCTTTTTTGGAAATGAATCTTGAAATCTTGCTGTTTTGAAGACAATGAGATTGAGAAAATAATATTGGAGCTGAAAACTTGCTAGCTCTCAGCTAGAAAGACTTTGCTAAGATTTCCTGTTTCACACATATTTCATATCTTTTGGGCAGTGTTAAAACATCCCTTATAACTAACCACTTGTCTTGCAGTCTTTCATTCTTGTCTCTTTGACCTATTCTATGTCTTTCCTAACTGATTATTTACCGAGTATTTACTGATTATTTGAATTGAACTGAATTGAGACAGACTGTGTTTAATTGTGCAGTTTTGAGAGGACTTAGTGAGTAAGAAGACTCAGACCCTGAGAGGAGGATTAAGGAGACGGGGGAAGGGGGATGGTGAGACAAGTACCTGTCTGTTTTTGCAGTGGGCCTTGGTTTTTTTTCCTCACCAGGGCATTGCCATCCCCACCATACCCCTGAATCAGCTCTCAGAAAGTTTGGTTTTCTGCTGAATAAGGTCCAGACACTTTGGATGGTATTGGTTAGATTTTTCATTTCCTTACTTGGACAAAGATATACAATGTTTAGGGATTAAGTTTTTCCGATTTCAATTGCAACCTATATACTTCATTGCCTAAGTGCTACTTTAGCATCAATTGCAAGAATATAAATAAAAAGCACCACTCTCTATTTGTTCATCTAAGACCTTGAAAAGCAGTAAATCAAAATCCTTGCTTGGTCTACCTTCAGTTCTCATGACAGGACCAATACATTTGGACTGCTGCAACTTATTTAGATGATGTTTGTCAAGATGGTGGCTTTAAAACACATAGCAGCTTTTTTACAGCAAATCTGATTACTCTTTTATGTGTCTAACCCCATGGCAAAATGGACCTTAAACATTTCCAAGCAAGCTTACTCCACAATTCAGGGACAGTGTCTTTGTTCCTGGAAACAACTCAGATGTGCAGAAAAAGAGATCTTGTCTCTGCTAGCCTTTCCCCAAGGTAGTGAACTCCAGTTTTTACCTGCTTTTGAGGGGTCAATGAAAGAGAGCGAGAGGGAGAGCAGGACATGCAAAATAACAATGTTTCCCATCCCAGGAAATTAAGCAGCACGTACTATTTCCTTGCAGAGGAAAATAATCTAATCAACACTGTAGAATGACAGCTGTGATTAACTTATTTTGCCTAAAAGCCTGATTTTACCCCTCTGCGTAGACGGAATAGAATGGAAATAGCTGTCCCAGGTGAGGACCCCAAGGAGTTTAGGAAATGGGAAATGACGCTTTTGGTACACATACACATCTTTTTAGTGGAAGCCATAGTGAAAAAAATAGAATTTGGGTTTTGTCAAAAGAGATCAAACACAAAGCAGAGCTTCCTTAATGCACCAGGGAGAAAGCTCAGGCTACATTACTGAGTTTAAGAGTTAAATGGTGATTACTCTTTGATCCTTGGAGGTGTTTTTTTCTCACTCTGTCTTTTTCAGCTAGTTCCCCCCCCTTTTTTTTTTTGAGGCATGACTTTGATTGCAAGTTAGATCTTTGAAAATATGTCAATGAATTTCATCTCTTAGACATGTAATTAATCTTCATATAGTTCTGGTAGTAATGCAAACACACCTGTAGGATGTTTTTCATTGAAAACACAAGGAGAGAACCTGTAATAAATCTGAGAGTGATAGCTTTATCGTGACTGACAGAGCTGCTGGAGGCCTCTTCTTTATGAGTATAATTTGGGAGTATATAAAGAAGAGATTGATTTCCACAGACCACTCTCTTTTCCTCAGTATTTGTTCTTAGTCTGTATAACCCACTCTAATTTTTATTTTACAAAAAGACCTAACACATTTGATTAAAACAATGCATATTGCGTTTCTCTGAGTCAGCACAGGCCAATGCGAACACAATTTAATTTTGTACTTCGCAAGCCCCATGACCGAGTGCTGTGCATGATTTATCAGGGAGTTGCAGCTCTCTTCCTTGTCAAGACTTGTTCTTCTGGATCCTTTGGAAACAACAGTTTAACCTTTTGAACAGAGCCAGTACCTTCTAGCAGGCGAAGATGAAGTGCTTTGAGAAAGAGGCTATGGGAGTAATGAGATGTGACTGTGAGATGAGTCTTGCTTGACAACGTACAACAAACCTCACATCTCATGCTAAGAAGTGGCTGTCACTTTGATCTGCATGAAGCTTAGTGCTCCGTGGATTTGAGCCACTATGTGTGTGTTGAGTCAAACCTCTCTGGTACAGGGAAAAAATCTCCTGATGTCCACAGGGCCACACAGGAAGTGCAAAGGCAAGAAGCTGACTCCTTGACTAACCCTCGCGGTATTCACTTGGTACATAACAGTAACACTTTTACTGATAGGAAAGTTGAAAACTAACATTTTAAATAACTTGATTAATGTGTCCTTGCCTTAAGCTTCATCTCTTGCACCACGCTGCCCCTAGGACACTTTTTCTTTTTTACCAATCACATCTCCTTGAAAATCCTTGAAAAAGGGGTATCCTTGTGTTAGATACCCCTCTGCTCTGAACTGTGATTATTCTTTCTTACTTATTTATTCCGTGGGATGACTAGGCAGTAATTCTGTGGGGGACAGAAAAAGTGAGTGTTGATGGGAATTCACCAAATACAGCAAATGAAAAATTTATGGAAATGAGGGGCCCTATAGAACAAAGAACATCTTTCTACTTGCTTGCGATCCTTTATTCTTGCCCAGATCCACAATAGGACCTTTCCTCTGTTTCTTCTTTTATTTATAATCAAAACAAAATGAGGAGAACACAGCTTGACCACAGCCAAGATATGTCTTCATTTGAGGTCATCACATTTCAATGCTGTGTCAAAAAATGTGTTAGAGACAGAAAGAGATTCAGTCTAGCTGAAGTAAAGACACTGCGCTGCCAATAATTGTGTTCTGTAATAGTTACTCAGGTTAAAAGTATTAATTAAAGAAGGAGTTGGGTGGCTTTTTAAAGTGTGATGTAATTCGGTGCCAGCTGGCTGACCAAGAGCCTAGGGTAGGTTATATTTGTCTCTCTCAGAACAGGAAGAACAGATCTTTTATTTTTCTTTGTTAAACCCTTTATGCTTGGCTGTACCAGACCGGGCAGATTGCTTGAAGTGACTGGCTGCCAATGTAATTTGTGTTGGTAAATAAATATAAAATGTTGGGATCTTTCGAAGATGGGATCAGGAGGCAATGACTGATGCCAAGCAGAGTGCACTCATTTCCTGAGAAACAAAACTGCTCTATCAGCTCACCTTAAGCTTGATTTGCACAAACTCCATTTGTTCTGTCTCTTCATAAGCAAAGCTGTTAAACTGAAAAATCTCCTATGTCTATTGTGTAATGTCAGGCTCACCTGGCTCCTTCTCATCCAGCTTGAATAAAGGGCTATCCTTTGCCCTGTCCCATAAGGCTTGCTTTTTGTCTTCCTGTCAACCAGCTTACTGATGCTGGTTAGTGTATGTGCTAGCTTTGGCTGGGACAGAGTTAATTTCCTTCACGGTAGCTACTAGCGGGGTGTATTTTGGATTTCTGCTGGAAACTGCTTTGATAATCATAGATATTTTCATTACTGCTGACCAGAGCTAACAAAGTGTTAAGACCTTTTCTGCTCTTCATGCCACCCCACCTGTGAGTGGGCTGGGGGTGCACAAGGTGCTGGGAAGGGGCACAGCCAGGACAGCTGACCAAAACCGACTCAAGGGATACATCATACCACACGACATCACGTTCAGTATATGAGGCTGGAGGAAGAAGAAGGAAGTGGAGACATTTGAGGAGATGGCATTTGCCTTCCCAAGTCACTGTGACATGCGATGGAGCGCAGCTTTCCTGGGGATGGCTGAACATCTGCCTGCCCATGGGAAGTGGTGAATGAATTTCTTGGTTTGCTTTGCTTGTGCCTGTGGCTTTTGCTTTACCTATTAAACTGTCTTTATCTCAAGCCACAAGCTTTCTCAGTTTTACCCTCCTGGTTCTTTCACTCATCACGCTGCGGGGAGTGACCGAGTGGTTGTGTGGTGCTGAGCTGACAGCTGGGGTTAAACCACGACATTATAGTGGAAGGAGGTGGAGCAAGAACATAGGTGATATAGGCATGCTGAAGTAATACAGTGAAACACAGATAATAGATGTGGACTTGTGAAAAAACAGCTGAGACTCCAGTGCAAAAATTTCAAATTTGTACAATTCTTCCAGAGGAGGGAAAATTATGGCACAGCAAAAGGCAACATCTCCCAGGCCTGAGGAAGGCAGTACTACTTCAGAAGTGGGTATCACCTGATAAAAAGAGGTGTAGATAAACCTGCTGTTTCCTCATCCCTGCAAAAGGCTAGGAAAAGGTGTAGTAAAGTCCTGCCCATTCTTGGTAGTAATAAGTCAGTCCCCTATTGCACTGTACTTCAGCAGGAAACTCAAAACTGGCTTTTCCTACATCACGGGGATGATTGAAGGTAAATTGAGAGTTGCTGTTAAGACAGATATGTACTAAATATGTTCAGCAGAAACAGAAAAACACAATTCTTTTGTGGAACGATTCAGAAAGGGGAAAATCTTTTGTAGAAAGGAATAAACTCAACTAAAAGCAAACCACTACACAGTTCAATAAAAGGTTGCCCTCTCCAGTCAAACAGATACAATTTGCCACAGCGTATAAAGAGGATCTTTTTCAGTTTAGCTATTTCCATTAATGTATGAACCACTGATCAATATTAGACATTGCTTAGCTTCTCAGGTCATGAGAAACAACTCGCTGGCAAGCATTGTATTTCTAGGAGACAAAGTCTGTGGGGTAAATATATGACCATGCAAACAAATTGAATACTTTTCATGGAAGTTGAGGACCAAATTAATAATTCTCCTTCATTATGTCAAAGGTATAAAGATTCGGAGCTATTCCAAAGGCTATGAATTTCTGGGCAGCCGTTTCAGCATGGTTCTCAAATACATCCGGAAATCTCTGGAGAAGGAAGCAGACCTTGGGTTGAGCTTCACCTGCCCTCGTAGCCTTGCAAGGTCTAGCAAATTTCACGCGTAAGGAGAGTCTGGGTAAGTAGGCTACAGAAACACAGTCAGGAAACTACATGACAAAATCATAATTTGTAATTTCTGATTGCTTTTTGTCAGAGCAGCTTTCTGAGGCCTCAACTATCAACACATCTCCATCATATCCAGCACTGAACATATTTGTAATTGGACACTGTTCTTGTTCTGCAGTCTATAGCAATAAAGGAAAGTAATATATTAGCTGTTATACAGATGGAGGACTGGGAGATTAAATATCTTGTCCGGGGTCAAAAAGGAAATGTGTGACAGGTCTGGGACTTGTGAACCTGGAAATGTCGAGTTGAAGGCCTCATCTGTGGGCCGTATATTTACTCCTGAGTGTTAGCTGACTGCGCATTTAACAAAACACTCCAAAGGACACCAATATGTTATTGCTCCTATTGGAAAATGACTGGACAGCCATGCTTCTTCTGACAACTGGCCAAATCTTGCCTGGGCAAACTATTCAGTTTTGATAAATTGTACAAAGTAATTTGAAAAATAGATTGTTTAGTCTTCTGAGTATGCTTACATAGATTCTTCACAGAACAAACGATGTCTCCTTCTTGTAAATATTAATAAATAATGTTTTTTACATTTCACTTAGGAGCAATCAAACAGGCAAGAAATAACCATGACTGGAAAGCCTGAGCTGCTAACTCAGTTCAATGCCGTCAGAAGAGTTTTAGTCTACAGTGAGTTCAGGCAGTTAAAAAGGATGGACTGAGTATAGCAGGGATTTCGCCTTATTTGAATTACAGAGCTTCTCTTTTAAAAGAAATTCTTTGGAAATCAATGACCTGGGTTGTGGCTCCATTAGTAGTTTGGCCCAATTTTAATTAGCTGATGATGTGTGCACTATCGTTTGCTAATAAAGGGTGTAATGATTTTAGATGGCTGTTGCTACAAAGCCCCCAAATTTTACGTGTGCACTGTCCAACATTAAGCCTGGTCTGGTCTCTTCTGGGTCATCTCCACTTCTAGTGGGAATCCTGAAAGGGTGTCCAAGTTTGAACGCAACAGAGATGCTGAGCGAGGAGCTTTTCTGACTGGTGCTGTGCTGCACTGGCTTTTGACAGCAGGATACCCAAATTCTCCCTGTAATTAACTGTGTACTGAGGGTCCATTAGAAAGGCGTGTGATGACCCTAGGCCACAGATTCCTGGCTTTACCATGGCCCTGGAAATATCAGGTTAGCCATGAAATAATTTCAGTTTACACCATGTGACTAAAATTGAGGCAAACCTTTTAATACTCTTGAGTGGAGGGGTAGGAGGTCAGAGAAGATAGCATAGATGATGCTTTTTCAGAGTGTGATTAATTCTTTTCTGTGTAGCAAAAAAAAAAAGAGGAAATATTAATCAGAACGCTTGAAATCACTAAATTCTTGTTTGTAATTTCATAGTCACTTTCTTCAGTAGTGTAATTGTCTCTTCTTTTGTGCAACAAATGAGGGAGTTTATAATTTGATGTCCAGTGGGATTCGGATCTTATTTATTTTGCTGTTTAACAGAGGTACAATACAGACATTCCTGTAGGAAAAAGGAAACCCAAAACCCTCCAGAAAGACAAATTGAGGCAAATCTAACATGCATGAGTTAAAAACTATGGGTCCTCCTCTAAATTTGTGTTTTGAAAATAAGGAGAGTGCATATACATGTATGTGTGCTTGCGAATTAAGAAGGTGCTATTTCTTTTCTTAGCAACATCACAGAAATATGAACAACTCAGGTTGGAGGGAAGCTCATAAGATTGTCTGGTCCAAACTTCCGTGGGAAAGAGAGTTGAGGAGATCATCTAGTACCCTTTCCAACTGCATCTTGAAAACCTCCAATCATAGGAACTCTACCTCATCCCTGGGTAAAAATGCTTTATCAAAAATGCAATCAAATGCATTTTAAAATCCCTGTTTACCAGTAATGCATCTGAACAAAAGGGGAATAAAAGTGAAATACCTAGTGAGAAATTCTGGATATGATTAAGCATGATGATCCCCACACTAAGGAACAGAGAAGATTTAGTGCAATATATTATCAGTGCCAGACGATCTTTCTTTCTTCAAGGTATCTTCTTGTTTCCTCTCTCCACTCTTAAGTTTCAATTTGTGCTTACTTTACAGGATTTTCTGTCTCTCAGAAAGGCAAAGTGGACTGCTTGTTCCCCTATAATCAGGTTGCACGCAGAACTTAACTAGGTGGTTTACCAAGTCCTGCGGGATTCCTCCTCCTAGAAGAAAACCAAATTCAGAGTTAATGCTGTTGGGACTGGCGGCTCTAAACAGCTCATTGTCAGACTGATCTGCTCCTAAAGTCCCCGAATGGGTGTGGGAAGCCCCTCTGAGTGTTTAATGATAATGTGGTTTTCCTCTTTCATTAACTTTTGTGTACAAACAGCTATCATGCTCACTGGATGCTAAGCACTTTACTGCCCATCTACATCCACGTCAATGCTATTTAAGGCTAATCGCACACTAACTACATCTCCCAGTGACAAAGCTGCATCCCCACTCTGTCTGTATTGATCTCCCATCAGTCATTTGTAAGTGACCGTGCTAGACATGGCCCTTGGGCATTTTTCCAATACAAAAGCCACTTAACATTAAAATTGCAGGATCTCTTTTGGCTGTTTTACAAGTCTTTATCAAATGTGTATAAAAACCTACCTTTAATCATAACTACTCTATGAATTTTTTTCACCTTTGACCATTGACCCCTTTAAGATAACGAGAGCGTTTGTGCACCAGACTGCCCTTCTTCAAGTTTTATTCATTGCCTGAGAGGGCCACTAGAAGCAGTGGCAAAAAATACTGGAAAGAAAATCCTTTTGCGGTAGTGTTTGTTTCATTTTAACAATAGCAACCCTAAAAAGAGTAATTATTTAAGAGGGTCACTATTTCAGTCATTTATATGCCCTTTGGGTCACGTGCCCATCACTTTACCTCATTCAGATGAGCAGGCAGTAGGGCTGCCTTTCTGTTCCCAGTCCTCTGCCATGTACCCTCGTACATCTTGGCATGAAGACTGTGTTTGTTTTGCACGTCTATGTGAAAAGCCAAACTAGTACAAATTCTTTTACTCTATCACTGCCACATATGAACACTGAATATATAATTTCAGACACTCTGTGGTTGTTGGATCTTGTTCAGGAGGTTAGATGAGAATTTTAATTGCATAATTCTGCCATCCTTTCTTTTCTGCACTGTTTCAAGTTCTCCCTAATTTGAGGATACATCTATGGCTTCGGAACAAGATTAACAACTGTCTTTTTTTGAAGTTCAGTACTCGTCCAACTAAATCAGCTTGTAGAACAGTTTAGCTGTGTTCGAGTAGCAACTATTTTAACAATTGCTCTGGTCATGTGCAAGGCTGTTCACACTGGCCCCTGGAAATTATTAAAAAATACTTGTGGTGGAAAGATACACTGTTTGCATACAAGCCCATAAGGTCTCCTCCTTGCTAGAGCTACAACTTGCTTTATTTGTTGGACTTTGAAACTTTAAACATTTCACAGACAAGTCTGACTTTATTCCCACAAGAGGATTCATCAGTGCATTTGAAGGGCCATATGTTGAGTTGACACTATCAACTATAGGCAATATGCCAACAAAGTACTCAGGCAGGCAGCTCTTCCTGAGCTCCATACTATCTATTTTTTGACTATCTATTTTGATTTGTGTCTCATAAAATGCATCAATTACATATATAAGGAGAATTTCTCCACAGGATGTTAATGGAGTAGTGTACAGTAAAAGGTCAAAAGCACTGTGACTGATCCTCTCGGAATAACATCCAGGAAAAGCTTTCCCTAAAACAGACAAAGTATTTATAGTAACGATAGCAAAATACAAATGCCACTTTGGAGTCTATTTGTCTAAATAAGTGGCTCTCAGCATTTTTCACTCAGTGTGTTAGTTCTTAGGACTAAGACCAACCTGTCTGCTCCAAATTTCACACATTTTCTACACATGGCATGCTTGGCTATATGAAAACAGGTCTGATAGGATGTTGGGATAGTATAAAGGAAGCAAGATTAAAATGAACTCACCTAATGTGTTGTGTTCAGCTGCTCCTTGCATCATTTCGTCTCTGGCAGCATCACTGCTATACAATGGCAATACTGTGTTAGTAAATACAATCATGCCAGTGACTAAGGACAGAAAAAGTGAGGTGTTCTCAGCACCACTGCCAAACACCAACTGGTGGAAATATGTGTGTTACTTGAATCAGTGTTTCTGCTCCCCTAGCATCCTCAGAGAAACCTGTGCTGAAAAATGATTAAGGTTGTAATCACATTTGTCCCGGTTTGAGACAAAATTGGGAGGAACGCTCTGGGAGGAACGTCTCCTCTATAGAAGGCAGGTTACAGCCACCCCTCCCCCACCAGCTTCGGGAAAAAATTCCTCGAAAGAAAGTGAAAAGGGAAAAAAATATTTATTTAACAAACACACGGGAAAAGAATAATGCTAAATAATAAAACCTCTCACTGTGGAGAGAAAACCTGGGAAGATTTGAGAGTCCTTTCCGTGGGTGTGGTCTCTCTCTCTCTCTCTCCTCTTCGGAGCTGGGTCGGCTCGGGCCCCTCCAGGCCGAGGTGTGAGGG
>VZTA01000773.1:0-12258 GCA_013398855.1 Mohoua ochrocephala
CCCTGGGACTTTGGTTTTTTCTCTTTCTGGACTTTCTTCTCTTCTGGACTGTTCAGAACACCAGAACATCAGAACCTCACTGGGAGGCCTCACACCTCGGCCCGGAGGGGCCCGAGCCGACCCAGCTCCAGAGAGGAGAGAGAGAGGGAGAGAGAGCCCACACCCACGGAAAGGACTCTAAAATCTTCCCGGGCTTTCTCTCCACAGCGAGAGGGTTTGTTATTTAGCATTATTCTTTTTCTGTGTGTTTGTTAAATAAATAGTTTTTTCTCCTTTCATTTTCCTCTGAGGAATTTTTTTCCCGAACCTGGTGGGGGAGGGATGGCTGTAACCTGCCTTCTGTGGAGGAGATGTTCCTCCCAGAGTGTTCCTCTGAAAATTTGTCTCAAACCAGGACATATAGGCAGGAGGGAGTTGAGCAGACAGAGGTCTTGTTCACAAATCTTTTGAGGCTTTTTATTTGTGTTTAGAGAAACGTTCAGTCCCATACCTCAGCAGACAGCAATGCTGAGTCACACACTGTTATTGCTGCATATCAGCCTGGTGCTTGACTGAAGAAAACAGCCAGCCCTTCCTCCTTATTCCTTTTATTGGATATCAATGGCAAAACAAAACTTGTTTTCCATGCAAGGACAAGATCTTTCCTTCTACATCTTCCTATTTCTGCTACATTTTTTTTTTCCCAAACAGTGAGGGAGGGTTAGTTTTGCGCAATTTCTACCCCAAAAACAGGCTTCAGTGATGTGGACAGACACTACCATTATGGAGATCAGGACAGATCAAGGCTTACAGGGTTTAATCCTATGTGTGGGTTTTAAATTGGCAGAAGTTGTGGACTCGTATGTTCTACTATTTTTCACCCCAAATGGGATGGTGCCACAGAATCATAAGCTGCTATCAGATCTTGGGATTAATTAGTTGATAATGGATTTCATATCAAGATAGAGCTCTGATAAACACACGTATGCTTTAATTTAGGGATAGGTTTTGCTATTAAATGTCACACTTTAACAGAAATTGCATATGACAATCCAGCCTTCAAATTTTCTTTTCTGTAGCCAATTTTTGAAACGAGCCTCAACTTCCTTTTAAATTTTTAAGAATAAACAAGGACTACAATTTTTCTCAGCATCACAAAACAGTAGGAGTTAAATCTTATTCTCAGTTTTTAAGGTGTTCTGCTGAAATAATAGTTAAAGTCGTATTGCATTTTTTCCCAGCTTGCAGAGTAACATCTGTCCCCAGGAGTTTAGAATACGCCTTTTTCTCCAAAACTGCTAAAACTGTCAGTGTGGGTTTGGGTTTGGTATTTTTGTGTGGCTCTTTTTTTTCTTCTTTTTTGAGTGTGGGGAGAGAGTGAGGTGAGGGGCAGGCTCTTGGTGGGGTTTTTTTGCTGGTTTTGGGGTTTCTTTTGTATTTTTTAGAGGTCAGGGAAGGAGATAGGAGAAGAAAAGAATGGATAAATCTAGAGCGTCCCATAGAAAATATGCACTGACCAAACCTGTTTAGCCTTTATTTAAACAGTTTCAGTCGATGGCAACCCTCCCCTTAATCAACAGTAAAACATTCTTTTAGGTGTCTGCCAACCCCTCATCTTGGCCAGTGCATTTTATTTGGAGCTTGTAATAGGAATCTATTTTTCAAAATGCCTGCTATAACAGCCTTCTCCTCTCCTGCTTCTGCTGAGCATGGAACAGTCACTGTCTAACCTCTCTCCAGCCTAAGTGAGCCAGGAAGGTTATTAACCCTTTAGCTTAACCCTCAGGGTGGCATCCTGCTCAGTATGTAAAGAGTTAGACTGTGCTCTCCCAAATAACTAATGAATAAAGCTCTGGAGAACTTCACAGGGAGCAGTTGTCGCACATTTGGTACACAAGTTAATTGTAGCACTTTTCTTAATCTTACTGCCCAAATTATTTTGATGGAAGTGAAATGACAAGCTTACCATGTGGTGTTGCTCCCCATGAAATGCATTTTGTTAATTTATATTGTTGGCCATAATATTTTCTGTCCCTGGTTCACTCTCCATATTGTGTAGTTGTGGTCCTTTAGAAATGCCAAGGATGACCCAGAAAGCTAAGGAAGAATTTCTTTTTTCTTTGACCAAAATGAAAGAATCTAAACTTGAATGCTATGTTAATCTTAGATATTAGGCAGCATTTAGAGCAGAGGTCTGAATATGTTTACCACCAGTATATGACAAATTTATTTTCACACCATTTCCAAATATACTCTAAACCCATTTGATTTTGTTAATATTTTAAAGAAGATAGTTAGTAGAGGATATTCTGGAATTTCTGCTGCCAGTTTTACTACTTGCTTAGAGACAGCCAACCCCATCCAGAGATGAAGTCACTGGGATATAAAGGTGTATCAGTCTGCCATGATACCTGAAAATTAGTCACACAAATTCCACTTATGAATGAGGACCACTGCTACTAAATGTAGGTGGGAACAGAATCAACTTTACCTCCATGTTTTTGATGTACCATGGAAAGGAATTTTTTTCCAAATAAGAGATTGTCTTTCCTATTAGACCTCACAGAACATACAGAAAATTGCTTGTCCGGAAACTGAATTATCCAGCAAACATCTATATTTTATTTTCAGGCTGTAAAACTCCTCAGGTATTGTCAAGAACTTATCAAGATACAACCAAATTCCTGGAACCTTTGAAAAGCTAGCCTTCACATATGTTTAACAGCCTAATTTCTAAAAATTTTCTGATAAAGAGCAGATTTTTTGCTGGTACAAAAAAGATTTTCTCTTTAAAATTTCTGACATATTTTGTTGCCAAAACCTTGGTAGCTGGGATTTGGCAAATGATATCTGTCCTGATGTTCCTCCCCTTGGAAGATTAAAAAATCCGTAGCTCACCACAAAGCTAATCAGTGTTGTGAGGTCTCTGTAACATTTAAGATGATCAAGCATTACTATTTTTTAGCAAGATTTTGCTGACTTTGAATAGCAAAGCCTAACAAGAAAAATCAATACATTAAAGACTAAACCTACAAATGCTTTGGCGTCATGCAGCGTTAGGAAAACTTCAGGCAAACAATCATGCATGGTATTCAAATTTCCATTAGTCACTTAGAGTGGAAAATCTGACGTGATAGTCAGTTAGTGGGACGGGATATTCAGCTTATTTAACCAAGAAACCACAGTGTGGTGTGCGGCTCCTTAGTTAAAACAAATATCTCATTACCAAAGTACTTTGACATTTCTTGTGTTTATTTAAGATCAGTCATCATTCAGGTACTTAAAAGCTATGAAACTGAAATTATGCAGACTTTACGAAAAGTCGGTCCTACCCTTCCTTTTCAAGTTTCAGCACATTTGGTGAGTTTACACAGCACTGAAGGTAATGATGAGCTCATACCTGTTTAAGACGTCTATTTAAAAAATACAGAAGGCACTGAGCATCTCCCTGTTGCTGCAGCACACAAGCTTTCTTTCTTTCTTGTGCTCAGATTAATGATTTGATGCTTCCTGAACTGTGAGTCAAAATAGCTGCTTCTGCCTTTCTGCACTGTGGTTACGCTGCCAGAGTTCAGGAAACTTGTGTCAGCGTGTACCTTATGCAAGCAGGGCTCAAAGGCCAGTGTATTTTGAATTGCAACAAAGTTTTTGTTTGTTTGACTTTTTTTTTTTTTAAGGAGTTTCTTCAGAATTTTGTCAGGTTACGGTCACCGTTTAATGCCTACAAATGGATTGTATAGAAGTCCATGGGAGGAATAAAGTGCTGGCTAGGAAATGTACTTGTATCTTTTCTGCTCCTGTGCTCTGCAGTAATGGTGACCGATGGTGACTCAAGATTAAACTACTCTGGTTTTCAAAGAGCTGTTAAGCCCTGATTCATCAGAACTCTAAGTTCTTCTACCTATAACAATGTGCCACCACTTTTCTTGATTAGGGTTTTTTTACTTGTTACCTCTATTGTTACAGTCAAGGCCCTATTCACACTCCATGTAGGGTCAGGTTAGTGTAATTCTTGAGAAAATGATGAGTAGAACATATTAAAATAGGTGCTTTGCCAGATGCAGGATGTCCTGGTTTGTGCTCTTTTCTTGTTGGCTCTGCAGCTGGACAGATAATACCTCAGATAGGAGACTTACGTTTCACTAAGAGGCCAAATGTGTTTGGTTTGAAATTAAGGGATCAGGATAAAGAACAGTCCAATCTTGTGGAACCTTATCAAGAAGGGTGACTAAGGCTGCTGGAGTTTGCTGTACCTGAGGCCATGCCATGGACGGGAGCTGATCACCACCCTTTACCAGGATGGAGGCACAGAAGTATTACTGGACACTGTCCATCAATGAGAGGCAAGAGAAGTCCTTTGAATGCCTGGAGTTTAGAAGCGGCTGCTCTCCTCCAACTCCAAGGAGGAAGATCCTCTGAGAGCAATGTGCTGGTGATTTGTGGGTGAAGTGGTCTCTCTTCTCCATACTCAGAGGTGGTGAAGAGAAGACTTCTAATCATCCAAACTCCCACAACAAACAGCCAGGTTGTTTGGTGCGGCTCACATCACCTCCTAGGTCGACAGGCCTCTCCTTAAGTTCTTTATAAATCACATGAGTCCTGTTCCTGCCATGCACAGCCAGGAATTTGGTTTTGGAGTAGTTACCTTTGCAGACATTCATCCTCAAGGAATAATGCAAAACTAACCACTTTTGGTGCACGGGTGGCTTGCTTTTGTCGAAAGTGCTGAATGTAACCGAGGAAGAAATTACGAGCTTCTATCACAAAAAAAAAATAAATCAAAGGGTCCAATTTTCTGCCAACCTGTTCTGCCTTCATTTGAATTTGAAAAAGAACACCTGGAATCCTGGAAAGGATCTCATGAGGTTGTGAGATCCAGAGCAAGCCAGCAATATCCCTTGTTGGGTGAGCTCTAGGAGTCTTGGCTGACACATCTCTGAGCAGAACTGTGTCCCTCCCTTGGAGGAGTGAGGGCAAAAATACCTAATTATGTCAGTTTTTCGCCATCAAACTCCTCCATTCAAAAGCAGATGATGATGATTGTCTAACATTTTACAAGGACCAAGACCAAATGAAACTGGCTTTCTCTTAATTCTGAAATTCTCTCAAGCGTATTCAGGGAATAGATATTTTAATGCACCAAAAGGAGACAATATTTTGTGATGCTGTTGATATTTTTGGCAAAAAAACCAACCGTGTGAAAATTTTTTATTGTTTTGGTAGTTGGCTTTGTTGTTTGTTTGTTTTTTACATTAGCCAATGACTCAACACAACTACAATAAAAAGATATTGGCCAACGTCTTCATATTATGTCTGAAATACAGAACAGAGTTAATCACCCATCTTCAGCAGTAGGGTGTGCCAATTATCTGCCAAACAGCTTGCATAGTTCAGTGACTCCAAGTAATTTTGCTGACACCCTGAAAATAGGTGTTTATGCAACAGCCCTTCAAACATAAATAAAAGCAAGATATATGATGAAATTACATTCTGTGTCTCAAAGGTGGTGTTTTTTCATTCTTTCACATCTTTTAAAGATTGTGCGATGACTAGACCATTTAAGAGCGCAGCTGGTTTCTGCCCTCACACTAGCTTTTTCCTCAGCTTCTACCAAGGTTTGCAAGGTCTGTCACATCAGTTTGGAGATGCTCTGGTCTCTGCCTCATTCCTCCTTTACCTCCTCTTCCTCCTAAGGCACTCCTGCAAGCACCTGGCTTAATTTTACTACAGTTGGATCAGATTTGGCCATTCAGCATCATTTGAGAACAGTGAATCCCTGATTACTGTTCACTGTTATATGGAGAGCTGCTTTCCTTCTCAGCCAAAACATTTTTCTCAGTCTTGCAGAAATTTGGTTCCTTATTGATGTGGAAAGTCTGAGTAGGCAGTGCTGGAAAACTCAAATGTGATGTGAAAACAGTGCTGGAAAACAGTTATTATAGTGCAGACATAGTGAACAGAGGAAAAAATTACTTGAAGAATTGTAGATTTATTTCCTTTGGTTGTCTCACAATGTTCTGGAGGGACCAAGTCCTCCCTCATTCAGAAGATTATATGTTCACTTCTAACTGGTTTCAGTGACATTAATTTCATATTACAGGATTTTCCCAGGTGAGTGAAGGTGAAATTTGGTATATTCCCATATGAAATGAAACTCCTGTACTTTTCCACTGAATTATAGATTCACTCCTTGCAGATCTTGCTTAAGGAGGAATTTTGAATGTGATGATACTGGGTAGAGGATGGGAGCAGCTATTATCTCTGGCCTTAAGTGTTATCAAGGAGTGGTGGTTACCAGAGATTTCTCTCCTGTAAGAAGTGATCATCCTATTTTTATTTCATTCCTATTCCGTCCCATGAATAGCACAACATGGAGTCCAAGCAGCAAGAAAGCTTACACAATTTTCTAATAAAATTTGCTTCTTGGGAAAGTCTGTGGAGTTGGTTTATTACCTTTTTTTTTCTCCCAGAGATTCTAAAAAGAGCAGATTGTAGAATGGGGTGTGTTACTCTCATGACATCCATCCATTTACAGGTACTGTATAGCACAAGTCTCGTACTGATTTTTCAGACCACCTGTTAGTCATTAGATTGTGACTGCACCTGCACAGCACGTGTGCAAGGCACTCGGCAGCAGCCAAATGTTGGAGGAAAGAGTCCAACCTGAAATGAGAAAAATGGCCATATTCAGTGTGGTCCAAGCGAAGCTGAAGGACCATGACAGCATTCCTTGTGACCTCCAGAAGGGAGATCTTGATATGTCTGTTATTTGCAGCTACTTTTGAAAACATATGGAGGATGACCAAAATACCGGTAGGCTGAAATAAAAAGAAAAACCTGCTGTCTATCATATTTTAAAGAGGGAGAAAAGGGCAAGATGGCAAATTGTCTCTGAGCTTACTAGAAAGTTCTGAAGAAATGCTTGACAACTACAGCAGAGTTTACAAGTATCTCAAGGAAAACAAAGAACTGAGAAATGGCAAACAAAGATTTGTCAAGAAGAAATCATGTCTAAACAATTTAATTTCTACCTTTGAAAATATGGAAATCTTTCTTAACAGATAGAAACAGCAGACGTTATGCATTCTGGCTTTAGCATAAAATTGCTGTGTTGTTTCACCTGACACTTTTCTGGTGAGGAAGCATGTTGAGCTGTATGTGCTGGAGGCTCAGTGCAATACTAATTGGAAAACTGTTCCCAGAATTCAGCAGCTTAAAGTCAGGGAATATGACCTCTGTGTGGCACTCATCAACAGTTTGTGTTAATGATGGGATGATGAAATATGAGCACGGTCATTAAAATCAGAGGTAACATCAGGCTGAAAAAGAGTAAGAACATATAGGCTGGCTTAACTTTAAAATTGGCTTTGACAAGCTGGTGAATACGAGTCAACAAGGACCAGTGCAGAGCATTGCACCTCAGTGGGAAACATCATCTTTTCAAACGGAGAGCAGACTTCAAGAAGAATTCAGACTGTTGAATAATATGATTCTAAAGGACAGAATGAAAACCAACTAAGTCAACAACATTTTGGTAAAGAGGGACCTAGGAATGATTGTGGTCCATGGGTTGCATGAGATACTAATGCATTTCACGTGAGAAAGTAAGCACTTCTATAGGAGTCAAATTCAAAGATGAGCTGTGTGAGTAAGGTGAAATCACCTTTCTTCATCATTCAGTGCTACAAGGTTAATATGGCAATGCTGTATTTTAGACGATATTAATGAAAGAAATGGTCAAAGATTTAGGATAAAAGGTCCTCAAGGGGAAGATAAAAATTGTTTAGAGGCTTGTCTAACAGGGGAAAATTAGCCTTTTAATGCACCGAAAAAGTTGCAAAAGCCAGTCAGTCTGTTCTCCCATACAGACAAGAAATGCATCAGAAAGCATTGCGTTTACTTTGCAAAAAGGGAGCTTTTATTTTAGCTAAGGTTTTTCCTTAGGGATAAGGAAGTACTTTGCAGAAAAGTTGTGGAGCACTGGTGTCATGTTGTAGTTGTGAAGAACAGGTTAGGCAAATGTTCTTCAGGAATGACAGGTGTGATTGCTGCCTTAGTCCAAAGGATGGAAGATGGCCATCATCTCATCTCCTACTCTGTGACATTGACCAGTCATCAGGAAGACTTTAACCAAATGTCCAAACTAACTTGCAAGCCTCAGTGCAGCTCAGTGCAGACTAGGGGTGGAGCAGCTAGAAGATGCCTGTAAAATGAGCCTAGATTTTAGGTTAAAATGTCCTATTTAAAACCTTTTCTGTTCTGCTCGCATGTAATATAGGCATTTCATCTCTTTTTGTGATTTTCAGGCTGACCACAGGTACCCGAGCAGAGGTGTGTAGCTGGTAGTCAAACTCAGCTGGACATTTTGAATTCAAGTGCACAGCAGAAAGAAATATCGTGATTTTGGATGCTAAAGTACAAACAGCTCTTGTATTAAGCATTGACAGACTGGCAAGGGCAGCCCTTTTGTGTAATGGTTCTCCCTTTTAAAAATAACATGCTTTCATTTAGCAGTAAGTGAAAAACAAATAGTCCTTAATTTATCACAGAATTGTTTACTTTAGATCAGTCATCCATATGCAGATGATTCAACTATTGATTCAACTGTTTCAGTATCTTGGTGGCAAGGCTTTTATCAATTTTCAGATTGTATCTCTTTGTCTTTCGCAGCACAAACAACGGGAATGGAAAATTGCTCAAACTGTAATTATGAACATCGCTATTTTCTCTGCTTTATTCATCTCCCTAATAATTCTGAGTGTTTGCTGTGCCTGAGATGAATAGATAAATGTGCACTACTTTCACTGGAAAGAAACAGGACTTTGTTCTTTATGCCAGCATATATTTTTCTCAAGATAATCCTTTCACAGCAGACTAATATGCAGCTGATCAGATTTTTCTTCATATAGAGAGGTGCATGTATGAAGGCAAAAATGCTACACAAATTTTTAAAAATCTACCATAGAGAATGCAAGCAATATCAGTGCAAAAGCTGGCACTTCAAGGATGCTGTTTCCCTCCAGTGTTATCCTTACTGCACATAAAAACTATGTGCATTTGACATTCATGCTTATTGGCAGGAGAAGTGGTCTGCACTTGCTTCCCTAAGGAATTAAGGGTCATGGCTGAAAACAACTGTTATTTTCTGAAATGCACGTAATGCAAAATTCTTGGCAGATCAGATAAAAACTCACTAGTAGAGAAGCCAGGTAAAAAAAAAAAAAAAAAGACCAAATAGTCCTTTGTGTGTCTATGTGCTCAGAACAATAAGAACTAAAACCCACTTCTGTGAGTTGACCTAAACTACCAAAGATCTAAACAATTAAGAAAACCACTAGTAAAGGTACATCTTATGAGGCTGATTTCCAGAGATACCTATGCATAAAATCTTGCCTTCCACAAGAAATTAACTTTTATCTTCACGGAATATGGACTGTTTTGAAATATTTATTTTGCTGTGTAGCACTTTTATTTAAGAGTTGCCCATGTATCTTTCAGGTTTTAATGTCATGATATCAAGACAGCTGACAAATTGCATTGGGTTTATGAGCACTCTGTTATTACATTCGAATGCTGCAATATTAATATATTTTCACATAATTACAATATATAAAGTATAATTGAGATTGTTAGAAAAAAGCTTAAATTTGCTTCCACGTTCTTCTACAAATCTATAGCACCTACAGTGACCACTTGAAATTGATGTACTCTATTCTGAGACAAAAGTGAATCCCATCTAAATTTGCCAAATTGCATTATTTGGAAATTTCACAATTGTTATTTTTATTCTGTCTTCCTTCATCAGAAAATGCTGAAAATATCTGTGAAGAAAGTTTTGTAGTTTTACAACTAAAATTCTGAAAGCACACTGGCACATACTCCCTTGACTTGTGTGATATAGGGAAGTAGTGTGATGAAGTTATTTTCCTCAGTCCTACACACCAGTCTGATTTAGTAACATCACTGTATTAAAAAAAAAATATTACTTTAAGAAAAGAGATAGTATGTACAAAACCATTGTGGTTTAGAGAAGGCGTGGTATATTGTGTTTGCTTTCTATTGTGCTTCTCACATACAAGCTTTAACATTTATGTTTGTCATCATCCTTACAGAAGGATGAAGTTTTTAAGAGTTTATTATGTCATATCACTTTATTTCAAGACTGGAAGATTTTTAAACTTAAAGCACAATGAAATTGTGATTACAATTGAGTACTATACCAAAATCATACACGTTCATAGTGCAGCAACCTAGGATTTTCACTGATTTAATGGCATCAGTTTTTATGCTGACTTAATCTTGTTGGCACAAAACCGTTTATATTTACAAATATGAAGTGTGAGGGCAGCTGTCGTTCTTTCCCTAATGTGTCTATAGATGTCTGCACTATAAATACATAACCCTTCTTGCCCCTGACTCAGCTTTTAAATCCAGTGGCATTTGAGTTTTAAAGGTTAATTATACATTTAGCGAGCAAATGTTCTGTTACTAGCTTCAAATTTGCTTTTCATTAGTGGATATGCATGATTTTTTGCTTCTCTTTGAAGGTTCCCAGAGCTGTGGACATCCTTTCCCTCTCCCATCCCACTGTCTACAACACAGTCCTAAATAATGTGTCAGAGCTACAGCAACCACTGAATTGTATCAGAAGAGAGGAATGGTCCAGCCCATCTGCAAGGAGAGCTGCTGTTTCCGTGTACTCTCCAGAAAAGATTAGTTCAGTGCTGTGAAATCAGAATGTGTTGAGAGACTGTTCCCAGACAAACAGCTGCTGCGTTAGATTTTCATCATCGAGGGATTGATGAGATTTACTCTGGGTTGCTTTTTTTCCATTGTGCCCTGGAGATAAGAATTCTTGTCTTTCTGCTAGTTATATTTTAACCTACCTGTTGGTTTCCTTATTTGAGAAGCTAAACACAGCAGACTTTGTGGGAAAGACTAAAGTAACTTGCAGTGCTACTGCTTCAAAGACACTTCTTTTTGTGTTGCCCATCCAGTCCACTGATAGCTATAATAATAATAATTTAATGCATGTAGTTGCCTTATGTAATGTAGAGAAATTAATTAACAGATGTTTTGGGTGTTTTATTGACTTAAAGTGGACTCTTTCTGGGGATTCATATATGCACAGTATGCACTTAGTAAACCACAGCCAGAATCCTGGCTGTGGCTGTGTCAGTTGGTGCTGAGAAACTATTTTTAGACCTTCAGCTATTTAGGTAATTGGAGCTTTTCTCTCTTTTAGCTAATGAACTCTCTATTGTATAAATCAGCTGGCAATCAGCTTGGTGCAAGGGACAGGGAGTGCAGGTGACCTCACGGAGTGCTCTGGGAGAGTCAGAACACTGCTCCAGGTTAAGGACTTTGTTGGGCATCCAAACAAAGAATTACAGTATCTGTACAGGTGGCGTATTCGTTAAGCAGCACATAAAGGGTTGGAACGCTCAATCATGTTTATTTACTGGTTGAAAATGCATCAGTGTTACTAATTTTCTGTATACAACGTGTTACAAGGACTCTCAGTGCTGCTAACTCTGGAATACATGAGCATCTAGAGAGAACCATTCCTGTCTCTAACACTGAATGTCATTATTTGGGCAAGCCACGATGTCTAAGAAAGAGAGCTGGATTCTAACCAAGTCCAACATTTCCATATAGCTATAACTTCAATGCCTTCAAATTTCCAGCTCAAATGGTAGGCAAGTGTAAGAGACATCAGGTAGGGCTCAAATGCTTGGCATCAAAATCCAGAATCTATTGTTCCACTCTACAGCTGGGTCAAGGAGCGAGAACCAACAAGCACCTAATGAGATAAGGCTAGAAAAAATGAAATTTTTAAGGACATTTGCTAAGTGCATCAACTACCAGACTGTTGCAATAGTACAAGGAGTAAGAGTTTAAATACAAAGGGTAAATTTAGTTTAGATATATGAAAGAAGGTGTTTTTTTTACATTGAGGATGGTGAAACACTTGAATATGTGGCCCAGAGAGGTGGTAGAGATCCCATCTCTGGAAACATTCAAGGTCAGGTTGAATGGGGCTCTGAATAGCCTGATCTACTTGAAGGTGTCTCTGCTTATTGCAGGGAGGTTGGACTAGATGGGCTTTAAATGTCCCTTTCAACCCAAACTATTCTGTTTAATTCAAAATTATTGGAAAACAATGACAAAGTTCAAACTCTAACACAAAATTTTGGAATTCTGACTCAGTACTGAGATGCATGGACTCTATCAGCAGAGCAGAGCTTGATTTAACTATTTTTTGGTCCTTTTTTTTTC
>VZTA01000774.1:0-17734 GCA_013398855.1 Mohoua ochrocephala
GACAAGAGGACACAGACTTAAGCCGCACTGGGTCAGGGGGGCAGGTTAGGCTGGAGATTAGGAAAAAATTCTTCCCAGTAAGAGTGATTGGGCATTGGAATGGGCTGCCCAGGGAGGTGGTGGAGTCCTCTACCACAGAGGCATTTAAAGTAGGACTGGATGTGGCACTCAGTGCCATGGTTTAGTTGATAAGGTGGTGTTAGGTTATAGGTTGGACTTGATGATCTCGGAGGTCTTTTCCAACCTAGTTAATTCTGTGATAACAACTTAGCCCAACCAAAAATATGCACTTTACCTCACTGAATGTTGCATTTAAATTAATAGTTCTCCATTTCTCCTCTTTCTCTTTGTAACGTGAAGAGCACCAAGAACAGCAGCGGCCACTGCACAAGTCACATCCTGAGGTGTGCCACTATCAGAGCTAAAACTCTCACAAAGACTTCTTACCTTTTAGCATACAGATGATTTGAAAACCTGAATACAGAAGTGTGTCATCATCATAGGGAAGCTGTGGATAGTGAAGTGATTAATGGTAGCATTGATTCTGATGCTTTTACTTTTCAAACGGAACTTTTTATGAACGGAACTTTTTAACTTCAAAACCAGGAGTGGTGGAAATATTGTTACTGATCAGGCACCGTGCAAGTTGTAGAAGAGTAGATAAGCAGTCTCTTGTCAGAACTCCTGTACCAAAGTCACCACTGTTTCTGTGAAGAATACTATACCAGAAGAAGAGTCATAATTTCATTTGAGACAAAGAGCTAACTGGATCTTGGGCAGATAAGATAGCAAAGGCTTTCATCACTTTTTCTGTGGCGAACCCACTGGAGCAAAAATGTAAATTAAGGCCCAGTGAAACACACTTTATTTAAACAAGCACAGATGAGACCACTGCCTCAACCAGGAATCTAGAAAAAAATACAGTTATACAAAAGAGAAGTAGATAAAGCAGGACAAAACTGCTGTGCATTTTTAACATATATTTCCTATATTTTCTTTGTATTTTTGATACAATATGACTGTGGGTAGAGAAGGATAAATAGAAGACATCTGCTAATGTAAATATCACATATCATCAAAAGTGGTTTGCTTTTAAACTGTGTTTGACCAAAGAGGGAAAGAAAAGAATCATCATCTTCAAGGAAGATAAATCATGCCTCAATCCAAGGCATGAGAGAAGTGAGGCTGCTGCAGCTCCATGTCTCCAGGTTCGACTAATAGCAAGGCTTGCATGAGCACAGATACAAGCAATGGTTTCATTCTGCTCTCCTCTCTGTCTAAACAGGAAGGAAGATCACTAATGAAAATATATTTATATGCATATGTACAAGGAGGATCTCTCCAGCAGCTGGACTTTCTGAGTCTGTCCAGTTCCTGGATCCTGGACCCCAGTCTCCCGAGCTGTGCTGGCCCTGGGCATAAGAAGTCCCACTCTGCTTGCTGGTGTGGGTTCTTGTACACACAGAGGCACACGTAAACACTCACCTGGACCTGCCAGAGACTCCCCTGGTCCCATACCTGAGTCCCTCTGCTCTCAACCTTAGAGACACACAGGTGCTCTCTCACACACAGAGATGGGCTCTTATGTAACCTAAAACACTGTATCATGCAAATATTTTTTAAAACAGCTGATAATATGAAAATTACATGGTTGGTTGGTTGGTTGGCTGGTTTTCTTTTCCTTTGGAGTAGAGCACCAAAGATTCCTGGGAAATCAGATAAAGCATAACATTAAAGAAGTGGGAGACAGAAGTAAAGTGCTTTCTGTAAAAATAAAGAAGTTTTGAAAAACAGAAAAATGTTGAGACTTCCATTTAAAATAACATATGCACAATGTATTTGCATGTTAAAATAGTTTATGCAAATCTGGGCCAGTTATCATGTTCCTGACAGGTTTTTAATGTGAGGTTAGCTCAACAGCAATTCTTTGTACTGTTACATTATTTTTGCTATTTGTTCGGTTCTTTTATAAGAACTTGTCAGTTCCATTTCTTTAATATTTATGATTTTTAATTAGGTCATAGAAATCATTGGTTTCTTTCAATAATGCATTTTCCCTAGAGTTTTCAATAAGAAGATAAAAACTTTACTTGCAAGGTTCCAACAATACCCAATTATACAATTCAAACTCTAAACTATAAATTCTTTTCAAAGTCAGGATAACTTTGATTTAGTCATTTCTGCTCTATATCACTCTTGATTGTTTAGGCTACTAAATTTCTACAAAGTCTCCAGAGAAGACATTATGCAGGTTATATCTTTTTCTTTCACCTTTTTAGGATGGCCTTTCTTTGACTGTTCATATATCTGCTAATTGTGGCATTCCTAAGGGGCAAAAGTGTGACATCTGATTTGTGTCGGATAGTGAACAGAAGTAAATCTTGCATGAGCATGGTCTTCTTGTTTTCTTAGAAATTCAAGTGTCTTCCATAGAAAAATATGCATTCACTATAACACAGGATAAATCCTCACAGTTGTCTATCATTAATTAAAGGTTTATTCTTTTAATCAGACCTGAAAGACTTTTTTTTAAGTTTTAGTGATCATCCCAGAAAAACCCATCTTACATTTAATTTACCTTGCATTTTAAATGGACCTGGAAATTTAGAAAAAACTTCATGCATTTGACTCACACTTTAGGCCATTTAAGCTGGATTTGCCATACAAAAGACATGCATAAACACTAGGGTTCATGTGATGAAAATGCCCAAAGCATGCTGCAACCTTCATCAGGGACTTCTCCCAAGGACTCTCCTTCCTCAGAGTGCATCTTTCACCTCAAGATTTGTTGCTCCTCATCACCATGTCAGAAAGGCTGAAAGACATTTTGTAGAAAGCCCAGCAAATCTTAATTGTTCAGGAGTACATCTGACAGGCTGATTTTTTTTTTTATTTTTTTTTTTTTACTATTAGTGGAAATTGTTTAGTTATTTTAGAGAACAATACTAAAGGAAATCAGAAGATTTTTTTCATTTTTACTAAGTAAGTTTTTTGAATTTTTTTGTGGGGAAAGCTCTATTGACATCTGTTTGCACTAAAAATCATAACCTCAGTAAACATAAAAAAGGACTTTTGAAATGATAAACTTAAATTTTCCTCTCAGTCTTGGGCCTACTTCAACTCAGAGCCTGGGTTTGTTGATATTTAATGTCATTGTGAGCTGGTGCTACAGTTTATGGTGGTTCCAGGATGCTTATCTGAGAGCAGGCATCCATCTTTCCTGTGTTGTTGAGGATAACTTTGGAGGCAAAAGCAGAACAAATGCAGTATTAGAGAGGAAAGAAGCAGAGAAATGCAAATTAGGTTTGGATATGGGTATGGGTTTGAAGGGCAAGGAAGGGCAGGAGTGTTTCATGGGGACATTATCTCTCTGTAAAACACGCTTTCTCTAGCTCGGGGAATTCCTGAGGAGCTGACTGACAGAAATAAGAAAAAAAAGAAGGATCACCTTACTAAGCTCTTTTGTTGTACTCTTTCTAAATATCCAGTACTGGCTATTCTTCAGCAACTACAGGAGCGAGTTAAGGATTTGTTGGTTAGAGCTTTGTTAGGGTCTTCCATATCTGGCCAGTGGCCATCCCTCTGGCCCTGGGTTTGGCCTCAGCCCTGCTTGGCTGGTGGAAGACGCCAAGGGAAGGACATGTACCCCTCATACATGTGTTTCTAGCACCCTTTCCCAGCCCCTAGGACAAAATGGGATCATACTTGTAGAGATATGGAAGAAGCATTTGTGTCTAGCAGAGGATAGCTCTGTCCAGAAAACACCCTACTCCAAACCCCGCTCTTCTTCTGATCAAATTCTGTGAAACCTGCCAGCAAAGCATTGCTTTTGGTCCTGCCCTTGTTCTGGTCTCCACAAAAGCTAAACACTTGTTATCAGGTTCCTTATTAGGCCAAGTACAAACGTTCTGCATGGAGCTGAAGACTACAGCATTGCTTGCATCCTGTTAAGTATCAATGCAGTGTTACAAAATGAAAGCTGTTTTCTCAGTGAGAGTTTTTACAAAAAAGCTTAGGAAATGGCACACATATTGTTCATGCTGTAGCATTCACCATGCAGAGGGTAAGAAATGCAAGCTTTAAGCTTCTATATATTCTTAATTCAGAAGCTTTTAGAGATGCATCTTGATTCAGTCTTAATTATATGATTGCAAAGGTCTGTTCCCCTGTGTTCAGTTCTGTGCACTGGAAGGATAATAGCTAGTTACAGAACAGCTGTCCAACATTTTGTTTTGGTCTTGTGCATTTTGTCGTTCTATACTGTATTTATTGCATAGTTTTCAGCCTCTTTATAAACTCAGAAATATTTGTTTACATCTGGGTTTTGTATAAAACTAATCATTGCACTGTATTTAAGTGTTTCACAGGTATGAAACTTTTTCCTAATATCCCTGTGAGATGAAGGTTTGGTATTTATTATGCCATTGTTACAGATGGGGACAGATAATTTAAAATAAAAATGTCAACTTATTCCTGGAGACCTGTCTGAGACACTTTGCACATCGTCTTCCAAAGTGCTCTTCCTTTTTACTGCACTTTACACATTCAAAGCATAACCCCACATGACCTGTCCACATGTCAAACACCCCGCTGATCCCTTCAGTAGATAACTTCTACAGGAGCTATACCCCTAGTTGCTTGCCACCTCTAGCTCCCAGGCTTTTGTTTGTTGCATTTTTAAATTTTATTAATATGTGCAAATCTTATTTAGTCATATATCTTTCCCTCCCATCCTTGTGTCATTTTTGTTGCCCTTCTCCTTAATTTCCATACTAAAATTCTAGAGTTAGGGAACTCTTAAAATCATCTGATATTTCTCATGCTTACACCTATGAGGAAGTGCAATTAATTTCATCCATTAAAACCTCTCATTCTGTATATTAGATGGTTTTGTTTCTCTAGACAATGTATCGACAGAGTAAATATATATCTACTCTGCTATCTTTTCTTAAATTGGGTTTTCCCGCTCAAGCTTTCTAGATCACTTCCTATTCAATTTCTACTTATGCCAAATATTTCCATACCCACCAAAGTACAATGTAAATTGAATGATGTCTGTTGCAGTCCGTTGCATACTCATTGCCTTTTTAATCTTACCTTAAAAATATTTAATTGATTGATTAAGGCAAACAGCCCTAAAAACATCACAAAATTGCATACACATTTCTCATTTCTGTGAAAGAAAACAACAATAGCAACAGGGTCTTGAGGTTATGCAAACTATTTAAAAATATGTATTTTACTTTGTTACATAAGATTTAGTAAACTTCAGATGGATAAACATTTATAGCTAAATATTTACTGGTTTTAAATGCTGACAATATGGCCAGCACCTGAGATAAACCCTTGAAATCATTGAATATTAGACTAGCTATCATGTTAATTGCTATAATGACACTGATAGAATATTGCTGGTAATTCAAGTTGAACATGTGAAAAAGTGTGTTAAAATCTATTCCATTTTTTGAAGGATCATTGTCGTGAATAAACATGCTGTCTTAAGTCAAAATCCAAACAAACAAGTCAAAATCCATTCCAAACTTTTCCTATCATAAATATTGTGCAAGATGAATTTTTTCTAAATAAATATCATACAAGATGCCAGAGCACTTCATGGGGCTTATAGGATGTATAAAACTGGTTCCGTTGCACTCCAGACAGGGTTTTTTTTCCTACTAGTTCTTTACAGACCATAAAAAGTTTTAAATTTAGATGTTCTAGTCTCCACAAGTTTACTGAGGTGTGTGACACTTAACTTGTGTGCTCATTGCAACAACCTGTCACGACACAATGATGGAGTTTCATTCACTCTTTTCACAAGTCTCTATGACTACAGAATGTGTATCCCATGATGAAACAGACCAAGTGTGTTTGATGTGACAGTGTGATCCCATTCCCTTCCTCTAGGTATGGCCTGTGGTAACACAGCTCTGTGTTTTCCACATATTGACAGCAGACACTTCAGTGGGACTGTGGGCTTACCAAATACAAATGGCAGCATTGAAGTCTCAGCACAATCCTGACACTGGCAAATGAAAGAAGCATAACAACACTTCTTTCCTGGCTCAGAATTTTCAGAGAATATTCATAGTCAAATTTTGGAAAATACATTACTTTCAAAAATTTCTTCGTATTTTCTCAATATTTTACTAAACCTAATTAACATAAGGATAATTGCTTTGAACTCAGTCGCCTTAAAGATGTTAAGAATTTCAGAAAACACAATAATATGTGCAGCTGGGAGAACATAAAAAAACCCCTGTCATATGGAAATAGGCTGGTTTAAAAAGGAAATAAAAATAATAAAATAAAAAGTGGTCATTTTATTCAATGTTTTTGAAATATTTTTTCACTGTGAGAATGGATTTTTCTGACATCTCAGCCAATAACTGTTTTACACCCCTTTATGAGAACTACATGTAGTCAGATATTTAGTGACCTTCTCTTTAGTAGACCTGTACACATATTACTAAAGAGAGAAACATTTTTATCCATAGATTACAGCTGGATAGTGAGACACAATGACTTCCCTTCTTTGTTTAAGACCCATGTCCTAGCCTTTAAATATACTTGTGAGATGAATTGTTCAACTAGTAATATTTTTATAAAACATATTCCCTATGCAAATTGCCTCAAAAGCAGATATCTGGCTTCCAGCATATTTTGCTGTAAGAGCACCTATATTAATGGCAACATCAAATCATTATAGTAAATATTGAAGACAAATATATATTTGTAACCTTTGAAGAATACTTCAGATTTCACATCACAAATACTATAGTTCACATGTTAATTACCTAGCTCTATGAAAACTGGGTTATCTTTCAGTTTCTGGCACTTTTAAAGTTCATTAATTTTTCTTACCTCATCTTCCTGTTATGTCTTCTTTTTATTGAGAAACTAAGTATAGCAGGATCACAAAAAATCAGCCCAACAAAGAGGTGAAGAACAGCATTTCCTGAAATGGGATGGAGCATTTTATATTCCATATATACATTGATTGTTCAGCCATTCAATTATTTTCCTTTTTTTGCAGCCACCTATACCCTGTTTGAGAATGACAGATGCTACTGTGACTTGATACTTCTCAACTGATAAAAGGCAGAGATTATAACAATAAATTATTAAATACATATTTAATATTCATTAAAGAAAAAGAATAATACTTTGAAATATAATGGTATCAGATTTAAATTGTCTAACATCCAAGTATTAAGTCAACCAACAAAGCTATACAACAAAAGCCTCGTTCACCACTGTTTTGCCCTTTTTCAGGGCCTGTGCTGGTAAGCAAGTTGAAAGTGAATCAGAATTAGACAATTTTAATGAACATCTTGGAATGATTCCACATTGATGTTTATTATTGCATCCATTCTGAAACATTTTCATTCTCTAGAAATTTCTGAATTGGAGAGCTCTGTAACCCCCTTTTACACTCTTCAACTCCAATTCCCTTTTAACAGTAGTAAGAAAGTTGTACCATGACTTGCTGAGAAGCCAGGGAGACTCCAATGGTGAGGAGTTTATACACTGATGAAATGGGTTCTGGAGTCTCCCACCTGATAACTGTGATCCACCTGCAGAGCTGCAGCTGAGCAGTATGTGTAGGGGCAGCCACAGTACAGGAGGGCATTTTTTGAGTTAGCAAACCCATTGGATGTGTTTCTGCACACAGTGTCCTGCATGACCTGGGAGGTATATACAGGCTGTACCCGGTGCTGTGCTCAGTCTCAAAGCTTGGATAGCTGATCATCTGGATAGACTCAGGACATAAACATACCAGCAGAGAAGGCAAGGGTATGCACTTGAACAGAGACATAGCTTGTTCTTTGCCTCTGGAGAGTAAGGAAGGCAGCTGTGAAATAAAAGTGTGTTGAAACATGTTGAGCAGCTGGCATGGATCTAAAGCCTGCTCAGTGCCAAGAATATTTCTGTTATTAATAATGCATGTCAGTGATGTGTGCATTTACCAATGCCCTGGCAAATTCTGCTGCCAGTGATGACAAATGGAAAACATAGTCAATATTTTCAGAAAAAAAAAATTAAAATATCTTTAAGTTTGCATATTAATCATGTGTAGGAAATACCAAGTAGTTGTTGCTCTAATGTACTGTTTGATTCATCCTTTTTAATACTTTCATACAGCTGAGTTTGGCCTGGCTACACATACTGATAAAAGCTGGTTTTCTGGTTGCAAACTCAGCAGCTGCAATATCAACCCAGCCTGCAGTGTCTGCTTTCAAAGGAAGGCTTCAGAGCTAATAAATTGGCAAGAAGGTGAGAACAAACATGAGACTGCTGAAAGGTGTAATGTTCACTATCATGCCCCTATACAACCTACCAAGCAGTAACATGTCTGACATTAAATCACCATTACTGTCAGTATTATTAGGTTTAAATCTGTTCTCCTGAAAGATCTCTCAGTTAAATGGCTTTCACACTAATATGCATCCTGATTAAGTGGAGTCTCTCCCTCCAGAGACGGAGTCTGAATTTCTGTCTTTTTTATGATCCTATCCTTGTAACAGTTTAGCTGCAGCTCAGGATTAAGGTAGGACATCGCATCTTATGCTCTCTTATTTCTCTCTCTTTTGAGAATAGAACTGGCTTATTTCTCCTGAAGGTTTAATTATTTTTGCTCATTTGTTTGTGTGCATAATTTGATGCTTCACAGACAACTTGCCATACAATTTAAAGCAATAGCAGATAGATATCAGGAAAACACTGTCCAATTCATATGTACATATGTTCTATATATTATACTCAAATATTTGATAAAATGCTTGATATTCTTTAACCATTTTCAAAAATTAATGGCAACTGTGCCATAGAGGCAGAAAGAAAAAAAGAACCTGCCATAATGTTCTATAATATTTTCATGTATTTCATTGCTACCATAACATTTAGGAGAGATGAGGTCAAATAATATCTGCAGCAGAGCCCATGCAACATTAGGAAGAAGAGTCCTTAAAAGTTTTTATTCTACATTATTTAGAAGAACTATTTATCAGTTAGGCTTCACAATGGCTAGAGAGATTAGGAACCCCTAACGTAGATGCAACACACAGTCTTACTGTGGGTCTGCATCAATATATTAAATAAAATAATTTAACACCCTCAAAATGACATTGCGTAGCGATTAAAACATGACAGGTTGCAAGACTCTTCTGCACACTTCCTGGATTGCACTGAGCAAGTCATCTGGCCTACCTGTAAAAAGAGAAGTACTGTGAACTTTTAGAGATGATAACATGCCCAAAAGTTAGAAAGATTCATATATAAACAACAACTGTTTAGTAAAAGAAATACCTGCTGCTGAATCAATGATTCATTAGGACACATTAGGATGTGCCATTTTAGTCCAGAAAAATATTCCTTATCAATCTATTTGCCCACTAAACTTGTAAATTAACGAAAATGAAAAATGCTAAACCTTCTACTAGCGATAAAATTAAGATTCTCTTTATTTTCTTCTGTTACAGTCAGTCCATGACATTACTGGTGAAGAAGCTAAGTTGGTATTCTGTTTAAATGGACTCAAAGTGTTTAATTTCTTAGTAAATATATTTTGTTATTAATTATTAATTTACACAGACACTTTAGATTTGATTAATTACAATAATAATCTTAACAGTTATTATTCACATGAAGGTATGTGATTTTGATGTTGAAAGGTCTCTTTCATTTTTGTTAAAATTTACTTCTGAGAGAACCTGACATAGTTTCTATGATTTCCCCATTTTTAGCATTCAATACAAGATTATTTGTTTGCACTTCGTAGAGATATATGGCAGAGCTTAATATGCCATATTAATGGATCAGCGTTCCCGATGTTTCCAGTGTGTGAATGCTACATTGATGTTTACAAAAAAACCTGCATGATATTGGCTTGACAGCATGTGTCTACCTTCTGTGACACTTTTGGCAAATTAGCCTTTCTTAAGGCTTTTATTTTGGAAATACCATTGGAGTGCATCCAATATAATTGAAATAGCACACACGTGGACTATTGCTACATGCATTCCCTAAGCCAATGAGAAATCTTCTCTGACAAAGTAAGACTGGCATTAACAAAGTTAGTCAATTCACTGCATTGTCCTCAGGGAGTAGTATTGATCCAAGCATAGGCAAGTGGATTGAGAGAGAAAATGGTTACAGCAGTAGGCAGAGACTTCCTGAGGTCTCAAGACAATGAATATTCTTGCGGTATTGTTTGCCTGACATAAAGGTCTTCACTTCTGCTCACATTTAACTCATTATTCTTCTTCTGGTTCTTTTCCTCTGCCTATGTATTCTACTGGCTGAAATATTGTGTAGACATTACATTACTGTGAATCTGAGCAAATGTCCCATTTCATACAAGGAGTCTCCACTGTAGAGCCATTATTGTAGGGAGCAGAAGCACAATTTTTATAGGGATAGAGTTGGTATACAACCAATTCCTCACTGAGTGATGTGCAGCAGTCTCATAGTATATGAGCAAGGTGAGCGGAATCAGTCTGCTCGTAGCAGTCAGGTTTATCCAAGAGTCTAGATCACCAGGCATGTCCATCCCAGTGGGGCAGCTTTGAGGTCAAGCTAGGAACCTGAGTCAGCAAGTCAGGGTCAGGATGTGCAGATCAAGAGAAGCAAAACTCTTTTTGTGGGTAGTGGTGAAGCATTACTCTGCAACTTTTTCTTTGCCTGTTCTGAACATCAAGACTATAACTCCACTGAAAGTAGAAAAAAGAACCGCGGGAAATAAAATGAAATAGTCTTGCATCTATATTACCTTTTGACAGCCTTCTCTGGGGTGCACTTGCCCTGTCTTCTGCCCAGGTACAAACTCTTTATTTTCAAGACCCTGAGCAGCAGCTCAAGAACCCTGCAGTTGAAAAGTAAAGAAAAAACCTTGTGGATACCCATCTGGTGAGATACTCTCCGATCTGACATCTTCACAGTACCTGTTTATGCTATAGTCTTGTATTATCCTGCTCTTAAGCCCACAGGATGGCAGAAATACATTTTGGCCACACAGGGAGCGCACAAACAAAACTCTGCATCTCCTGTTGTCAGCTTACACTTGACAGAACTGAGCTCTTTGCTTGTTAGCGGGAAACCTGTCTTCAGCTTCTATTACAAGGGGAACCTGAAGCCTGAGCAACCTGAACCACTGCTGCCTTGCCACCGTGAGCACAGGAATGAGCAGCACACAGCGATACCAAGATGGCCAGTTTGCACACATGGATGTGCCTGATGGAATTTTATGCTTCAGCACTCGCTGCTCACAGCTCTTGCTCTGCATGACTTCCTCCTCCCTGCCCCCAAGACCCCCGTGCCCCCTTCAATCAGAGAGGCCATCTCAACTAGCTGTGCTGGTTTTGGACAGGAAAATGCACAACTAACATTAAACAAGCAGAATACACAGACAGAACTTGTATTCTCTGCCTAAAAAGCATTTCCCAGACTGCATGAGCAGTTTCTTACTTGTATCCAAACAAACGCTGTCAAATTCTAAAGAGACAATGGCTGGAGCCTATGACATGTATGTACCTGAACTTTTACAATGTAAGGGAGAGGTAGCCTGTTCTGTTTTCCGTTTATTCTGGTCAAGTCTTTGTATCCCAGTGAAACCAGCTCCAACACATGGGGACTGATAATCCCTCAGAAATGAGGTCTCACATCTCAGTATTGAAAGCATTTTTTTAAAGTCCCTTCCCAGACAAAACTGCCTCTTTTTGCCTGCCTTTTCCTGTAGCATTCTGGGAGAGAACAGCGTGAGTCACACAGTGTCCTGTATATAGTACTCTGTGTGGCATCAACAGGGTTGGGCTCAGTGATGGGCAGGTGTCACTGCAAGCAGGAAAATACACTGCAGGTCTGTTTTGGAAAAGGTGTCATGATCTTCCAGGGAACCTCAACCTGAAAGACTCTGGAGGATGCCAGACTCAAAAGCATTCAGTGGGAAAGCCAAGTGCAGATTTGTCTTTTAAAGTGCTTTGCTCAGGCCAGAGCCACTTCACTACACGCAGGTTCTGTTACCAGATACACAAATTTGCAATCTGAAAGAAATTTATTCTAAGTGTGATTAGATAAAACATGCACTGCTCTTGGATGTTGCACCTTTAGCAATGAACTCATTGCAAATGGCTCAGTCTGCTTTCCAGACCTCTGAGATTGGAATAGTGGAATAATACACTGGCTGTTTATCTGCGGAATACCAAATTCTTAAAAGTTCACCACGGTCTGATGCATGAGTTAATCCCTGATTAGAAACACATTCTAGTCTCAAGAAGAAAAGATTGAGAGAGGCTCTTAACAGCACATAGACATATCTTAAGGCAGGTGTCAAGAGGATGGGGTGAGACTGATTTCAGTGGTGCTCAGTGACAGGACAAGGGGCAATGGGCACAAACTGAAACACAGGAAGTTCCACCTGAAGATGAGGAAAAACTTTGCTGTGAGGTGACAGAGCATTGGAACAGGCTTCTCAAAGAGGTTGTGGAGTCTTCTCTGGAGATACTTAAAACCTGCCAGGATGTGATCCTGTGCAACCTGTTCTGCGTGAACCTCTGTAGCAGGGACTTTACACTAGATGATGTCCAGAAGTCCTTTTCAATCCCAACCCTTCTGTCATTATATGGAAGCAGAGAATGCTATTACCATTGCAATCTAGTTCAGAGGAACTAGGACTCAGCAGTTCATAGGCTGTCATTAGTATACAAGATTCATTATTGCTGCTGAGAAGGAAAAACTGTGATTTAAAATCCAGCAGTACAAAAACCAGAGCAAATGGAAGCATTTTCCCAGAGGTACATGATTACAAGATAAATGTACCTTGAGACTGAAATCATGCAGAGTTTTCTAAAACTTAATTAAGTGAAAGTCCAAGTGGTAGAAGAAAACCCGAGTGGATAAATGATCTTTATTTTGGATCCTGCAGTGTTAGCATACAGTTTCTTAAATATTAGCATTCGGTGTGGTTTGTGTGCTGAAGAGGTGACAATAGAGACAAACTTTGACAAATCTGCCTTCACTTCTGCAAGTTAACTCTACAAAACTTCCATTAAATCCACTGATTGTTCTATGTAACTAGTACTTTTCTGGTTTATTTTTTTAATAAAACTTAACTACTATTCTATCTTCTCTATACGGTATATTTAAATAATGAGAACTGTACAAAAGAGGTGGGGAAAAATACTAAAAAGAAGGAAAATGACTTTTCCCTGAAAGTTCTAGGGATCCCTAGGGTTTGCATTTCAATCTTCAATAGGAAAAATTGACTTCCTATTCCTAAGGGAAACAAGAAAATCCATTATCTTTGCTAGAAAATAGGAATAGTTTAATCTTTTTCAATTTTAGCCAAGTGGCTCCTTCTGATTGTTAAGCAGTACACTGTACAGCCCATTGGGTTTTTTTGAAACTTTCTATCGAGTCTCCAGTTTTGATATTTTATATTCTGTCAGATCTATTCTAGTGACAGAGTGTATATTTTCTCATTTTCATCTCAAAATGTGTGAAAACTAGATAACAGAGTAGTAGCCACAACTCTGATAGTATGTCTGGCTGATTATTGGTTTGGACACAGCTAATTTTGAAATCCTTGCAATTATGCAGGCATCTCCATGTATATTATTTTGCTATGGCTGTAGGTTTTTCTTCTATTCCCCTTTTGCATTTATTATCAGCCACTGTATCATCCCGTGTTTTTATTATGCATGGAATATTATATATTGAATGCAATCTAATTTTAAAAACCTTTTAAAAATACATACACTTGTAAGTAACCTGTGGTTGCCTTTGTTCCTTCTATACGATTTGTGACATTGAATAAATCACACATGAGGTTCCTTCTAAGCAGATGTTCTCTTCCTTGTGCATACCTAAGTACCCATACAGACCAATTTCATATCTGGTAGCTTCAAAATGAAGGAAATTGAAGAAATTATTGAGGTGAAGAAAGAACTCCAAGAAAATCCCGGTCAACAGCAACAGGCCGGGAACAACAACAGCAGTAACAGGCACAATTATAAAAAGTTTCTATCCAGTGAAATTAGAAGTATGGAAGAACACGAAATATAGGATTCTCATATTCTTATTTCAGGTAATTCTTTTACACTGATTTTAGACATAAGAGGTAAAAAATTCCCTGTATCTCTAGTATGTCCTTCACATGGGTGTGGAAATCCACATCACTATTCTTCTTTTGTCCAGTACTTTTCTTATTTCAGTGGATATATCATATTAGCTAGATTTATGAGGACTAGAGGGAGAGCATATAATTATTTATGCAGCACTAAAGAAATAAACACTTGCCTTAGGACTCACTGAGAGCATTCTTCATTTTCTCTTCCTAAAAGTTAAAAAATCTGCTTATTTTTTCCTTCCCTTCAGTGGCTTAACTTCCTAACAAATCTCACCCTTTTGTATAGTTTATCTTTTCTTCTTCATCTTTTTGTTCTCAGCTTTATATCTAACATCTAATGCTGACCTTCATTTAAAGTCTGTACTGTGTTAGGTCTTTCCCTCACAAATAGTGCTGAGAAGTGGATTTTAACAAAGTAAAGGATTTCCTTTGCAGCAATCCATTAACTTTACAAAGGACACAAAAAGCTGCTTACACTAATGAATGTCACTGAAGAGATAAAAAGAAAAAGCACTTTCTTCTTCCAATTCAGAACATATGTGTAGCTTTGTCATCTTGAGGCCACTAATCAAGTTTCTGTCAGAGATACAAAAAAAGGAAATTGTCTCAAAATAAAAATTGACAGGAAAAACAGACTTTTTAGATAGGTGGTCTCTCTAAGGATTGATACGAGGATACGTGCATGACAATTATTTTGCTAATGAGGTGGTATCTTTTAGTATCAAAGGAATCTTTCACATGTCAAACCTTTCAATCACAGACTCATAGAATCATTTAGGTTGGTAAAGACTTCTAAGAGCACCAAATCTGATGTTAACCCAGCATTGCCAAGTCCACCACTAAGCCATATCCCTAACCGCTACATCTACAGTCTTGTCTTTTAAATACCTTCAGGGTTGGTGACTCAACCACTTCCCTGGACAGTCCATTCCAAAGATTAACCTTTTTGGTTAAATTTTTCCTGGTATCCAACCTAAACCTCCCCTGGCACAATTTGAGCCTGTTTCCTCTTGTCCTATTGCTTGTTTTTTGGAAGAAACTAACACTCACCTCACTACAATCTCATTTCAGGAAGTTGTAGAGAGAGATAAGGTCTCTTTCAAATACAAAAAATATGCATTAAATTGTGCTCTTTTTTTTTCTGTCCAATTTGATCTGAGGAAGATTACTAGAAGTTACACACTCAATATATGTATAATTCCAATTAATATTTTCAATTCAGTACAGATATTAGCTTACAATATCAACATTGGTAGAGTAAAGTATATGTGGTGTATGTTACCAAGAGTACTATAAAGATTATTTAATATTTAATTTTAACATATGCAAGCAAAAATCTTTCTTCAATTTCTATACTTTCATTTTAATACAAATGTTTTTTGCAGGACATGTTACATCATTATAAACAGGTATTTTAGTTGGAACTGTCAGGTCTTACTTTTACTTGTTCTTAATATAGGATACTTTAAAAAAATTGATTTGTCCATCTGTCCAGGAAAACATTTTGACAGTGTTCAAGGTAGAGGGTGGTGCCTATAATTCATGAGAGATGAGGTATTTGCTTATAATCTATGGCTCCCCACTAGCAGCATCATGTCATTATTCCAACTCTAGTCACAAAAAGCATAGAGGGAATCATCCTACTTCAAAGACAGATTCTGCCAGCTTTGTCACACAGAATTGTGCTTACAGCTTCATACGCTCAGGGAGAAGCAGATTCCTCTACAGGTCTGATGAATCCCATGTGGTCTTTCCCAGCAGAACAAAACTGATTTATGCTGATCGCCTGCTAATTTTGCAGTGGGAACACAAACCAATCACCATGGGTCTCATAGATCTGCAACAATTCATCGCCATGATCCGTGAGCCCAAAAGAAAATTCTCATACTTAGATTGGAAAAGATGCCATATGAAGTGGCTCAACTCACTACCGAGAAAAATACTCTAGGCTGTAGCTACACAGTTGCAACAGCAGCTTTGTCTCACAGCTCAGCAAAACCATAGATTTCTATATTAATACTTGTATCCAGGCTAAATAAACTTGGTTATCAGAACTGTATGTCAATCACCATGTCTAGATTGGTGTAATACTAAATGGAGAGTGGAACTATGAGGAAAATCGGCTTAACTAGTGATCTCAAAATGTTTTAAGATCGTTATGGCTGGTATTCATCAGGTGTTGATACTGTGACTGTTACTGTTTACCATCTGTATTAATGGTCTAATGGAAAAGAATGCAATCTCGGTAAATACAAAGATAAATCCAAGTTGAGGGCAGTGAATGATATGCTGAAAAACAGGGCTGTTCTACAGAAAGCCCTTAGAAGCTGAGGTTTGACTGTACATTGCACAATCAAGCAAACCTTCCAGAGCACAAGAGAATATGTCACTCAGAAAGATATTTTTCAGTTTCAATAATTACCAATTTGATTTTTCTTTAGCATGGCCAAAATAAAATTCTGAGAACTATTGTTCTTCGTGTCCTGATCATAATTCTCCTCATAAAGAACCCGTTTTATTTCTGTGAGATATAGATTATGTGATCTGCTAATACTTTGCCTAATAATTTTGAAGCATTGGTCCAATTTCTACCACATTTAGCATGGAAGTAGAGAGCTCACAGCTATTATGTTCCGATAAGTCTCATGAAAACAGGCACAGGAGTAGAAAGATTATTGCCCCTACGACAAGGAAAAAAAAGTTCAGTTTCAGCTCAGCAGTGTTGCCAGGCACATGGAGCATAAAAGCTTTCGTGGAGGAGAAAAAGAGGTAAGGACAAAATCTAAGGTGCTAGAAGGCAAGACTGGAGACAAAGTAGTATTGGTTTAAGAAACAGCTAAAAAGCCTGTGGATATATTCACACGAAATTGGACTTTACCAGTTCTGCTCCTCATAAAATATCTCGGAGTTGGAAGTTTGAAAACTTTTAGCACAAAGTGAGGATAAGAACAGACAGCCTAAGCTTACAGAAAATTTAGGTAATTGACAAAGCAGAAACGAAGTATTCTCACCATCCACAAAGAAAAGAAGTACAAAGCCATTGTCATAAATCGGGGTATGCATCCTGATGTTTCACAGAATCACAGAATGTGATGAGTTGGAAGGGACTCTCAAGGATTATCAGTCCAACTCCTGGCCCTGCACAGGACCATCCCACACCATGTGCCTGAGACCGTTGTCCAAACACTTCTTGAACTCTGTCAGGCTTGGTGCTGTGTCCACTGTTCTGATGATCCTGCTCCAGTGCCCAGCCACCCTTTGGGCAAACTTGCAATATGTAATGACTGAAGAATCCCAATACTGGAAAACTTATTGCAAGAAGAAATAATTGATGTCACTATGGGGTCTCATTATGATAAAATTGTGTGAAATGGAAGTGGCAACAATTATACAATTAAAATGTCAGTACCTTTGAGAAGTTATTACCGGCCTTTGAATCGGCCAGTATCACCTCTGCCAAACTCTTACAATGGAAATCTTCAGTAGTGAAGAACATTTGATTTAAATATAGTATTTCTCCTCTTAAAAGAATGAAATGATAATCCCTGAAAGAAGTAGAATGTATAGCTGATGCTTGAGATTCCACCTTTTATGAGATGTTACTCTCAA
>VZTA01000774.1:27692-43327 GCA_013398855.1 Mohoua ochrocephala
TTTTTTTTTACATAAATCTTGACTATTTCCATCCAAGTCTTTTCCAGAGGGATACAAGCCAGGAGCCTTTTCATCATCAAGCATACAGACAGTTACTGCTGAGAGCCTCAGATCAGATCTGTCTGGATTCCTGTGCTGCAGAGGTCTTTGACAGCTTTTCACAGTAAGATGCACTTCACCTCACGCTCAAAATCCTACTCTGTGCTTCAGTACAGGTAACTCAGAAGGTCAGCCACCAGCAACAGGTTGAATTTTCATTATGCCTGGCCATAGGAGGTGACGGGAAGAGCTGTAAGAGAACAGTACCAAAGCCCAGATTTAACTGCTTAATTTTATGTAAATAGGATACTTAAATTAGGTTTTTAAACCCTGCGGACTTCCTCAGAAAAGAGACAGGAGTACATTTCCGTTTAGCTTCATTACTTATGTTAAGAGTTTACAGCAAAAAGAGTTTCAGTTTAGATATACAAGTTAAATATCTAAAATCAGAAATATAATCCCCATATCTCACTGCTCCGCTGCACGATGCTTTTACTTTTCCCTCTTTATTGAAGTAATGAGTAGACTTTCAAATATTAGAAAAATCAGAACAATTCAAGCACTGCAGACTCCCAGAGCTTAAACAAAGGTCTTAGAATGGCGTTGACCAAAAGGTCAGCCTGTGAATCTTTCTGGGACCCAAGCTGATACAATTTTCATTTTTATCATCAGATTCAAATTAGAAGAGCTCTTGGTGGTTTATTATTTTGGGTTATGAAAGAAATCAAAATTTAAAAAGACTAATTTACTATGCATGTAAAAAAGTGTATCAAGTTAAGTTTCAGTTAAAACACTGATGATGTTTCTGACACTTTGTTTTTCTTGAGGGGTTGATACAAGCTTAGGCTTACGTTTATACCCCTACAATATTGGAAATTGAAAGTAATTCTTGGTGTTTTGAGTTACATTTGGTGTTTGAGTTATATATATAACAGGAACCACAGGTTTTTGAGTCTTGAAACTATTGAATCTAAATTCACCCTGATACTGGTTGTTTCACATGAGATCTAGTTTTATGTCATTTACATCCTTTCTATGTTTGAAGCCAGATATGTAACACTGGGAGTTCCTGATTTCCAAAGCTGATGAAAAAATGAAAGCATAAAGATTGGGGTGTAAAAGCAAGACCCCTGTTGTCTACATTCACAAGATCAACTGTCAGGAAAACTTCCATTCTACAGGTCTCCTTTCAAATCTCTTCAGAAAATTGCAGTAGTGCTATGGACAACTAGCACTATTTGGAGTATAAAACCTCTTTTTTTTCAGTCAAAAGACCAAGAGAGACAGAATTGTTTAAGCAGTGCAAGATACAATCAATTAAAATAATATATACTGCAAAAGACAGCACACATCCTAATGTGGAGGCTTGATTAGGCCCTACTGCCTTTTCTTTCACTGTGTATTTCCTCAGCATAAATTAGTAAGTTTGCTTTTATTACCATAAAATGGGTGCATAAATGCAGATGTGATGTTTTAGCCAAAGTGTTACACCTTTTTTGGGCCTTGGATTCTGTTCTGCAAGCTTACAAAATGAGTGGTTTTGTTAATGATGACATTTGGCCAAATTGCTCTCAAATAGGATCTGGCCAAACGTTGATGCTCAGTTACTGGAAGAGAAAGTGTTAAGGAACCTTGTAAATCACAAACCGGTGGACAAAGAAATAACCCCATAGTACCTCTGCCCTTTTATTTTTTTAATTAGGCTTAGAAATTCATTCAGAGTTCAGTGCCTGATGTCCATTAATGAGATAGACTCTATTAACAGTCTCCTCATCATTAATATATTTGCTTCAGACAGAGTTGCAAAATTTGAAGAAGGTGTCATGTCAAAGTTCAGCTTCCTGACTTTTTAATTTTTCTCCAGGGAAGAAATGATATGTGCCAGACTCTTATCAGGCTTGATTGATAACAATCCCTTGGTCAGTGTGCTGGGATGTTTTTGCTGGCACATTCGCCGGTGGTTATAGAAACAAGCATTTCTATGAATAGCAGGACTAATGAAGCCTGACTGGATTTAAATTTATGGTTCAAAGGATTTTCTTACACTTACAACAGCTCTCTTCTATAGAGTCTCTACTGTGTGTCACAAAATGGCCTTATGCTCCAGTGTTATTCTTTGGCGAGCTGGGACGGATAATTTCCAGAATATGGGGAGATATCTTAGCTCTATTAGGGTACCCTCCTGTATCCAGGCATACAGTTTGATAAAGGAATTTCTAACTCTATTTGTTCACTTGTCAAATTTGCGTAAAAACCATCATCTCAGATCTCTTATACCTGGCATGAAAGTTGTTGTGAGGCAGGTAAATATGCATAAACACATGTCTCAAGCAAGGGGTACAGTCTCGCTAGACTTGCTTTTTTAGAGACTCCAGCTTTCACTGCCTAGCAGCAACAAAGCAAGCACCTAATGGGATGCAGAAAAATTAACTTCCTAGAATAATCTTCAAACATTTCCCTACCAGTAAATTGAATTTTTAAAAATATATAGTGTTTCATTTTTTAAATTTTCTTTTGAAGTCTCATTCAAAGATTTCTTAGAGCTGAACGAAGGAATAACAAATCCTCCAAATCCTTGAATCAAAGTTTTTGCACTGTTAAATGGATCAAGCAAGTAACTCATTAAGCTAAAATTAATACTAAACCTCATGTCTAACAATCTAAGATCTAATTTCTTTATTGTGGCATTCAGAGAAAAAAGTAAATGTATTGAGTCTCCTGTACCTCATTTCTATTATGTTGCAAAATACTGATTTTCAGTTCAATAAAAATATAGAACACATAGACACTGTTGTCAGGTCTCTCTAACTTAATTACAAATTTAACTAGAAATTTTGCAGTGTATACATCCTAAAGATTTCATCTGCAAGACACCCTCAGAGACAGAAAAATTAAGGAATTGACAATTTTTCAACCAAATGTTCCGAGCTAGCTGTTGTTAGCTGTCTAGGCTGTTCTTCACTGTCATTATTCCAGATCTCAGCTGCCAGATTTTTTGTCCAAGTCATCCAGATATCTTACAATGCAAAACACAAAATCTGCTACCCTTATGGAGTATATTGCTTTGCATTATAATTCCCATTCATTTCACCATAAGACTTTACAATCCAGCTACTATTTGATATAAATGGATCGACTCCAATCCTTTATCCCCAGCTTCTCATCTTCTCTAAGAAACAAAAGTTGCAATTAAAAAAAAAAATGTTGCATCAACCATTTTAAGAAACACATATCTGACTAGACAGTATGATTCCTCTGACAGCTTCTGTCTCTAAGTTGCAAAGAAACTGAACCAAACCAAACTAAAAAAATCACAACCCCAACTGATTTTGAAACAGAAGATGTAAACTCAGAACTGGAAATTCCAATTCCAATACAGGAGTATTTTCAACATTCCTTTGACTAACTTGCTTTGAATATTGTTATTATTCAAGTGTTCTCTGTAGAAGAAGGCATCCGTTTATATCCTTATTTCTTTAAATTTTTTTTCTTTATGTTCTGTTTGGGTTCTGTATTTTTCTTTCCTTATAAGCAGTTCTTTGCATGAATGTCAGCAATTATCCTTATTTCTTTGAGTAATACCTTTTACAACAGTAGACACAATTTCACATCCTTAGCTTACTTTTTTTTTCAAAAGCTTCTCAGGCTTTCATTAGAGGAGAGTGTGCAGACAGATTTTCTGAAGCAATTGAACTTAACATTTTATAAAAAATACTACATCCCAAAAGAAATGTTGCAAAACACAATCCAAAATTTTATTGTGACAGATCATAATAAAAACATTAGACTGGGGAATAAGAAGTTCACACCACTGTCTCTCTTCTACAGACTCTGTATAAGAAAACTGTTTTTTGAAATGTTAAGCTATTTGGCCAACTAATATTTTTGGCAGTACTCTTTTGCATGTTCATAAAAGCTCTGCTTCCCATTCCATCCAATAAGTAGTCAAGAGCAGGAATATATAGCTCATTTAAATTTAAAATGCAGCCACTATATCTCAATGTCCCTTAACGACTTTTGCCTCATAACAAAGGCTGTAAAGTTCAGGAATATAAATGTATCCTGAAAAGGATTAACCACACTCATGAGGAAAAAACAGTAAATTACCAAGTCTTTAAGATGGAGGGTGTGGATTTTTTAGGGGGAAGAAGGTTACACAGGAAAAATGAGTGAAGGGAGAAACAAGGGTTGGGTGGATTTTCCTACAACTTTTATTTCCCCTTCCACATGACCTCCTAATAAAGCAGGCTCAGTGTATCAGACTTATTCTTCTATCTGGAAACATTATTATTACTACAGATACCAATGAAGATTTTTTTAGAATGCTAGAATTTATTTTAATCTCATTTGCTTATAAAGTATTATGAAAGTTGCAGTTCATTTCCTAAAAACATCTGACAAAAATCTTGAGAATTATTTCATTTTTTATATATTATGTCTATTCTGATCTGTGTTTCCTCAAGAGGGCTTAGAAAGCCAAATTCAACAAGAGCTTGTTATTTTATTTCAACCGATAATTGCAAACTGTTGAGTAAATATTACTCTCTGCTATGCAGTTCATTCACCTAATAGAATATACTCCTACAAAATACTAAAATCCTCCAGTTTCATTCCAACATAAAATTTGGGATTATTTTACCAAATATTTCTGATTAGTGGAAGTAGTTTGTTAGCTGTATCTGAAATAGCTTCTCTGCTTTTTTAACTTCAATCTTTTTTTGTCAGTGACACTGTAAATATAGAATGAAAGTGCTAAACTACAAAAGAAGAAAACAAGTAGGTTTTCCCAGGTTTTTTTTTAACTTTATGCTTGCTGAGTATGTATTATGCAAGACAAGTGTTTTGGTCTCTCCTTAATAGACAGTATGTGACAGATGAAAATTCTGCATGATCAGACTAAAATTTGCATCTTACCCAATTTTATACCTGTGAGAGTGAACAAAAACAGTTAGTTAAGGAAAGAGCCTTCTTCTGCTTTATCTTGCTGACTTCCAGTTTGAGGTCTCCTAGAGCTTTGAATTTCACCTAGAGTTTCATTTGCAAAAAGTCACTGCTTGATCTCTCCTCTATGTATGTGTTTAGTACTTTTTCAAACCAATTTAGACTAAGCTGCTTAGTGTGGAAACAAACTTTACAGATTTTTTTTTATATGCCCATAAAGTATTCCTTGCTGATCTTCTCAATGATGTTGCCTTTTTTATGTCTAACAAATACTCTAAATCCACCTTTCCTGCCGAAGACACTTAGCCAGTGTAGGCTTTCCTCAAAGAAATATTCATACAAATTTTATTATCTTTGTTGCTACTTCCGTTTTCCATGTAGAATTGCAATGAATGCATACGAGCAGGGAACTGACATGCACATCATCAGTAAGACAGAATCACAGAATCATTAGGGTTGGAAGGAACCTCTGGAAATCAGCTAATCCAATCCCCCTGCCCAGGCAGAGTCACCTGGGGCAGGTTACAACAGAATGTGTTCAGGTTGGATTTGCATGTCTGTAGAGAGGGACACTCCACAATCTTGCTGGGCAGCCTCTTCCAGTGCTCTGCTACCCTTAAAGTAAAGAAGTTCTTCCTCATGTTAAGGTGAAACTTCTTATGTTTTAGTTTATGGCCATTACTTCTTTTCCTGTCACTGGGCACCACTGAAAAGGATTTGGCACCATTCTCTTGGCAGCTGCCTTTCAGATTTATATTTATACACTTTCAGTCTTCTTTTCTGTAGACTAAACAGACCCAGCTCCCTCAGCCTCTCCTCATCAGAGAAATGCTTCCGATCCTTCATCATCTTTGTGGCCCTTCACGGGACCCTCTCCAGTAAATCCTTGTCTTTCTAATATTGAGGAGCACAGAACTGGACGCAGCACTGCAGATGTGGCCTCATTTGGGCTGAGAGATGCAGGATCACCCCCCCGACCCGCTGGTTATGCTGGTCAATGCAGCCCAGGATACCACTGGTTCTCCAGGCCACGAGGACCTCCAGCTGGATTCTACTCTGCTGATCATGATCCTCTGAGCTCTGCATTCCAATAGTTCTTGATCCACCCCATTGTTTATTCATCTAACCCACATTTTCCCGCCTTACCTATGAGGATGTTATGGGAGACAGTGTCAAAAGCCTTGCTGAAGTCAAGGTAGACAACATCCACTGTTCTCCCCTCAATGACCCACCCTGCCATGACAGCCAGCCCAGCAGGCTGGAGCTGGTTCCTCTGGCAGGGCCCAGTGATCTAAAACCTTGTCAAAACCCATGGTGCTTGAACAAGCAGAAATTAGATGAAATGGGTGCTGAAATGAACTGAAACTGAAGAGGACCTATGGACAAACTGAGACAAAATTACTGAAGCCATCTACAAGCTGGACCTGAAACAAATTGGAGCAGAAAAATAGGAGGCGCAAATGAGCTGAAGGCAAAATTAAACTGAAGCTGAAACGAGCTGAAGCCATCCACAAACTGGAGCTGTCCATGAGCTGGAGAGAAAACAAACAGGGGCTAAAACAACTGACCTGAAGCTAACACCTTGATGCTCTAGTTGAAGCCACTCTGAAGTCAGCTGTGATCAGCGTAAAGAAATGCTAGAAGTCAATTGCTCCTTAAATGCTTTTTCTGTTCTGTGAGCATCATGTCAAAAGAAAGGTATACTAGTGAGCCAATGGAGGAAGACAAGAAGCGTAGACACTAGTATCTCACAGGCTGGGTTTCTTCTTGTGCAGTGGATGATGTGCAGGAAAGTACAATAGGGCTTGTGGAAAAAAAAAAATCTTAAAAAATATTATGGATTGTCTTATGGATGTTGTTAACCCAGCGTAGCTCATGATTCTTGTGTTTAGTCTCTAGGGTCAGAATAAGTTACAGTTTTACAAGGTTTAGCTCTTTGGATGGCATCTATTTCTGACCTTATTGAAAATAGCCTGTGATATTGATTCAATAAATAGAAACACTTCATAAGGGCATACATTAAGGGATGTCTCATTTTCTTACTAGGAAGTTTCTAAGTGGCTGTTAAATGGTTGCTCAACTTTAAAGCTGACCTTGCTTTGAATGGGATTTGGAACAGAGATCAAGATAAATTGTTTTGTGACACTACAGGAGAAGACAACTGTTCTACCAAATCACCATTTACAAAATCGGTTTTCCAGCTATTCCTAAGTAAGACAGGAAGTTAGTTAGTTAAGTTAGTTTAGTTAAGTGTTTCCCACAACTCAGCTCTTGAACTAGTCAGAGTGCATTCATTTAGGAGACTGCATCTGCATAGCTGTATGTGAGATAGAGAGGACTATCTTATGTTCTCTGTCCACTAAAAGTTTTCTGTTAAAACTGGGTTGTTTGCACGGAGAAATAACCCAGCAGATATAGGGTGCAGAGTCCCTGCAGCAGTGGATTTGGAATGTTTCTACACAAATCAAATAAACATGGGAAAGATCTTTCATATCCTGTCTTGGTATAAAGAGTTTAAAGCACGATTTTCTTTCATTTCAGTTTGCAACTGTGTTTTTGGATTATAACATTTATACTCGGCTGTCCAATAAATGCTAAAATGCCAGACACCCTTGAAGTTGTTCAGCACATTCTAGCTGCTGCTTCAACCTGTGACAAAACCTTTAAGGGGCATACAGGATATCATCAGACCAACATTACGTGTAAAAAACACAAAAAATTAAGATTGTCAAATACTGTATACAGACAGAAGGTTTGGCATAGTGAGAATAGCAGCTATCTCAGGACAAAAGTTGCTGGAGGCTTTTGATTAGACAAAAAAAATAAGAAAAAGATAAAATAAAATCAAGAAAAACTGCCAGTGCGGATTGAGAATGGAGGTGTTGATAAATGTAATGTTATCAACAATGACTACATCTTTCAGTAAAATATATCAGTTCAATACACTGCAGGCAACTTGAACTCCTTCTGCTCACATTGAAAAAGATGGGACACAAACCATTCCGTTTCTGAATATGGTAAGACACTCATACTAACATACCTTGCCTCTCAGCAAGATTGCCTTAGATTTAATGCCACTCTATATGGCTTTTGAAACTCACACAGAGTTTGTTCAGAGATTTTTGTAATACAGTGTTTGACATGTCCTTAATGCCTTTCTTGTGAGCAGTCTTCAGAACAAAAAGAGCAGTCCAAGCAAAGAGAGGGCCATGGTAAAACAATCAAAGGGAAGAAATAGGTAAGGAATGTAACATTCTTGGTACATGGCAACAAAATACCAGACATAACATGGAAAAGACTCTAATAGGATTACACTGAGATTCAGTTTCCAGTAGGGGAGAGAAAAGATAGCACAGAGGAAAATAGACAGGTAGGCACTATAGGTAGGCAGCAGGAGGAATACTTTCCCACTTGCTGATGGTAAAGTGTCAGTTTACAGGGTCTGTATGGGTATTTTCATTAACATTTGGAAATTTCTTAAAAAATATTATTATATATGGTGAAATCACACATTCCTGAAAGCAATTTCTGTCAGACAAGGAGAAACAGAGAGGATCATCCCTTGGAATGTAAAACCTTGCTCTTATCCCTGGGTCCTGGCTCAGCCCTGTGTCGAGAGACGAGCAGCGTACATCTCTTATTTGTGCTTGCTCCTGCATAAGCCTTTTCTGTTGTGCACACAGTAGGCCAGACATGGTCTGGGAACAGGCCTGGTAGTGGTACTTTGGGACACTTCTTGAGATGAAGGAATGAGTGCTGCAGCCAAGTGGGAAAAAACACCCCAAAAAGATTGGCAAAAATATTGGAGGATGTGATATAATTGGAATGGCTGCCGAATGTTAGTAGTAGTAGTAGGAAAGGCCATTAAAGTCTACTTGTCTTGCTTGCAACTAATGGGTACCAAAAGTACATCAGAACATAACACTTTGCTTGCTTGTGGAAATCTGTCAAAGGTCTTATCTGCCATAGAACACCAAAGTGGAGACTTCTAAGGAGTTTCCAGTAAAAGAGCTCAACTAGTCCTTCAGGAAGTAGTGCGGATGAGTGGAACTTAATCTGAAATTGGTGCTTTGCTACCATGCTGCAACATAAAGGCTCTAAAATTTAGAAGACATTCCAAGCTTATCTTTGTTTTTTAGGTTATTCTTTCCAAAAAAACACAAAAAAATAACTTAGTAAATATGAAATTTTGGAATTTTCCCTGCTTTTCTCAGTTTAATAAATTTGAGAGATTTTTCTCACTCTTGCCTTCTTACTTATTCTATGCTGTACAACGTATAGCATGAAGTCATTCTCCTATTCCATCTTATTATTTTTATTCTACCATTGCATCTCAGTCCCTTCTAAAAATTCGGATTATAAGAAAATGTATAGATTTACGAAGGAAAACAGCACAGAAGGAGCCTAATTGCATCTTAGCTCTTCCTACAGGGTTAGAAAAAGCTTCATTACACCAGCCAAAATATAATATCTTGCAGTTGGAAATTGAACTATGAGGAGTTTTATAAACATCATGAGGAAAAATATTGATAAAACAGGAAAGAGAGAGGGAGCAAGAAGATCACTCAGAACATCTCCGAACTCTTGATTCCTCAGGTGGAGAGAAGAAAATTAGTTTAAGTTTGCAGTTTTTGAGGGAACATTGGAAGACAGTGGCCTCAGACAAATGAACAAAGAGCTACTGACAAGAGAATAAGCAAGCTTACATTTGTAGTGTCAATACTGCGTTGCCTGCCCACATGTTAACTTAAGAATAGCTAATCCGTGCTCTAGAGGTTTTACTCTCTACCAGATAAATAGAGAGAATCAGTGAATCCATATTTACTCTGTTGTTGCCAAATCTTTTTAGCAAAAATAGGGTTTTGAATGAGACTTCCTTTTTTTTTTCCAGTTTAAATTACATCACAAAAATGAGCCTCCAGATACCATTTCATATGTTGTATAGATCTAAGTGTACCAGAAAGAAGTATCAAAATCTTTCAAAAATAGTGTTTCAACAGGGCATTGTAGTTTAACTACTTAGTTTGAACGGCTTGATGTAAAATTTTTCATTCTTTTATGCATCTATCTTTTCTGCTCCCACTAGTGTCACCCCTGTGTCTCTAAGCACTGCAAGACAAGGAAATTAATGATATTAATTACTTAATGATAGCAATGATAATAGCCTTTTTTCTTACTTTTCCCCAGTCTTAACATTATGACCAAATATTTCAAATTTGTCTACTTCTAGCTGATGACGTTTTCTTGATGATTTTTCTTCACTGATATCCACCCTTACAAAGAAACATAATCATCACAGGCGAGAAGCATCCTTTCTGCTTTCATGAAGTACATCTGAGAGCTTCCTTCTTTGAAATCCTAGGAGGAAAAATATCAGTGTTACAAGGCAAAAAAAGCATCCTATCTTTCAGAGAAGGCTTTCTTTCAGCTACTGACTGTGCTTGTTTCAGATTAATATGAAGAATAAATGAATGAGCATGTAATTTGTAAAGTTTGGCAAGTATAGGCTTGTATATATTTATATATATAATGGAACCCTATTTCTTTTTGTTAATATGTTTCGTATACTGCTTAATAATTTTCCAATAAAAATTACCAAAACCCACATTTTTCCTACGCACCAAAATATTTTTCTTTAGTAAGATACAATAATAAGATTTTCTGCAGTTATTGAGGATTTGAGTGATGCATGACTGTATTGCAGTATTCTGTGCTAATATGGTACTTCAAAATAACCCACTGACCTTCCTAGTAAATTAATTGAGAAATATGATTATATACGTGTGTAGTCTCTTCCATTAAAAAATCCTTGGTCTTCCTACTTTCCTCTGCAACTTCTTCCTCATTATATCCTCAGATATCCAGCCTTAGCAGCGGAAGTATACAAATAACACTTTATTTTGACAAAACGTCATCCTTTTTTGCTCTTGCAATGATCGTATGATTTACAAGGTTAAAAAAAGAAGAAACCAACCAAAACCAAAAAGACAAAACCCAAGAGAATAGCACCATTTTATGTGTACAGTACTACTAGTATAAGCACATTCATTAATAAAAGGTGCTTTTTAAAAGATTTACTACCAGTACAATAATATAAAAGAACAACCAGAAATTCTTCACAGTTGGTTTAAAAAACCATATGCACAGAATTTCTGCTTGCAATTTTAGATTACAATTTAAAACAAAAACAGGTTTGATATAAATACATCATTTCTTTCAGCTCCAGACATGTCATCCTCAGCTACCGAGATCACTTTTGAAGACAATAAATAAAAGAGGAAAATTATTATTTTCACTGGTTGTTTTGTCATTGATTTCAGGTCTCAACAATTATCTCTTAAGCACTGATGAGTTGAGACAGAAAGGAAGCTTTAATGCGTTCCCACTAGAGCATCAAGTTCTGACTACTCTGTGATCCACCTCAGTTAAAGCAGACATCCTTACTCTTTTTCTTCTCACTCACAAATCAGCTGCCAAGACTTCACGACACATGTATTTAGTGAAGATATCTCTTTTCAGAACTTACAAAAGTATTACAAATGGATTCTTTGCCTTCTCGTACCATATTTAAATTTTTTCCATTAGTCTATCTCTGTTGAATTCAGAAGACTAATGCTGAGATAAAACAGACACAAAATGGGAGTTCTGACTAATTGCTTGTCAGAATTATTTGTAGCAGAAGGACAGTTCTTAATTGTAGAGTTTCATTTTAAAAGATGAATTGAGTTATCTGACATTTCCCCTAGTGGCTTTTTTGAGGAAATGTTTTACAAGCAAGATCATGTAGCACAATAAAGCTAAAACAGGAATTGAAGATGAAGAATGGATTTGTCATGGTCCCAGGAGGTTAATTTAGTTCTGTATAAGAAGAAGAATCTAGCATAAGAAAGCACTTTCATATCAAGAAGCCTTTTTTCATATACTCTTAGCTCCCTGAACTATGCCCTTATTTATCTAATGAGAGATGGCAGATAGAAAAGGCATCACCTACTAATAACTACTTTTTTACAGTAGAGTCATTGGAGAAAGGCTACCTGGGGCTTCCAAATTCCAGTGGGAATTGCAAGATAGTAAGCTCTCTTTTCTAGATGAGTTGGAAAGTTAAGATTTAGACTCAACAGAGAAATCTGAGAAAGTGAGTGATCTATATAGTCATTGACTGCAGAACAAATTCTGATTTTTCCCCTGGTAGATTGTATTTGGTGCAGCTGACAAGAATGAGATGCAATCACCCAAGAAAACATGCTGTATATTTTATCAGTTGCAAAAATATTATGAAAAGAAATAATGTCTCAATAATTTTACTTTCCCTTAATTAAACTCATGCATTGTCACTGCTTTCTATTCCACAAACCCAGGTAGTAACCTCTAATCACTTAAGAGGCTTCAAATTGGAGTCTTTGCCACCAAATGGGATCCTCTGTGAGCCGCTCAGGAAGGACCTGTAACACATTTGCTGAAAGGCTACCTCTGCTCCTTACAGACTGTAAAAAATACCATTTGACAGGAACATTCTGAAAGATCAATAAAGTAAAATCCAAGCAGAGCAAAGAGCTACATTCATATTAAAACGAAGATTTTTCTTTGCGGCTTAAACTTTTGCCATCTTTAAATATCTTCTGAATATATAATAATTCAACTTTCTTGGAGAAAGAAAGCTCCTTTTACAACAGAACTACATAACGTTTTCTAAGCAGACTAAGAAATCTGCTGCATAAAGGGTAGAATTTCAGGATCTAGGAGCTGAATAAAATAATGTACCATGATGAAAAAAAGAAAAGAATAATATTTCGCACACACACACACAAAATAAAATATCATCAAGCTGATTTTTTAAGTTTGATTGATTTGAAAATAGTTGATTCCTGCCTTATGCCCTTGCCAGACTTTCCTTCTGACATAAGTCAGCATAGAATGATTGAGAAAAAAAGAACAAATGTGAATTGTAGGAAAAAGGTAAATGGAAGAAATCAAGTTTCTTGAATTAATATTATTTGCTTTAACCCATCTTCCCAACCGTAATGCAGCTGCTTCTGGAGGTTTCACATTGAGCAAACTGTACCAAATAAAATAATTCTTAAGCCTTTAGAGCCACAGAGGAAAGGTTTCTTCATTTATGTGACTCCAAGTGGTGTGGCAGAGCCCTGAATCTTCCCCTCCATCCAGTTGTATTAAAAAGTAAGGTTTTGCTGCTTTATCGTTTGAGATATTGTATGTCCCAAGGCAGTCATATATATNTATATAGTCCTAAAAATCTAGAGTCTTCAATTCTATTTGGCTGCCATGCACAGACTTGTCTTGTTCCTCATGCCTGATCATGATTCCTGCATAGTAGCAACCAGAACCTGAGTTGGAATTACTCAGACACCTGGAGGTGTGTAAGTGGAAACAAGAAAACCTACACTGCTACGCAGCACAGAGTACAGCTGTCTTTGAGTAAAGAAGAATTCAGTATGTGGAATCTAATATAAAAAAGGTCAAGTTCTTGGATCAAAAATTACATACGCCTGGGTCATAAGGGTTGGTTTGAGGGCCAGCTATCTGGACTCCTTTGTCTATAACTCACCAATATCAATTGATCAAAAAAAAAAAAAAAAAAAACAACACCATAAAAATCCACTTTCTTCATTTAAAAACACTAGCAATATTAAGAATATCTACTGGTATCTACTGGGTTTTTGTTAGAATTTTTTCTTTATTCATTCACTGGTGCAGTGAACCTGCTCTCTTTTTCTTTGTGTTAGCATATTTTCTGCTTGCTTTATAACAGTAGCTCACTCTACTTCATAAATAAAGGCATCAGGGAAGCATAACAACCCAACCAATTAATATGCCTAGTGGCTAGTCTGTCTAGGAACTACGCATAAATAAGAGAAAGAGCATCATCTAGTGAATGATTTGGGACACATAACTTCAGCTCCTATCTAAAATTACTCCATAGGGGAGCCTCTCTGCCTTTCAGCAGTATCTGTGCATGCCAGGCTCCAGTCTCACAGTGATTAAAGCAAGCTGGTATGAAACTCCCCCATGTTTTAAAGGAATGCATGAAGTGAAAATCTTCTGTAACCTTAACTCTGCAGTTCAGCTCCAAAACTATGTTTTCTGATTTTTGATTAGTGACTTCCATGGTTTAAGAATGGGGCAGGGGAGTTATTTTGGGGAATTTTGTCCAACAGCTGCTGCAGTATGACCTGGTGGTTGCATAAGGCTGCCAGGCCAAGAGTAACCAAATGGTATCAGTATATTACCTCCACAAGATACGTTGCAAAAAACCACTAGAAGCAAACCCTGCATTTCTGCTGTCAATATCTAAAGAACCAGTTTCAAAGGAGAATTGCACTTTAACCTGTTTTTGTGAGGTCTTCACTCACCCACAGACATTTAACCTATCATTGCTGCAGTTGCTTCTAAGACTAAATGCCTGATGAGCTTCAGGTCAGAGATATTTAATTATTGAAGAACTGTTTTGTGCATTGACAGAGAAATGCTGCCTTCTTCCTTGATGTACCACAGTCATACTGTGGCCTCATACAGAAAATGAGAAGGTGCATGGAAGTTTTTACATGAGCCATGAAAAAATCATTATGCTGACACAGTAGTGATCTTTTATTCCTTTACCCATCTCCTTTTCTTGCTGTTGCTGTCAATGTTTTCTATCTACGCTTTTGGCTCAATCTCTTGTTTCTTCTGAATAATTGATTTTATGGTGTCATATAATTCCAATGTATCCTCATTTCCTGCTTCTCCGTTTAGATGCTCTCTTATTTTTATTGTTTTCTTTCAAAATACTAAAAGTCTTTTGCTTGTTTTTTTTTCTTTTTCCTACTGCCTTTTGTACTAACCAAATAGTACGAACAAGTACTGCTCAGGGATGCTGGGAATAATAGAAAGAACAGGAAAAGAAAGCTGAGAAGAAAGGAGAAAAATGCATTTTCATTTTCTGGGTCCTGTAAAGTTTCACTTCTGCTCACATTTAATGCTCCACAGGCAAATGTGTTTCATTCCCAGAATCTCTACAAGCCCCTCCACACACAGTGAAGCTTCTGTCAAACATTCCTAGTGTAAGGCTTTTCAAACCAGTATGTAAATGAAACTTTCCAAAATTAAGGTCCTTGTCAGCCTACTTTTTTCTTAAACATGTTTTGTTTGACTGCAAGAAAGTATTATTCCATCTCTGCCACTGATTGTGGCTATAGTTTATTTTAGATGCAAGTGTTTTGTTATTATCAAGAATAGGTGAAGAAAATTAAGACAGTGCAGGGTATTTGTGGATCACATCAATTGCTTCTACATGTAGTCTTATCACAGGAGAATCATTTTAAAGCCTGAGTGCCTCCAGTAGTGCATTAGTAATGCATAAAGTTTAGTCATGTTTACTCTCTCAGCTTCAAGAGTCTGTCCATTGAAATATTGCACAATGAGGGAAAGAATAGGTTTGAATTTTTGATGTGAGCAACAGATATGGGGGGTTTGTTTGTTTACTGGTTTGCATTTTAAAGAAAAATTAAAGGATTTTAAAATTTAAGATTTGTAATCTTTTAGACTGACTGGATCTGTCAGCCTAAATTTTGTTTACTATATGTTGTCTTTCTCCTTGGAAAAGTACAGTTTTAGTTAAGCAAAACTGTTGGGCATTGTCTTGGGCTGACTCTATG
>VZTA01000775.1:0-10149 GCA_013398855.1 Mohoua ochrocephala
ATTTTAACCCTATGCTATCACTGTGAGCTGCTGTGGCTATTCAGCTTCCAACATCACCCTAACTAGACCCAAGGAAGCTTAGGCATTTCCCACCATACTGCAGCACCCAGCATAGAAATAACTTTCCTCATAAAGCTCTATACAACAGCATAGATATAACTCATAGAAGTAGACATTGTTTTCCACCAAGCCCATTTACTAATTTAATTGGGCAACTTTTTTTTAGTATTGAAAACACTAAAAATAAAATTAGAAAAAATACTTAACAGAATATGTTTATTCAGTTGCTGCATATCTCCCTGCTCCCCCCAGGCTAATCTGACATTGAATCATCTCTACTCAGCTATAAATATTCACCCAGGTTTGTCCTAACTCCTGATAGTTAGGGAAGGAAAAGGATGAACTTCAGAGGAGGCTAAAAATGTACAACAGGAGAACAACAGCTTCCAAATTTGAACTGCGTAGCGCTTCATCTCCCTCTTCAATAGAAAATCTGAACACTTAATGAGCCAAATATCAGAACTTACATTTTTTGTTGTTAAAGCAAAGCAAACAAAGCAAAGCAAAGCAAACTAAATATCTGCATTTGAGCTTTACTCATTACTTATACTCGCAGTAAAATTAGGATTGTATGAAGTGTATTTTATCAGTAGTTACAAGTCCATCCTTAAATATGTACAAGTGAAAATATTTTTCTCTGATTTGAAATAAGAATTTTGCTATTTTAGTTGTCTCGCTACATGTCACATGAGAAACAAGTAACTCAGTCTACTGCTTTCAATGCCTTTGACATTTGCCTAGCCAGAAGTCAGCCACCGCTAGCACCCTTATTAGATTTATTTACCAGCATGATGCAATCTTGGGTGTTACCCTAGATAAAAATTATGAGATAAGCATAAAGAGAAGTTTCCAGTTTTAGTTAGGTGCTAGTTTTCATAGATATTAATATTTTAACACCCCTAATAAATTGTGCTCATTCAACAATGCAGATAGCTGAAAACTATTCATTGCAGAATAATAATTTGTTGTGGAATTTTCTTCTCTGGAAAAAGCTTTTCCCTCTGAAGGCCTCCTTTGGTATAATTCCACACGAGATGCCTATGTACGACTGTTACATACAGCCCAGAGGGGATGCACAGAACACTGCAGGATCAGAGGAGGAGGCTTTACCTGTGAGAATCCTTCTTTTCATTTGCTCATGTTGTATCCCTTTGCACATTTATGCACCTTTATTTATGCACCCTGAACCAAAATAAACTGGCAGATGTGCATATATAAATCTTTGGCGGTCTACTCTCCTGAAAGCTCTAGACAGCATATTTTAATAATTACATATTACTTATGACTCTATCTAGTACCAGTGGAAACTGAAGGAAAAATACTGAGGCAGCTGATCAAATTTGTCAGTCTTGTTTTAATGTAAATTAGCTTTAGCAACTCAAGTATGCTTTTTAAACAATTTACACATTTCATAACCGTGGAAGCCTCATTTTCATTGAATTAATGATGAACTTATTATCATAGAATCATGGAACAGTTTGGGTTGGAAGTGACTTTAAAGATCATCTACTTCCAACTCCTCTGCCATGGGAAGGCTGCCACCCACTAAATTCAGGTTGCTCAGGGCCCCATGTAGTCTGGCCTGGAAGACTTCCAGAGATGGAGCATCCACAGCTTCTCTGGGCAGCTTGGTCTAGTGCCTCACCACCATCACAGTAAAGAATATCTTCCTGACATCTAACCTAAATCTCTCCTCTTTTACTTTGAAAGTGTTCCTCTTTGTCCTACCACTATCCGCTCATGATAAAAGTCACTGTCCCTCTTTATTTAAGCACTCTTTAAGTACTGGAATGCTGCAAAGAGCTTTCCCTGGAGTCTTCTCCATGCTGAACAACCCCAGCTCTCTCAAATTGTCTTCATAGGAGAGGTCCTTCAGCCCTCTGATAATCTTTGTTGCCCTCTCTGGACTCTCTCCAACAGGTCCATATCCTTCTTATGTCAGGGACTCCATGTCTGGATGCAGTACTCCTGCTGGGGTCTCACCGGAGAGCAGGGTAGAGGGGGAGAGTGACCTCACCCAGTTGGTCACACTGCTTTTGATGCAGTCAGGATTCAATTGACTTCATGGGCTGCAAGTACACACTGTCAGTTTTTCATCCATCAGAATCTCAAAATACTTCTCCACAGGACTGCTCTCAGTGAGTTCTTCTCCCAGCCTGTATCCTTGTTTGGGATTGCCCTGACCCAGGTGCGGCACCTTGCACTTGGACTTCTTGGACTTTACTAGGTTCTCATACGCCCACCATCAGGTTTGGGAAGGTATAGGCACACTGCCACAAGGTAGACTAGTCCAGAGGTGACAAGGAGCTCATGTTATGCCTTACAGAGCTATCTGACTTTTTTGCAGTTTTAGGCTCCCAGCTTTTGGCAAGCAGGGCATGGTCTCAGAAATCAGTTATTTGCTTGTGCTCATTCATTGGAACTCACACATTTTAGTTTGAATTTTGATTAAACAAATACCTCAGACTCAAGAAACATTATTAAACTGTTGTTTAATCCCAATGTGTCTTGTTGGTGGTAAGTGTGTTCTGCTGGTTAAAAGCCAACTTCATGTGAGCTGGGCAGCAGTGCAGACAGGACAAACTTCTTGGACTTACCAAAACAAAAGACAGATATTGCTTTATTACATGAAATCATGGCATTGCCATAATACTTTTCTGTGATGATAAATCATGAAGTTTTAGATCTCTCTATAAATATTAATTGTCATTTAATTTTAGCTGATATGACCATAATGAATCAAAGATTGACATATGTGGATATCTGGCTGCATAAAGAGAAAATAGTAAGTGAGATGAAGTAACATCAGAAATGGGTTTAAATTCTCCCTCCATTTTACTGCAACTGTGAGGATAACACTGTCTTGAATATTAAAAAGGCCCTTTGAGGGGGCCCCAAGTGATTACCTACGAAAGGAAATTCATGGGAGAAAGGAAGTCATGGAATCAGAAAAGGTATTTTTCACCCAGAAGGTACCACAAGCATGTCTCAAATCAAATAAAGAAGTCATTCCACTGTATTTTCCCTCTCACCATCTGCATGACCTCAACCTGATCCACATGCAACAAGCTGGCGCTTTTATTCACAAGTGGTAGGGCATCCCCCAGGCCTCCTCAGGCAGGTATGGCTGGATTACACAGGCAGAACACAAAGTAAAGAGACTAAAGATATGTATGTCTTGATCCGAGACCAAATTTAGAACATCTCCTGTTACAGACATAGAGAAAATTTCCTTTTTAAAGAAGTATCCCAGAAAACATTTTTTTTCCTCCTCTTTCAAAGTAAAGTAGAAGGATTTTTGGTGAAATTATAAATGTCCTACAAAGTCATGCTCTGTTCAGCTGGGTCATGCATTGACGTATCTCTGTAAACATTGCCCTTTTTGTCTTTTTGTTCAGTCTGTTAAATTCTTCAGTTTGGGCTAATATGTGGCTTTCAGTCCAAATTGTCATTCACAAGAAAACATAAAGTTAGTCCACCATTACTGTTTAATTTGCAGCTTTACTTACACATCTGTATTTTTGTACTATGTACCATGTGCTGTACTAGAAGTTTTCACTGCTTGATTAGAAATATTTATGCACTGTAAATTTCAATCATAACTTTCCATGCCATATACTAAATGCTGTTGTTGCCTCATCCTGCACAAAGAGTTGTAAAGATCTGTAGTTTACTATAAGATAAATACCATAAAGGATGGAACTTTTAATTTCAGTCTTGGCATCTGAAGCAGAAAGCACTTGCATATGATACACGTATTTCTAACACACAGATTTATAGGTTGCAGTTTGCTTGGCCTTTAAAATTTTGGTAGTCTTATCATTACAGCAGAATGAAATCAATATTCTTATTAGAAAAATATGCCATTGACATCAATTTCCAGTCATTAATTATTTTGAGATACTCTATATTTATTATTGACAGAGTTGATCTGTTTAGACCCACAACCCAATTCCTGCAAAGGCAAATCTACAGATGCCATTAAGAAAACATTAACGGACAAATCAAGCACAGTTAAGCATAGAATGAAAAGGCATGGCAGAATCTTCTCTTTTACTCCAGTGTGTGAATTAATTTCTGGAAAGTAGCTTAAAAACAAAGCAAGAGCTGCAGAGCACACACAGAAGAGAGTGAACCTCTAAGTGCTGCCATCACTTAGACTAGTTGACCTTGAGTGAGGTGCATGTCACAGGCCAATTTTGAAAATGTCTTGAGTGCTTTTAATGGCTTTAATTGCTCCGGCATATGCTGTTTCTCAAATAGGACTTTATTATGACTAATAATACACTTTGTCAATTTTTAAAATCCTACCTAATCTGCAGCAGGACAAAACAATTGTTGAATCCTTTCTTTTTTTTTTTCTCTCTTAGACTCTAACATAACAAATAGAGGCAAGTCTGACACAGAAGAGAGAATACATCTGGCAAATTCAATGCTGAACTGCTGAAATGGCTATGAGTGTCTCAGTCCTCAGTGCTAGCCACAGATATACATGAATGCATGGCTGTTTTCTTGGTCTGTTTCTCAGAACTCACCTTCCACACTGCCTTCTCCATTCTCCTGTGTTCACTCTGAGCCAGCCAATCAAAGACCCTAAATACCATCCTAAACTGGAAAAGGGAAAAACCCCTGGTGTGCTGGAAGAGGAGATCAAAAGGTAGGCTTTGCTATCACTGAAACTGTTTTCTGTTAGTCCCGTCATTCTAAAATAACTAGTGATTAACCATCTTGCAGGCAGCTCTTCAGACTGCCACCAAAGAGTCTCTGTATTTTCCAAAAGTACAATTATATGCAAATGTTGTCAGAGCTGCTGGAGATAAAGACATGCAGCTCCTTTGTAGGTTTTATTTTTGTTCTTCCTGGCAGTTTTCATTAGGCTACAAGTCATTAGGCTACAGTCAGAATATAAGGAAAAACAATAATTAAAATGGAAAATGTTATGCAAAATTAGTTGTCAACTATATCTTGGAACAAACCCTGCATAAAGATTTCTTTATGAACAACTGTACGTATAATTTTATTCTTGCTGTCACAAATACATCTTACCCTATAAATCAGCTCAGGCTGAATCAATTGAATCTCAATATAAAGCTCTTTATTTCACTCATTCTTTTATTGTCTATAAGCGTACTGCCTTCTGCATGTCTCTCATTTTGCAGAGTTTTTTGCATTGCTATCTGAATTTTTTTGTACGTCCTTGACTTTTAATACTGTGATCTTTTTTATTTTCACAGAATCATAGGTTGAAAGGGACCTCAAGGATCATCTGATCCAAACTTTTTTGGTCTTGACAAGATGGCTTGGCATCCTATCTTTCTGGATCTTAAAGGTGGGGAATTGACCAGTGGGAAGATTATTCCAATGGCTGATTGCTCTCATTGTGAAAATGTTTTCTCTTGTGTCCAGTTGGCATCTCCCCAGGAGTAACTCGTACCCATTACCTCTCCCCTTTTCCATGCAACTCCTTGTGAATAGGGATTCTCCATCTTCTTTGTAGTCACCCTTTAAATACAGGAGCATGGTGAGAATGTCTTATCTAAGCCTTCTTTACTCAAGGCTGAAAAAACCCAGCTCTCTCAGCCTTTCCTCCGGCTTCCTAGTCCTCAGATCATCTTGTGGCCCTCCTCTGGACTCTTTCCAACCTGTGCACAGCTTTTTCGTATAGTGGAGACCAAAACCGAATACACTGTTCCAGCTGTGGCCTGACAAGCACGGAGTAGAGGGTGATAATGATGTCTTTGATGACCATCATCTGCTGGTGATGCTGTTGTTGAACAACATTCAACATGTTGAACCAAGCATTCTCTTGGTTCTCTTTGCCATGGCAGCATGGTGCTCTCTCATATTGAGTTGCTTGCCCACCAGGACCTCTGGAATAAATAATCCTTTGTTACGTTTTCCCAGATACACGACCTTACAATTGTCATTGTTGAACTTCTCAAGGTTCTTCTTAGCCCACTCTTCCAGCCTATCCAGGTGTTCCCACAGGGTGGCTCTCACTTCTGAAGTGTCCACTTCCCCACCCAGTTTGGGCCCATTGACAAACTTTGTCAGCACACCATTGATCACACCATCCAACTTGCTTATTAAGTTATTGAACAGTGCTGGGCCTGATATCAGTAGCTGAGGAACCCCTCGCACGACAGGCTGCCAGTTTGAAAAGGATCTACTTACCCCTCCACTCTGGGTGCTGCCTGTCAGCCTGATACCCACCCATCACACAGACCACTTTTTGTTAATCTTCTCCAGATTCATGGTTACTTGCAAACCTTGCCTACTTACTAAAACATATGTCAAGAGGGGTTTTTTGCATCTGGATTTTTATTATTTACCCAACAGTCTTATAATTTCATTTCAACTGCACTACCTGAAAAAATGCCAGTCAGTTTTCCCTGATTGTTTTACTCTCCTATGGCTTTTATTAATGTGTTTGTAGACAGAGGCCACTTCATATGTTCATATAATTTCATTAACTTCAATCCTTCCTGCAAGCTTCTGACTTATTTTTATTGTCCTCAAGATACCCCACCTCACAGGTCCAGGGGGAGTGCTTTTGGTCCACTGCCAGATGATCAAATGTTCCATCTCCATTATCTTTGTAAATATTGAATACAGACTGCACGAATGTGATAATTTTTCTTAGAAATGCTGTAATCCTGCAGCAGTTTCCTGTAGCACATCAGAATTAACTGTTCTCCATTTTTATGCATGAATGTGTTACAAATCTCTTGAATCTATTCACATATGAGTACAGATGGTTTGAGAAGTGAGCATATATTTTCCCAGTTGGGAGTTTGTTATGTTTGGAGAGATGTAACTCCTGCTCTAAATGCTACAAACATAAAGGGACTCCAAGCATCAGTGGGATATCACAGTGCAAGAAGGGAAGGGAAAGCAAACTAATGAGGCGCTACACAGGAGTTCTGTATTCCCTCACAATTTTTTCTTTCCTGGGTAGGAAATCAACTGCATGCAAAGGTAGGTTAGGGCTTGCCCCATTATTCACGTGTGGACTACACGGTGTCCATCCAACAGCAAAGATCGCACACCAGTCCCAAACAGCCCTGGAAGGACCTGCCATCAGTGCTCTGGGCAAGCAGGGGCCCTGGCTGAACCAACGGATGGTTGCTTGCAATAAGCTGGCTTGCTCTGCTACTCAAGAGAGTGGTTTTAGTCCACTTAAAGCACTAGTCACTTTAAATAGCTCTGCCAGCTTAACATACACCTTCAGAGCACAGTGACACACATCACCACCTAAACTGTAACTCCACTGTAAACCACTGCTTCCAAACCAGTGAAACCACATCATATTAACTCTATGTCTGCTGGAAACCAGCAAAGCTCCTGTTAGGTGAGTTTTGACTATTTTCTATGTAACAGCAGGAGAGGCCACATACTAATATACATTGCTCCTTGACCCTGTTTGAAAGGTACCTTTTTTTCCCTATTTTCTTCTCTCCCTTTCCAGCCAGAACTAATTTATCATGTGCAATCAGAAGCTTTATCATGTTCATTACACATAGGCGACCTTCAACTCAGTGATTACCTTCTGCTTATTTCGACCTTGAAAACTATCTCAATCAAGACCGTGTGATCATCAGACAGGCTAAAGGCAAGAAGCACATTCTTTGCTAAAAGGTCATCCTCTGCATTTTCAATCCTTTTGGTAAGCTGGTTGTAGAGGTCATAAATAATGTTGGAATAGCAAGGCCTCCCACTAATTTTACGAAGCCCATTTGTAATTATGCTCTTTCCTGCTTCTGGGCTGCAACTTTTCTAAGTTTGTTACTTCACCTTGGACATGCTTAGATTTGATAAGGCTTCCTCTTTGAACGTGGATTAAGATATAACAAACAATGAAGAGACCTCAGTAATATTTTTCTGACCAATCTGACAAAAATATCAGTAACATTTTATTTCTTTTCAGTGTTTAACTGTGATTATTCTGACATTTCTGATTCTAACTGCCAAAAATATCTTGAAAATCACATAGCAAGCAGGGGGAGGAAACGCGGTGAAGAGAGAACTAGAAAGTGAACAGTGGAGTCAAGACCTTGTCTTTAAACCAGCTGTAAGAAATTCATTGTGCATTTTGGCAAGTGTTCACAGATGGGAGAGAAGAAAGATTTCATTTTTTCAGAAAGATATCACCTTAAGAAATAAGCATGTGCTGACACTACAAATATATTGGGAAAAGTATAGAAAGGGATTTGATTTTATGTCTACAGAGAACATAGGGAGAAGTAAAAGCATACAGAAGTACAGAGCCGTAAAAAAGTATACAGAAATACATTCACAGAACAGAGAAGAAAAGTACATTCAGTAGTCAGGTAACATCTTGCTGCATAAAATGAGAAATGGCTGCAGTGTCATTGTCAGCTGGGGAATTTAATTTTGCCTGACCAGTATCACCATCTACACAGTACTAAAAACCACTAGAAGATATAGCATTTATGACTGCAAAAAAAATGTGATAGGTGTGTAATGGTTGTTAGTAAAACAACACATGAAAATAGCTATCCCACACATGGTATTTTGCCTCCTGCAGTTTTTTAGGTTTCAGTTTTGATACTGAAAATTTTCCATTGGAACTGTGGCCAACGAAGGAGGCTAATTCAAAACATCATCCTTTTAACCAGCGGATGGCATGAAGATCCACATCCGACTCCTTTCACCAAAGCAGCTAATGCAGTGGTTTGAAATAATTCTCTGATTGATTATGTCTGGAAGTTCAAAGCTCATTATCAAAAATGACAGAGCAGCAAGTGGAATGACATATATTGAAATCGTTGCAGGTCTGAAAGACATGAAAAACGCTGAGTAGTATTTAAAACTTTCAAATACTACTAATGAAATGTACCTGAGATCTGACAAGCTGTCATTTTTCCAAGTCCAATACTTTCTGGAAAGATTTGGAGTCACATATGGATTACATATCCTGTCTTCATGTTTAGATTGGTTTAAAAATGTGAAAAATTGAAATATGTAGTTAGAATATCCTCTTGCGATAATGTAGTTCTTCTAGATTAAAGACTGTGCACATATAAGTGAAAAGTAAGTTACAAAGATAATGGTAATATATTTCACCAGAGCTGACAGATACTTTACATAATGGAGGCCCTACAAATGTATGCTTAATAATGTAGAAGTAAAATATTTTTTTTCATGGTGATAGCAACTAAAGTGCTACCTAGGAGCTCCTCCCAGGATAAGCATAATTAATATGACTATACTACTACCCCCTCACTTTCTTTTTCAATTTTTCTCTCAAATTTTCTTTCTTTCTGTTCTTTAACAGGCATTATTATAAAATCAGACTACCACATTATACTGCGTAAGGAAACAGAGAGTTGAATACTGTAGGGGATATAACTGCTCTGGAAAAGTTTCATGAAAATGTGTTTTTCATTTGAAAACACTGTTTAAGTTTTTGTAGGTTCTTTGAAGTTCAAATTTAATCAATCATATTTTGGAGCACAGTTTCAAATTGCTTGTCAAGACTCCACCTGACACTTTCAAACAAGAAAGCTCTAATTTTAATTTTTAATAAAACCTGTACACTTCTTCTGTATAGGAGAGATTTTCTTTTTATTAATGAATGCCAACATTTCATTGTAATTCAGCATAGGAATGTTTTTTCAAAACTTACTTTGATGGACTGAGAATGTGCACCATTCCTGTCTCAACATGCAATCTTTGAAGAAAAATTTTTCTCAGGTTAAGCTATATATCTGCTCTGAGTACCTCCTACAGGAGCAAGGCTTCCAGTAGGTCCCTTTCAGAGACTGTCTCTAAGATTTCGTAACTTATCTGTCAAAGCAGAAAAGGGCCGGGAAAGATAACAGAGAAAAAGAAGGAATAATTCTCACAGTCAAAATAAGATTCAGATGGTGTGTTGATTTTGGTTAGGGTAGAGTTAACTTTCTTCACAGTGGCTGGTATGGGGCTGTGTTTTGGATTTGTGCTGAACACAGTGCTGATAAAATGGGGATATTTTCATTATTGCTGAGCAGGGCTTGCACAGAGTCAAGGCCTTCTCTTGAAGTTGGCAGGGAACACAGCTGGGACAGCTGACCCCAACTGACCAAA
>VZTA01000775.1:15474-39007 GCA_013398855.1 Mohoua ochrocephala
AAAAAAAAAAAATAGAAGTGAGGAACAAAGGCAAAATGTGCAACAAAAATTGCACATTGGGAAAAAGAGGTCAGTAATCAATCAGCTAGAATTTTCAATGTACCTGCAGTTGGCAGAGAAACCTGAGGGAATTAGAGGACTTATGGATGGCATGATTAAGAATAAAAATCTTTTAAAAAATAACATGATAAACAAAGGACAAAAGGCAGCCACGCAGCCTCATTAGAAGATGGAGAGTGTAACTGCTAATGTGATGTCAGGCTTTTTCACTGCTGCTATATTTAGAAAGATGTTTGAGGTTGTCCTGTTCTCACAGGTTTGGATGAAAAGTTTTCAGTATAAAAGCAATCATCCTTATATATCCAGCAGGTCCCAGGAACTTGAACCAATGGACGTTTAAGAGACAGCAAAGGAGATGTCCAAGTCATTGATATTAAGTCTGGCAAATCTGCTGGGGTTTTTTTTTCCACCGTTCCACCAGCAATGCAGAGATTTAGTTTGCCAGTTAAGTCACAGGTGTTACAACTCTGTGACATTACATGCAGCAGGTTACAAGTGTCTTGGCTTAAAAGAGTACTTTGTTCATAATATGGAAGTACACTTATTTCCTTCATAAATACGTAAAGTGATATATTGATCTTAGTAATTTACTGGAGAAATATAGGATAAAATTCAAGAGCTAGAAGCTGAAATCAGAAAATTTCTCATTTTAAGCTGGGCTTGTATTTTTACCAGCAAAAACGAATGATCAGTGTAACAGAATACCAAGTGCAGGTATGGATTCTCCATCTTCTTTGTTGCAATCAAGATCAGACACTCTTTAGAAAAAGATGGCTCAGTCAGGCACAAGTCACTGCTGAACTCTGCATAAAGGTAAGAGCACAGAGAATACAAGCTCTGTAATCTAATGCAGAGTTTTGGCCCTAAAATATAGGAAATAGGAAAGTTCTGAAAGCCAAATTTTACTTCAAAATTTAAAGCAAATTTGAAACTATTTGATTCAAAATAGTTTCAAATTACAGACTGATAGAGCTACATGTTATTAGTTCAGAAGAGAATAATTTAAAAGCTTCAAAACAGTATCAGAGCTAACATTCTAATTTTAGTGAAGCATTAAAATCTCACAGCATGCCAACCCCACAGCAAGAGTACTTGCAATCATGCAAATTCATGCCATGTTCACAAAGGAGGAGGAACAATGATCTCTGCTTGGGCCTCTTGGTTAAGCACTGGGCTTCCAGCTGCTGCATCTCAAACAGGCACACGCTGGGGAGCCAGAAAAATCACATCCACATTTTCAGTTATGCGAAGGGAGCATACACGCCTCTGTGCACCTGCTCCTCCTGCTACTAACCCTGACTACAAAAATAGCGTGGGACCGGCACTGGCACTGACTTTGCATGTCTTTGCATCAATTGTGCTGCGAGTGTCCATGAAATAGCAGGGTTAGAGGTATTGCTTCAACACTCAAAGAGATAGCATGTCATCAAGTCCAGAATCCAACTTCTGATTTGCAGTGGTTGCAATTGTTTCTATCCAGCCCTTTTCGTGGGGAATGATCCTTAAATGATACCCAAGGACATTAATTGAAGCTGTAAAAAAGTAAGATCTTAACCAGACTCAGCAAGAGACAGAATGCCACATTTTCCTTTTTGCATTTGAATCACCTTCACAATCTACATGTAGAAGATGTCTTTTTCTCCTTCCCTGCACTCTACTGCATAAAATGAGGAGGATGAATGTGTCAATTGCCTTGTAATCTCATCTACTGGTGTGAGGGTCCAAAAGAAACAGGAAAAGCAATTTTGAAAGGAGGGGGCAAGAAGGATACCCCAAACTGGAAAAATTTTTGAGGAGACACAGTAAGATTTGAAAAGATACTGAAGCAAAAGTTTGTTACTTTAAATTTTTTTATACTTCTTTTTAAATGGATTTACTTCACAGCATTATATTATTACTAAGGAAAATATTATAGATCTGTCTGCAGTGTGCTAAATTTACTATTATCCCTTAATTCTATTCTATTTTTATTTGTATCTACATAGGAATAGCCTGTTTCCTTTCCAAACTTTAACTATAATCTAAAATGTTTATTTACCTGAGTTTTCTATTAAAGTCCTATATTTGAAGCCTGTAATATAATCTTGGTTTATGTCTGCAAGTAAACAGCATTGGTACTTTCTACACTGAACATTTTAGCTCTCCCTATTTTAGAGATGCCACTGAGCAAAGAAAAACATTCAGCATACAGCACAACTTCATCTCTAATGACAAGTATATGCAGCATTATTCACTAGCAAAGAATCCGGTTATATTGTAAATACACTCCTCACTACCCTTTAAAGCACTAGAAGAACGCAGAAATGTATAAAACCAAGCAAGCAGTTTTTGTGAATATTGTTAATATTCCTCCAAACTTTCTTAAGGTTTGCAGAGATACTACTTTTTTTAGATCTTCACATTTCTGAAAGCCTATTAAAGCACAATCATTTTGCTGCCTCCGCTGCAAGTCATTTTATTGGCTGTGAAGCCAGAGTCTTGGCTAAGAACCTGAAGGGATGCTTCTGTAGAGCAAAACTAGCAAGCTTCTGCTAAATTTTTTTCACTGTACTTTTATCCATAGAATCTACATCAAGGACCAAAATAGAACAGTAATGAGAGGTCCCTTTGGGCACCAGTCCTGGGACACTACGCAGTGAAGAAAGAAGGGGAGGCAAAGGACAAGGTATTTTTACTGCCGCCAAAAGTGTCAGACCTCATCTGGCTCTGTCAGCTCTAACCCCAGACCAAGGAGTGTGGGCAAGAAAGGAGCAGAGACACCCGAGACAGATGGACACAAGCCATTACTGTTCTGTGAGAAATCTAGGCACGCTTCCCAGGAGCTGTGCCCCAGCTAAGAAGTCTGGCCAGGAACTGGGTAATCAGAGCTTGCTGACTTGCAGACAATAGTAGGTAAATTCAGCTACAAACTGCACACAATGCAGGGCTGAGCTGGGGCTTCATTCTGCTTTGTGGACCTGGAACAGGATACCTGCACTGTGCATGTCTTTGCAGACTATTTTTATTACCTCCAACTCAAGAAAATGGCAACTTAGGTCTTTGTGTGTACTCGAGATCCCTTTGAGTTACAAAAGCCAAGGTAGCCATAAGCAACCCATTTTTACACACCTTTTCATTAATGTCAAATGAATTGCATAGTGCAACTAATCTGGTTCCTTAGCCCACAGCTGCAATAGCCAGAGTATCACANATGGTCTCTGCTTTCTGTCACACTCGGTACCCACATCTCAGTGCTCCCATGTATCTGACTTTTACCATAGCTGTAGAAATGGCCTATACTAAAGTAATTTTTATACAAAAAGTTTCAGCATTTTGAAACTTGCTCAATTTTGAAATTTTGAAATTTGCTCAAAATTTTGAGCAAAACAGGAAAATCCTAAAACACTTATGCTGAAAAGTAGAACTATTTCAACAGGCAATTTGATCATTTCAACACAAAAATGCTGTCACAAGAATCTTGGCAGTTTTCAATGCTCACCTTTTGCTCTTGTTCTTCTCCACAGAATCCTCTCCTTCAAAACACCACAATAATTTGCCCTTCTGGAAACACTCTTCCCCAAAGATGTAGGTTCACAATAGATCAGAAGGCACACCTTTAGTCAGGGGATCTGGTTTCTAGAGCACACTTGGGATTCAGGAGTCGGCCAGAGCTATTCAATGCAGTACACATATTTGTTTCTTGTTGAAACAAAACCAGTTCTTCACTCTTTCTACACATCCTAGTTCCTATAGTTCATGTTTGCTGGTTTTATGAAGCTTAAAAAGTCATCATTCATATTAGTTGGTCATACTCAACACCGCTTTTATATTTGTAGTTGCTCAGTAACAATAGCAGTTAATCAATAAAATTGCATAACAGTACTCAGTTTGGTAGGCATTATATGCACCTGGTGTTCAAAACTAATTTTCCAAGTCAAGGCAATGAATGAATTTCCTAGCATAGTGACATTTATAAAAACAGGTTAGTGAAAGCTGCACTGTAAAAGTGTTCAGTGGTGCAAATTTTGATAAATAGAAGACTTAAATCAAGTCCCAGCAGAGTGTATAAAAAAGTACAAGCCCAAATTAATGGGGCAAGTTCTCTCAATAAATGAGGTGTGATTCCATGGCTGATGGGCAGATATTCAAATATTCCACCTGGTGCTTTGCCAAAAAAATGAAATACTGATGTAGTAGGGTTTAATATAAATGTCAGTAATGCACAGCAAAGCCAAGAGCGTGGTGAAAAAACAGTTGTCCAAATCCCAGGGTTTCTGTAATCAAGCATTCAAAAATCAGGTAAAAATATTCCTCTCTAAACAGTTAGTTTTAAATAAAAGTTTATGTATGTAGAAAAAGCCCTTCTCATAAACCACAGGCCCATATTCTTGGCTTACCTTCTTTTTTCTGCAAGCTTTAGGCCTCATTTTGTTCCCTTGTCTGTACATATCTAACCCCTCATAAAACTGAAAGCAAAGATTGAGAACTACTACTCAAGTAAATAAATAGTCCATGAAATCACAAAGTCAGAAGATTGTTTTAGATGGCTCAAGCCTTTGGTGGCTAAGCCAGAGAAGCAGAGTGCTGGAAATCATGGAAAAAATCTACGGTAATAGTTCCTATTAAAAAAATCAATAAACAACATGGAACCCCTCAACACTTGAAACAATGAGAAACTGAGTAAAAAGAAAAAACAGTCCAGTAGAAATTGTATTTCACCTACTGTCTAAGGTTATAAGCATGCAGAAATGTCAATCACAATCTGGAAGGGTTGGGGTTTATTTTCAAAGTTAAATGGATATTTCACTCCTGAGATATAAGGTGTCCAAATCTCAGACATAAGACAAACTCTGGAAACCTATATGCAAATGTGGATGATGCCCCTAGAAGTGAGTGACAATCATGAGACAGCTGCTTATTATCAGAAAGATAAAAGTAATTCAAAGCAGCAGAACAACTGATCAAACCCATCAAATGACAGAGACCTCAACCTCCTAATGCCCACTCACTTTGACACATTGAAAATCAGTGAACAAACGTGAAAACCTTTCATTTATTTCTAGGTCTTAGTAAAAACACGGACTGGAACTCCTAGTGGTTTCCAAAGCATCTAAATGTCCAAAACCTTCTTAAGTCAGTTATAAAATATTACATAATTGCATATCACGTCTTCAGAATAGACTTGTTCATTTAGTACCTAGCTGAAGGGCAGCTCATAGATGCTTGGTTGAGACAGCTGCGTAACACTGAAACAATGAAGTTAATTACAATGATGAACTAAGTAACACAATTTGCCTTCTGATAAAGTTATTCTTCCCGTCTGTGCTGGCCTGCCCTATTTAAGTTCACAGGAAATTTGCAAACTGTGGGACTGCAGTACCTGAATGCCATCAAAGCCAGTGGCAGACTGTAAGCAAATTACCACAACCTGCTTCTTTGGAGAGAGAGCCTTTGGAAATAACCCAACTGAACCTCTGCACTGAGATGCAGTCTGAACTTTCATCATCAGCTCTCTGCTGTTTTCATCCCTTTTTGGCCTGTAGGTCTTTTCTTGCTTCTTTATTTCCTCATACATTATGGACAATGCTCTAGTTTCAAAGCAGTTTACATGCTTAAATAAAAGCCCTGCAAAATGGAGTCAATTCTTAACAGACATATTGTCTTAAGATTTGCAGGAATCATACACCAATAATCGTAGTGATTATTGGGAACTGGAGCAGAACATTAGAAACATCATAAGGAATTCAGCTTATTGGAGGTTATCCCTTACCTTTTCAGCCATTAATATCTTCAGCCTCTGGTTACCCCTCACCTTTTTAGCTGGTGGTGTGTTCAGCCTCTTCATTTTTACTGTTATTCTAGATCCCAGTCTTTCATAATGACATGAATAGTTTTATTTCTTCCTTCAATTAGAATAATTTTCACTCTCTGTGGTCAGAATGGTCTTCATTAACTCGGCACAGCGCTGGTTTGCTATAGGCAATTATTTTTTTTCCCTTCTGTGCTCCCTGGCAACTTATTGCAGGCTAACTTAAAAGGTGTTGCAAGCAAAAAGTAGACTGTAAATTAGAAGTTTGCCAGGTCTCACAGACAACCATCATAGCAGGCAAGTAACTGAACAAAGAGCTCTAGCTATTGTCTCTGACAGTGTCTCTCATCTCCTCTGTACCTCTGCCTGTTCATTTTAGTCTTGCTTTCAGCAGGAAGCAACCCAGCTCTGTGAAGCTTCATTGTCTAGTGACACGTTTGGGCAATGGCAGTTTCTGGATGTAGCAGGGGAGGAGTTTCTAAAGAGCTACGGCTGCAATATGCTCCAATTCACTTCTTTTTCCTGTTACTTTTACATTAGAAGAGCACATTCATCAAATCCCTTACTCCAGGTGCCTCCAATGCTGCCAGTGACAGCAACCTGACTCCACGGTTAGCCAGGGTTTCATCTTTACCTGTGTTAACATCCATCACACATAAACCAGTTGTAACACGGCATTTGTTTTAGGTTCAATGCATCATCCAAAGTATACACACCAGCTTCCTTTCATCTCACACAGGAAGCACCTTAGGGTTAACTGTCCTATTAATCTTCTTACAGCTGTATTATTCTTTGATGCTCTAATTTATGAGAAAATCAGACAGTCATTACAGTGATATTGGTACACACACAAGACATATACACACTTACATATGCATTCTTGGGAAGAAACATATTGCAGAAGTTGTGAAATAGAACATGGATATAGAAAGATGCCAGTTTTGGGATGAAGAGAATCAGGCTGAAACTCATGTATTCATTATGGGATTGGAATGTCACTATAAAGCTGCAGAATTAGAGATTTGATTAGATACTGCTGGGCCCCTATGGTAGAATTTGTGCACTCCACAAAGACTCCTGCCTTATAGCTCAAAGCCCTTCAGATGCTTTGCACTATTAAAAGGAGGTCATTAGGATCTGCACCTAAGTATTAGGAGAGCAGTTTCTTACACATCAGACTAGTGTCCATCTCACAAGGCTAATAGCTATTTCAAGGTTCCTTTTCTGTGGAATTCTGGGGGAAAATAGAAATTCCACACTCTAATTTTCACTAGAATGCTAAGCCCGTTAGGTTATATAACCTCAATAACACTTAGCTCAGGAGTAGCTGAAAAGTTACAACACTACAATATTGTAGCTACAAGGCTAAAATATTTTCCATCTGGAAATATAATTGCATTTAAAATGAAGATGCAATTGGTGCAGATCAATAAAAAACAATCCTTGCCCAAAACATGGCTCAAATCCAAACTAGATCTGTTGCAAGTCTTTCTATCTGTTCAATAGCACAAGCATGTGCTATGGCTCAAATGCAGAAAAAGAAGGAAAAACACAGAGCATTTTTTGAATCTCATCAACATAGAATTTAAATTCTGTCAGAGTCCTTCTCTAAGACAAACTAGATTATATTATGTTATCCTTAATTATAGTTTGATGTTTAAGATGGATTGTAAAGCTCTAAATTCCTTTCTTCCCCTGCAGGTTGAGCATCTAAATTGCTGTAAACTTGCATCAGCCTTAGCAAAGTTGTGCCAGCCTTTACAGCTGAAAATCAAATTTGTAATTTCCAGGATTGCAAGTAACAGTGCTTTTTGGTTTTGCTTCAAAGGCATAATGGAAGCCTCAGCAACTGATGAAGTCAGCCACCGTGTTATGTGTCCAAGTCACAACTCAGTGTTATTTGTGCAACAGGGAATGTGAAAGATGAGGTCAAAGAGTTCCCAGCACACTCGTCAACAGAGAAAGCTCAATTGTCTGAAGGAAAGGGCAGCTATTGAACTCCATTGCACCAAGCTTTTCTCCTAAATAGCAAGCTCTGTGAGGAAAAGGAGCTTAAAACAGCACTTGACAGCAGGAATATCAATGGCAGTATGAGGCTTTCCTATACAGACCACACAAGGCTGCGAGAAAAAATCAGAAGTCAAAACATGTTGAAAAAAATGTCGTATGTTTTCTCTATGCTTCAGGATACAGGTTTTTGTTTACACTAGATGTGACCTATGAATGTTTTCAGTTGCCTGAGAGCAAAAGTAGCCATGTTTACTTGAGCAGGCAAACCACGAATAAGATTATGTGGAAATGAAAAATTCACTCAATAGTTGGCTCCTTGGCAGTAGCAACTCTGTTCTAACTTGCTGCTAGCAACAAAACCTAAACAAGGTAAAAATATTACTGACGTACTTCACTGAAGTACATTTTAAAAGTTGTTAAAGTTGTCACACATACCCTGTGCAGATGCCACCAGATAAGACCAGTGAACTCCGAAGCGGGAATAAATCTTTTCTAGGTTTTGTAGGTGCTAGCGAGAATAAAAGATTTGCATAAAAACAAAACAAGCAAACAACTATTAAAATAATCCATATCCAACCCTTTCCACTTTCAGAGACTAAGTACTACTGTGGTTGCCTGACACAGATAAGAGTGAGTAAGCCAAGCTAAGAAGAATGAGGAGTGACTTGCCAAGTTTCTTTATCAAATTGCATGAAGCAGCAGAAAGATAAAACTATACGCTTGTCAACGCTTACAGTTTTATCTTTAATCTTGAGATGTGTTACTGGAGCAGAACAAGACGGATCCACTAACTAGGCTCTTTTCAGGAAACCCTGGCACTGGACTACCAGCACTGTGGGTTGTAGCATGAGTGGGAGCCGGGTCTCATGTGTATGATCTGATTCACAGTCTCAGAACTGATAGGCTAGAAGAAGGCTTAGACAAGTTTCTGACTATACTTTTAAAATAAAATGTTAGCAGAAAATACACAAATTACTTAAAGAAATCTTGAATTTGATGTTCCACTGTATATGGGTTTTTTTGCCAAGCTTTTAGAAAAAAACCTCTGCATACAAGGAAAACCATTGTTTGTCTCCATGGTCCCCAGTTAAACTAAATTTCTATACATTTTAGCACTATAATACTTCTCCTTTTCCCCATTCCTGCTTTTATCCTTCCAGAACTTCTTGTCTTCACTAAGTTCTCCAAATTTCAGTCATCTGCAGATACATAGAGCAGATCTATAACTTGATCTGATGTGTGGACACCCTCTCTAACAGTGCCACGGCCCAGATTTATTTGATCAAGTATTTTAACTCTCATCCATTCCATGCAAAAATGCTGTTGATAAACAGATCTAACAGTTACTCATTTCTTACCCCATCCTACTACTTTAGAAAGAACTGAGTAGAAAAGTGCAAAAGAACAGGAAAATTTAATAAGTCATGCAAATTTCCCTGCAAAATACAGAAATTTCCAACTGTATTGGAAATTACAATACAGTGGCACTACAGTAGTTTCAGTACTTTAGCTGAATCCTTCAAATATAATTTTTAAGAAAAAAAATTTAAAGTAGAACATTCAGTAACATGATAAAAATGTAATTGATATGTGTTATAAGACCTCAAAAAGAGCGCTTGACCTTTTATCCTAAAAAAAAAATGTACCAGAACTAACATTTGTACTCTTATTTAAGCTAGTCTAACATTTATTTTCTAATTTCTGATTTTTTTAATATTTAAGGTTAACGATAGGAATAATTTTCCATTTATTACAGACTAATATATTGGTTATTACCACTTAATACAGGCATACCTCTAACCTTGCACACAGGCATATCTGAACCTGACCCTGCTAAGAGGAAATTTTAAAAACTTCACTTTTGTCAGTGTAGTGAAAGTGGTGTGCAACTGTTATAAAGCAATCAAGAGTCTTGAAGCTGGCAGTCAGCAAGAAGAAAATGGTCTCAAGAATTGAATAAAATGCAGTGAGTACTCATTATATACATTGCAATTGTAAAGACAGCTGTTAATAATTTTGTATTGAAGATATATTTAAATATATATATATAGTTATAGTTATATTTAAGTATATATATAGGCAGGTATGTCCTGCATAGATTTACTAGGCTCTGCAGCAAGGGAAAGACTTCCCTTAAATTTCTTTTTACTCCTTCTCCTTTCTCAGCCTTTCCATGTCCCTGAAATAGTGCTGGAAGCCGTATTTTCCACCTCACTGGCTCTCTTTCCAATTCTTTCCTCTGTGGGACAGAATCAACAGCCAAAGAATGGCTTCCAGGCTACTGAATGTATGGGAAATGATTGTCCCTACCTGTGGACTTGTGTGTGTCACATGACCTTTGACTGGGACAAGCCCATGATACATGGATCAGGACAAGGCAAATATTCCCCATGACATGACCCCACTAGGAGAGAAGGAGGTGCCTTACACTCCTCAACTCCAAGCCTTAGACTTGCAAGAGTTCTGTCTCTGTATTGAAAGCATCAGACAGCCCTTCAGAGCAAGCTCTCAAGAACAAGCTTTGGCACTCCACTGCTAAATCCGTTCTGGCCACAATTCTTTCTAATTAATGGTACAGACTTTTGAAATGGGTTCCCACTGAAAATAATTATAAGGACTTTTTTTTAAAAGACAGAGCCAGTTTTCCTGCTGAAGATTTTTAACTTCAATAAGATGCCTTTATAACCAATGTTGAAGAAGTATATGTAGGGAAAAAATGGAAATTTGGAAAGGGCGATCCAGCATTTTAAAAGATTCACTTTTGCTAAACTAAGTAATACATAAGCCCATTCTAGCCATATAAATTGTTAGGGTATATTTTATATACAATACATATGGATCAGCTCTTCATGTAATTTAGAGGTCTATGAATTTACCTGCTGAGTGTATAATTCTGGATGCTGAAAAGGTTAAAACAGGGGTGTTTCTCAACTTGTTTCAAATAAATTTCCTTCTTAAAAACCACACCTTTCATTATGAAGCAGGAAAAATTATAAATTACCCACATGGAGATTAAGATTTTCACTTTGCATTTGATAAATAGTCTGAAAATGGCTTTTAATAAAGGGCTAAATGATTTTGGCAGCAAACATTGTGGCCAGGAAAAAAAGCACAAGCTGTAAGGTCAACTAGCCACTGTCTTTACAGCATGATAAACAAACCATTATCAAAGTAGCTATAAGTGTGTTTGGTCAGTACTTTAACTTGCACGGTTTAGTCCTGCATGTTCTGCTCAATATTTTGTCACATTTTTCTTGTAAAAATAATAAGCTATATCTTTACTATATTTGTTGAGTGTGTTTTTAAGTACCACCTGAATGGAATTCAAGCTCTGGAACTTTTGGCTTATCAGTAGTTTTAATAATCAGAATCTAAGTAATTTGCTTTAAAAATCTGTATATCTAATCTCTGCTTTAAAAAACCCAGATATGGAGCTGCCTAGCGCTGCCTAGCGCTGTTTAGGCAGCGCTTCAACATGAGCATCAAGGGGAAAAGTTCAGACTCTCTCCCAATTTCAGTGCTAATCAGAGTACACAAAAACTATCTCAGGCTTGTGATTTATATAATCACCAAAAAAATGAAAGGATCTCCTAGTCTTTTTTCTGATACAATTTCCTAATTCCTAGTTTTTCATAACTTCCAGGCTACATCTTGACAACATCTAGCTGACTCACATTCACATCTAATTCGTAGTCCCCAGAATCAAACATGAGTTAATGCACCATATCACAATGACACACAGAGGCATGTGAGCCTTTCGCCTTTTCTCCTAGCCTCTTTCTGTTTAATGGTCAAACTTCCATGCATAAGACAGCTGGCTACACAAGAAAAACCCCAAGGCACAATCAGGATCAGAACCTGGGCTCAGTTTCATCAAACACCTCTTGCAACGTCCCACACTATCTCTGTTCAGAAATATTTAAGAAGTCACATAGAACAGCAGTATTTTGCAAATCTCATGCAGAAAGATGTTACATTAGACCCTCTGGAGCTCAGTATTTGGAGCATAAGGACACTGCACACCCTTCCGTTTGTCTACCTTTGTCCATAATGGACATGCCTTCTTTCCATTAGCTCGTTTTCTGGAAGCCTAACACATACTGCTCCATACATCTTGCTCACATTGTTTCAATGGCATCATTGTATAAAGCAAATACAGGTCCTAACTAGTAACTCTGGAGCTGCCTCCAGGGTAACCATTTTTTATTGTATATGAACCACTGACACCCTTTTCACTGAATGATTTCTTCGGAAGAAACCTTTCTTATTTGGCATCTGTATTTTGCTATCAGCAATAAGAGGGAGTCACTTAATTCATGAAAGCACTTAAGAAATGAATCAGGTCTTGCCAACTCTAGCTTTCAAAGGGCTACACCACAACTGAGCACCAGTTGGAGAGCTGTTCACAAAGGTATGTGATGTATTTCCCAACACCATTACTTATAGAAGGTCAACAAGCCAGTTTTATAGGAATTTTCCTGCCTAACATCATTCTTAAGTGACAAAGAAGGAGGTTTCTATGTAAGAAATGAAATTTGCATACAAACCTTGCTTAAAGAAGTCTTATTAATACTAAGCTTCTGGTGGTTAATAGGAACTTAAATCTTAAGTCTGTAATCTCTGCTTTTGATCTGCAATTGGAAAAGATAAAGATGTGACAAAATTTAAAGCAGAAAGAAAGAAATAAACCGCTTTGGAAGTTCAAAACTGGAAAAGGCAGATCAAGCATATAATTAGTATAGAAACAGGATAGGACAACTCATGCATTCAGTTCTTCATTCTGCTTTTGGCTGCATCTATCATTTCAACTCTCTTGAACAGAGTTTACCCTCCAGCCCTTGGTTTTCTTGTATATAACAGTTGAGAAATCTAAAGGGAAATGATACTCAGGTGGTAATGGAAAAAACTGTCAGCTCGCAGAGCTACCATGAGCCTGGCTCAGGCTGGACTTGAAGCAACAACATTCCTCACAGCTGTTCGAGGAAGGACCCCAGATTATCTCATCTGCCTGATGCAAGCCACATGGCCCTTCTCCAAAGGTGAGGCAATGCCCAGAAGTGAAATCATCTGCTCTGGCATAAAACATCTGAGCCATGGTAAACACTACGCTTTTGACCTGATACCTGTCTTTAACTCTTCTTGTAATGGGTTCTATACCTGCCTAGATACTAAAGCAACAGGTCTATTTTCTATTAATGACTCTGATTTCTTATAGTAGTATTATCAAATAATATCAATCAAATGAACCACTCATTTCTCTTTAGAAAAGACTGGAAATCAACAGGAATATGTCTGTATCAAGACCCATTACCTACTTCATCTAGCAGCAATAAACCAGTAAACTGGTAATTCTCTAGAAAACTGTGATTCAGCTAGTCCTTGTTTTATGCTTTTATAAAGCTAATGTAAAATTAATAATATGGAGTTTAATAATAAATTATTAATTAATAATATGGGAACCCCTAGGTTCCCAAATTGTATTACATAAACTAACATTTGCAAATCACCATCATAAATCAAAGTCAAGAATCACAACTCTGTCACTGTGCTGTCTCTCTGGGGGTGCATGCACACATTGTTTCTAACTCAAGAATAAGTATAAAACACATGCAAGACCAGGAAGAATGAAAATATTGACACTGTGGTAAATGGTAAAAGGCATTTTTAAAATGAGTTATGATTCTTTGCAGTATTTTAAAAAATGTAGTCTTGGCATGGATTAACAGCCTCAGTAATTTTGTGGTTTATATATTCTTTACAATGACACGTTATTCCCCTAATAAACTGATATTCTCTTCATCTCACCATTTCTCCTACCTGATTTAGTTAGCATGTATATGTCTTGAATGCTCAGAAAATTAATTTCAGAGGGTGCTAAATGACCACCGGTGGAGCAGCAAAACTCATTTCGGGGTCCATTTTTCTGCACCCTTTTTCAAACTTCAGCACTGTTTCTTACACAGGTGCAAAGATTCAATTCATCTTGCCTACACCGATAAGGAGCATCCTGATTCCTCAGTAACCAGTGGGATAGTTTCGCCTCGGAAAGTTTCCTTTTAGGAGCAGCCCACAGGCTGCCAAAGCATGCCTAATTCTGTTACAGCTGCAAATACCAAATGTGCACAGTGGGCAGCACCTCCCTAAGCTGTAACCATATTTCTTGCCATAAAAAACAGTCCTTTTATACTATTTCAAGGAGCTGTGATAACATTTACCAGTCACAGTGGTACTTTTCACTAATTTAGATCTTTCCTGTGTCTCTATTTTGCCATGCTTGTATCATACCCTAAATGGAGAGGGTAATAGAGCTTCTGGAGGTAAATATTTATTGTCCTTATAGTTTTTAGGTGGTGAACTTAGGGAGGCTGGGAGATGGACTAGATGTCATCCCAGCCTCTGAAGCCACGTCTACATTGCAGGGCTGAAAGGAAGTCCAGGTTTGCTTTTGTCCACATTTCTGGCATCAGCTCAGTTGTTGCTGTCCTGTTGTTATGGCATGTGATGAATGTAGCTTAACAAGTTATATAAACTAGCTAAATCACTCACTACTTTATTTTCCCCCTTTTTTTTACTAGAAATCATAACCCATCAATTACATTTCCAAGCAAGAGTTTAATTCTATGTGAACACAATAGATGGAATTGAACAATATCTATAAATTCAGAAAACAGTTTATTGAATAACAAGTATTTCACTTCAGGTTGAAAAGGAATATAAAGGCGGTATCATGTTGTGAGGATAAAAAAATTATGTTGCCAGGCATTTTGAGAGAGTCAGATGAGAACAGAAGCTATTGAAAGGGACATGTCTTGCTAGAAGTACTTCAAAGTGAAAAGAAGCAAGCTTCTGAGGGCGAAGAAAGCTCATTCTGTAAGATGACAGTTTCACACTTAATTAAAGGTTGACAGCAAGGAGGGTGCATTCAGCAACTTTACCCATTTACAAATGTTAGAGTGAAAGCAAAAACAGAAGAGGAATTCTCTGACATTGAAGAATATCACCTTCTGCACCAAATACTTGCAAAACACGCATGTGAAGGGTAAGTTTTAATTTACTGCAGAAATACAGAACCTGGGGCAGGGATGACCAAACAAATTTCCTACCTGTCATGATGACACTTGACTTCTACAAATACCCAGCTGTCACTGCTCAGGGCATCATCTCTTGAATCACTGACTGCTTCAAACAGTATCTCCTTGCATCTTATTCTGCCTTTAGGATTTTCTTATGTTCCTGATGTTCGAGACTGCTTTCTCAAATAACATCATCTTCTGTCAATAAATCCTTGGGTAAAGGCTTATAAGAAGACTTTAGGTTTGGTTGTTTTGGTTTTTTTTCTGGTGCTAGCAATATCCCCTTACTAATTAATTTTATCCATTCCCCTTCAGGCAGAGAGTAGAGCTGGAAAATGTTAGATTATCTGCTTGAAGTTTTCAGAAATCTAAAGCTGCAAAATTGAGGCAATCAGAAAAGACAGTCTAATATACATGTTCTAACAAAAAAAATTCCTGATACAAACTTTTCTAACCATTTAATTAGGTTATTCACCACTGACAACTCATTTAGGGGCCAACACCATATTTTCAACAAATGTTAACTCCTATTTCCACTGAGTGCCTAACCTATTTTGGAGACAGAAGTAAGGAGAGGATTCAGCATAATATATAACCGCTGCTTCATTATGCAAAGTATAGTTGAACTGAAATAATTTACACTGAATTTCTTTTCCCTGGAAGTTAAGCACCCTTTCCTTATTTTACATTATGTTCAATGCAATCACTGAAATGGTATCTTTCTAATATTTGCCCTGAAATATTAAATCTAATTTCAAACTGTGTTTTATACAGCTGAGCTGTGACACATAGTTCAAGAGAGGAGCTCATCGCAGAGGCTTTTCAGCTTCACCAATCATCTCAGTTAACTTCACAAATCAGAACACAGCACATCTCCCATTATCACCATGTTTAATGATGTATAATGACATTCATGTTGTGCTCTTACCCTATTTTCCTTGTAAATATTAAAATATAATCTGGATTAAGTGTCACTGATTATTTTGTCACAGATACTGTCAGTCAGGTGAATTGGCCATGTTTGCTACTATATCTATGTTATGAACTGATTACAAGAGATGCCTCTGCCTGAATCAAGGTGCAAATGAGACTATATGCAGGCTTTTGTGTATTTCAGAAACCTTATTTTCCTAATCTGAAGCCAGATGAAACTGTTATGGTAATAGATCTTGGTTTTGTTTAGCTAGAAAATCTCTCCAATGGGCTTTCATGCCAATCTAGTTCAGTTTTTTCCTTCTCTGGTTTGTTTTTTTAAAACAAGTGGAAGTCATATTTATGCCAAAAAATATTTAATCCTATGTTCATCTCTGCTCTCTGCTCTTTTTCCAGTTATAACCTGTTCTTTATCTTAAGAAGTGATTGTTAAACCGATCAGGATGCTGACTCATGATCTAAAGAGAGAGGCATGGTCCTGTTCTAGAGCCCTGAAGTGGAATTTAGCATAATTGGTTTCCATCAATCTTTTGTAATACACTATGTATCTGTATGACATATCTGTAACTGCAGGAGAAAGTACTAAAACATTTCTGAAAGGCAGTAGTTTTTTTATGTGTTTGCTACACTACAAAAATGTTACTACCAGTAATCATGTAAAGAAATATATTCCTATCTCTTTGGGTTATCTTAAAATAGTATTTGTAATCCTCAGATTATGCTGGTGATAAACACCACATGGCTCCATAGAATGGCATTCAAGGTCATGATATTTCCTACTGACATTTCTTCTCCATAGGAGTGTTCCTGGGCCATCTGTGGAGACCAGGCTTTCGCACCTCTGGTGCTTGAAGCACACCTTCCAATATACTGGGACACGTGCAGTGAACAGGTTTCAGATGATCATTTATTCCTTCTGCCCTATCAGTGGAAAAGCTTCCAATCAGAGCCAGATAGTTGGCAGAGATCCCGATATCTTCCTTAGAATGGCAGGCAGCCTGATCTCAAACTTAGGTGGCTAAGAGATATGCAGGAGTTTGGGCAAAGGCTCCAAGGCTCCCTAGTGTTCAAGTGTTCTTGGGAAAATATGTATTAAATAATTTCTTCATGATGTTGTCACTCAACATATACTGAATGTCTTTCTACCCTCTCTTCACCTTTTCTCCATGGTTATATAGGCAGTCCAGTTGAACAATCAAAGAGACAAAGATGTCAGAACATTTGTCAGCACCAATGGTAGACCCACGAAGCTGCAAAATTCATTGGCAATTTGTCATTAAACTTTATTTCCAGAAAATAAATCAAGTTACATGGTTATATTTATTGAAAATTTTGCAAGTGCAAAAGTTGGTCTTTGCTCCAGGACCTATCTGCTGACTGGAAAATTCCTGCCTAGGGCAAAGATATATACACACAGAAAAAAAAAACAGGGTCGATAATAAAAACACTGACCCATCCTTAGCTATTGCACTGTGCATCACATTGCTATCATCATCTCAGTGCTTTTCACTGATATTTGACAACATACACTCAGCAACAGCTGTTTTATTATTGTCTTTAATGGCCATAAAGCAGAAAATATTGCATAATGCAGAGGAAACATCCTGACAGTTCTGGCTCTGCGTGAGTACGTCAATTTAATAGCACCGTTTGGCTTCTGAGGGATTTCTTGACTAACAGGTGCATCGTTATACACATCAGCAATTCACTAAGTAGAACAATAATACAGTGCACATTATGATGCTATAACTGACACAAAAAATGAACTCTCTAAAGAAGTGCAATACATTGTCACTGTGCTTGTAAAAATGCTGCTTGAACCAATACAGTCTTTGGGGTTAGAAATTGTTTTGTATGTTACTGCAAAGATCTGTGGTTTGCCCTGATGAATTGGATAAAAGAAAGAGAAGAAAGAACTGACTCTCCTCATTAAGAAGAATCACCAAATGATGCATGTCTGATACTTGTCCAAGTTGGTCTCTGTTTTAATTTACTTTATACTTTCATATGCTTCATCAGGAAATATCAGAGGGCTTCAATTTCAGATAAAACAAAGATCCTTTAACATGTTCATGCCTTTCCAATTCCATTAGTCTCTTCCAGGTAACAAGCTAGTCACATTTCCAGTAGGGAAAAGTAATCAGATAGACAAGTCTGCAAAGGAATATCGCCTCTCCACAAGGAACTCAGTCTCTCTGCCTAAACACAAACAAAAAAATCTCTTAAACTCTGTAAAATTAAAGATAAATATTTAGTGAGATTCCAACATTTCAGATGAACAGCGTTTGTCTACAGCTCCTCCCAAGAACTACTTTTTTTCATAAAAACGGACACAGTTTGCTTTCGTTTTCTTTGGATACAAATCTAGATGTATCAGAGAGTTGGGAAAGAGCTGCCCATTCAAATTCATCCAACTACTAAACTAAAAATAAAGTGCAAACCAGATCATTTAGAATGAATCAGTATGTATAAGGTGATTCCCCATTTCAAAATAATATTAAAGGCAGTCTTCGTGGTTTTGGGAAGTTCACCACCTTCCTGCTAGCTTCCTTTTATGTTTTTAATTTATTAAATCTTCTTCAGAAGGATCTGTCTTGATAAAAAAATCCACACAAAGCCTCCAGCTCAATTTAATTAACCCAGAAATTTGGTTTAGGTTTGAATTAACCTTCAATCATCACTGGTGTTTCCATTCTGAGTATTCAAAGGATTGTCCAGATCTTCCATATCCCTTGTTCAAATTTCCTTTCAGATGATTGCTTAGCCTAGAATGTGCTTGAGTAGCAGCCTATTGTTCAATAATCCAGTAATTGTGTATGTGTTCATTTCACAGATGTGCAAAGGGTGGTAGGGCCACAAATAACACTCATATGATCAGAGTACACCACCTGAACCCTAGTTCTGACCACACTCACACAGATTAAAACAATTTTTATCAAATTGTAGTGAAACTTTGATAAAAGTGATAAAGAAAAGGACAGTTTATAGCCTATTTAAAAAAAAAAAAAATCTTAGATCACGTTGGATGTATTTAGAGATGGGAATGGTAAAGCAGTAGCCATAATGGAATTTTCAGAGGTTTGCTAGAAACCTGACAATTATTTTCTCACCGTTCTTGTTTCTAAGAAGCTCAGCCAAGAACCAGCACTCCTTTGTACTAGAGCCCACAGCAACACATGACTAAGGCAGTTTTGTTCCCAAAACTTTTGGAATCTGAGACAAGAACCAACAGATGAATACAGGCAGGCAACCAGGAATAAAATGACACAACAAGGAAATGAGCATCAGTGACTGCTTCTGTACATATGAAAACTGCTGAATTCGAGGAACACCCTGAAATTCCCAATATCCTCATATGAACATTTCTTTACACAAGCTCCAGCTGTCTTTGCAGACAGTCTCTGTACCCATTAGTTACATGACATTTTCATGATGTAAGGAACCAAAAAAGCAGTATTGTGTTGAAATTATCAACATTATCAAACCTTTCTGGCAGCTGAAATGAAGAAGCTGCTAACTAGGTCTGCCTACAAATGCAAAGTATGTGAAACAACCATGAAGAGGGTGAAAAGCCTTCCTGTCACCTAAGTGTGCATGCAAGCACCAGGACTGGAGGTGCAGCCTTGATGGAAAACTGCCAAAGAAAAAGTGTAGTTTGATAAACAGCCAAGAAAATGCTGATCACTCTCTCAGAAGTTGTCAACCTCTACAAAAGACTTGCTACTTTCTTCAAGGACACAAAGGGCTATCCTTCACAATGGAAAAAAGGATTTAAATTGTGGGGGATTTAACAGAAAAAGGGAGCTCTTGCTAAGCCTCAATAAAGAATATAGCACTAATGATAAATTTGAAATACTTGTGCCTGTTTCTCTTTTATCTAATAGCACACTGATCTTTCAATGAAAGAGTAGAAAAATTAAGGTATAAAAAGCCCCTGGTTTTAAGGCTTAAATAAGTAGGCAAGACTAACATATTTGTTCAATATTCATGCCCCCTAGGAGACCATTACCTTGAAACCATTACCTTTATTTATTCTCTGGTTTCAAGGGTCTTGTAAACTTTTAATGAAATAATACATAAAAGTGGGTTCTATTCAGCTACAAATGCTCATTAATTGTCTGCTAATGCAATACATTTTTTTCTTCTATTTGCTCTCCTGGCATTATTATAATGAAGAGCAATTGCTTTATAAAGAAAGTTGTTCAAATGGTGTAAATCATGGCTTCTTTACCATTCTACTAACTTGCCCTCTGGTGGACTTTTTTTTGTTAATTAACTTTCTATTGTTTGTCATTCTAATTAAATAGAGTAGAGCAATTACTTAAGGTGTTACATGAAGGGCTTTAAAAGCTAAAACAAACAAACAAAAAAAAACTCCCAAACCCAAACAACCCCAAGAAAACCAAAAAACTTTAAAAAGGAAAAAAGTCTTTAAAAGAAATAAAGCAAACAAACAAAAACCCCCTTAAATGCCCTGAAAGCAGAGTGAAAGCTCCACAAAAGTTAGTAGAAAAAAAAAAAGCAAAGCAGCTGATGCATCATCGGTGTAGCAGTAAATTAAAAGCTCACCTGTTTTGTGTTCATATCAGTCAGAAGGAAGTGAATCAACTTTAGTATTGTTCACAGTGAAAGTACCTAGGATTTGCTCACCTGAACATATGTCTAATCACAGTACTGATAAAGACCAGCAGAAAAAACCTGGCATGCTGTGGAAATCTCATTACCTCATTCTGTCAGTGAAATCCAGACCGACCTCTCCACAGTCACCCACAGAACTCTTCATTTTTCTGCTGTGCCACTTGTGCTCATTCCATCTCATGTAGACATTAGAATTTTACCTGCAAGTTCTATGCTATAGTAACTTGCCTTCAATAAGCCCTAAGAACAGGGACATACCTAAATTGAAATGACTTAAGGAGACATAATGTATCTTTAAAGAACCACATGCATCTATTTGTGGTCATGACAGGTAACCTCATTATTCGGGAGCTTAAAGTGCTTATCTAATTGCTTATCTAGGCAAAGCAAGGTCTCTTGACATAATATTATGGAAAAATAGTTCATTAATCCATGATTCGAAGGAGCACAGCTTTACCATTCTAACAAGAAAACACCTGATTTATTTCTAATTTTGCCACTTTTGACCTCCAGAGATGCCCATGGCTGAATGAGCTCTATTTTCTTACCAGCTTACCTCTCATTCAGAAGAGAGACAATACTTTTATAGCACTTTGGTGGTGCATTTGTGAAGAAATCCTGTCGCAGATTAATTAGGGATTACAGTGCAGACAAGTAAAACAAATATTCATGACCATTGCTTCCTTCAACAAAGCAGCTCAGTGTGTCAAGACATATATACAGCAAAGGTACTGAAAAGCTCTCTGGGATCAGTTCAAAGGATTTTTATCTTGCTTCCTTCAACAAAGCAGCTCAGAAATTTTGTGGTGGGACAAAACACTGCCTTTAAAAATTAATTCTGAATACAGAGTGTGTGAGCAAAATGGAAAAATCAGAGCATATCAGAAAAAAAACTCAATACGATTGATTTAATTTTGAAAAATTGTAAATAAGTCTGACCACAAAAAGTGTGGATGCTTTCACCAAATTTACTTTGGAATTTTGACCATAATAACAATTATCATGTTTTATTACGATTCATGTTGGTTTTGTCATTAAAGAAAAAATACACAAATCCAAGCCATAGAGTTTTGTTAAAAGGGTTAAACGGGTTAAAAGGTGCTATTTTTGCAGTCTCCAATCAGAATAAAACCATAATAAATTCTTGAAGAATATATGAAGTTGAGATGTGATTTTTTTGGGAAATCATTGGCATTTAAACTCACAAAGCATTCTCTGAAAAATGCAAAAGCATTCAGAGAAATCATCAATAGAGATGTTACACAAGAGGATGAGTCACATGAAGAAATATAAGTTTTTGAATCATGGCATATTTCTGTACAGAAGTAAAATGTACATCAAATCATTGAATACAATCAGAATAAAATTCAGGATATGAATGAAAACCAGATTTTGAAACTATAGAGATGAATTTCTAATTAATTCCATATCAAGTGACAGGAAAAAAAAAAACAGTAAAAGGAGAGTTCAGCTTTACACAAGGCAGGGAAATCCCCGGGTGACAACAAATCTTTGTGCATAGGCCTGGCTGCTTTAATAGGGATATTATCATACCGGATTAAATTTGAATTAAAAAAAAAAAANAAAAAAAAAAGAAGAATGATTCTACAAAATGGATTTGCTTGACAAATACTTTTGAGTTTTCTTTGGTTTTGTGCATTTTGTACATCATCTTTGTACATACATTGTATGCTCTACTATGGATTTGAAAAAGAAAATAATTATCTGCTTTCTGTGGCCGATCCCAACTCTCTACTTTATATCACTCTTTTTTTCTCCAGAAGTAGCTGAAATATCTTGTTTGCTAGATATGAATGTCTATAAAAGTGACCATGCCCCTGGGAACTGCAGAACACCCACTCCCTCACAGAACAAAAAAAGAACGAATCACACTAAAACACTCATTAAAAAAATTCTAGACAAAACAGGTGAACTTAACATCTATTCCCTAATCAGAGCAGACAGTGATGTCAGAGCTACCCAGGTTTTGTGAGCATATTTGAATGAAGGAACAGCCCATCACCAGCACTTTACCTAAGATTCAGGCTACCACAGTGTAGCACGTGTGAACACTTTCTCTTCTCAGAGACTGATTCAAACTTCCAATGAGATCACCAGAGTCTCCTAAACTTTCAGCATCTGCTTGATTGAAAAGCTTTCCTTGGTATTGAAGGTAACACTGATGATGTGCTTGCCTCAGACCTGGCCTATCCACTTATGTCCAGAGCCCTCGCCCAAGACACCCAAACTGAGTGAGAGGTCCCTCTTCCCTCAGGTCAACACAAACTCTTCAGGCTTAGAACATGGCGGGATTTAATACCACCATTAACAGTATTTCCAGACTAACAACTGAAGCAGTTCACCTTAGACTCCTTTTTGTCCTTCACAGCTCCCAGGTGGAGGCAATAACTCCTCTTAGCAAGGGGGGTTTTTTTTGGTGGCACAGTTAGCTGGTGAAGCTCCTACCTCCAGGGCCTGCTTGGTGCTCCAGCAACGCTGTAACCCAGGGTTATCCACACAGCCCTGCATGGAGTTGTGATGGAAACAGGCACTGGGGAAGGAACCTCTTAGGCTGACCTCTTGTGATGGGTTTAAAACTTGGTTCGATGGACAGGTTGTTAAACCAATGAGAAAAGCTGGTAACGCCTCTGCGATGCGTGTATTTAACGATAATCAAGCGCGGGAGTTTTGGGTTCTGTACTTTCTGCTTCCCCGCAGGGAGGAGGGGGACCCTGGGCTCCATTCCTGGAGTGGGCCTGGGCCTGGCCCTCCCCAGGCGCAGGGCCCAGGTCACCGGGAAAACAAACCCAGGAGCTGCAGGTAGCCGAAAAACAACTCTGAGCTGCCGCAGAGCTAAGATCATCGCAATGGGGCTTTCTGGGGACTTCGGAGCTGCGTCCCGGAGCGGGCCCGGCCCTCCCCTGGCAGTGGCGGCAGCACGGCCTGGCAGAACCGGAAGGGACCGGGCCGCCGGGAGGAAAAAACCATCCCAAAGTTGCGAGCAGCCGTGAAGCTGAAACCCCGCCCTGAG
>VZTA01000777.1:0-13410 GCA_013398855.1 Mohoua ochrocephala
ATGTTTCAAGAGAGAAGTCACTTCATCTGTTTATTGATGAATCATTGCAAGAGTATTTAATGAGATGTTTTTCACCATCTCAGTAAGCTTCATCTTATTATACCCACCAAAGAGACAGAAATTGGTTTTATAATGAGTAAAAACTCCAGTGAAATTCAATGAAAATTTGTTTGGCAAAGAGAATGAAGTAAATGTCCCTGCAATGCAGAGGTATTTTTATTTTTTATCATTGGACAAAGTTTGTCTATTAATACTGAAAATCTTTAAACACCCCACACATGCAGTCAACAGTGTTCCATTTTAAACACATTTCTATGTGAAATTTCACATTTACTCTTTACAAGTACTCGAGAAAGTACGTATTTTAATTAAGGTCAAAATGTTACCATTCCCATCAGTGAACACAGTGTAGTAGATATTTTTGGATCTGAAATCTCAAGTGATTTGTTCAAAAAGCTGCTATGATTCAGCTTGAATTTCTATTTGTATGTTTGCCTGAAGGGCTTCTGGGTATTCTTAATATAGATAATTCATAGGTTTTGTTTTCTGGATGTTTTTTCAGTTACTCATGAGAGTTCAGTTATTTCAAAAACTTATGGTCAATGTCATCTGGGTCAACACTAAAAGTCCAATTGAGGGTGAGTAGTTTGAATACTTGCATCTTAGAAGGGCTGCATGAACATCCAAGACTGGATGTTCATGCAAAACCAAATCCCGAAATCCAAACCAAATCCTGAAATATAAATAATTTTTCCCAGTCGTTTTCTTGGTTAGATATGTTGAAAATGGGTGCAGTAAATAGTTGAATAGATTACTAGGAACCAAAATATCTTTTTTAAGGTCTCTTCTGAAAGTGAAAGGAAACTGTTGGAAAAACAGTAAACAAACTGAAACTTCTTTTTTTCCTGGAATAGTTCATTACAGAAATGCCTGGTTATGCGACGAATTAAATCTTGCTTGCTTGTAGTTTATTTGTTTTACAGTGAAACTGTATTTTCTCAGTTGGTATTTAGTTTCTTTTTTCTCCTACCGTAAACACATACCACAGGACAATTAGGTGGAAATGCTAAAATTTTTTACATAAGGACACTAAAATAGAGGCAGATGAGTCCATACAAACGGAATAAATTACTTCATTTTGAGAAGGAAAAGATCTTGTTGCCTTCTGACTAACACATTATACAATAGCAGGGAAAAAAAGCTTTATCATATGGACAGTTAAGATCCTTCTGGATCAAATTCTTCCCTAGAGAACCACCACTGAAGTCAGTGGACTTATGCCAAGGTTGAATTTGACCCAATATTATTTTCAAACTGAGATTAGAGAGCAAGTGAACCACCAAAAGACAATTAAGTCAGTGATGCACTTACTATCTTGAGTACGCAAGCAATCTGAAAGCCAGCATAATGCAGTTCTTATTCACCAGGCATGCAAATAAATCAAGTTTAATGTCAATAAAGTCAGTAATGACAGATTTTATCACTAAGTTATAACTAAGCAATAATGATTGGGAAAAAGGCAAGTAGCTCACAGCAACTGAAGTGATTTTTTATTTTGTCCTAGGTGAAGCCAAGGGTAACTGAAAAGACTGGCCTTTACTCCCTCTATTATTAACTGCAAATCATTCTTGTCATGTTAGAAGGCAGATCATTCTTTTTTCCCAAGTATTACTCACTGTTGTTGTGTGCCTCACACTATGACCTCCTTCAGAGGTGCTACAGTCCATTTCCAATTAGTCTCTGCATACTAGTGAGGTGCGGTTTAATTTTAAGGGGGTCAGGGCCCCCTTATAAAAAATATATTTTTATTTATTCTGTAAATATAGTTACTGATTTAATTCATCCATCAGCAGATACCAGAGAAAAAATAAGTATGATTTAACACTTTACTAGGAACAGCCCTATGCTGAACACTGTTAGATATATACAGAATTCCATTTGTGGTGGCTGCGCTTCAGTGAGGAATAAAATAAATGTTAGAGATTATAAGAGCCTTATCTCAAAAGTTTCTAAACAATTTGATTGAAGGGCATAATAAAAATGCCCAGATATTGTTTTTCTTGATGAGTAGAAGGAGGAACTCAGTATATAAATATTTTTAAAACTATTATATTAAGTAGGTAGATGAGTAATTGAAACTCACACAGACAATTTAAAAGCAAACAAACTTTTTCAACTCTTTACAACGTGGTTTCTATGAGTTGGTACAATCATTTTTCTGTCTCTGCATCTTAACCAAAATGTTACACATTTTTGTTATGCATGTAGTTGTTCTCCCCATGGGAGATGTTTAACAATGGTCAATTACTATGATTCAGTAGTTTGGGCTGACATTCAACAAATGTCTGAGCAGCTAATAACGCATTTAGTTCTGTTAGTCCACCCATCTGTCCATCACATCTGCCTGTCCTCATAAAGGCTGTCATTAAGCAGCGTAGCATTTCTCTAACATCCTCTCTCTATTCACTTGCTTTCCCAATGCCTGGAAGGTAAACAATGTGTGCTCACAATTATATCCTTTCATAAGCTAAAGATAAATATACTCTTCCTTATAAATAAGCAACAAACAAAGCATTTATTTTATTATTTTACTAGTGGCACTTTAATCCATCAAATTTATATGATTATTAGTCAACACTCAATTGAATTAGTTTGAAAACATGAGAAGATAACTTTCTCTTGTCCATAAAAATTTTACAACTAGTCACCAGTAACATAACCTCCAAAAACACTGTTTCAAGAAAAATAACAATTATTAAGCTTTTGGTGTCTGGCATTTGGTATCTGTTTTGGACCTCACATTGTGGATGTCTGTTGCAGTCCTATGGTGGCTACTGACTTCTACAAATTATTTAAGTACCTAAGTAGCTTTTTCCACATGGGAGAGTCACATGAGCATGGCTCATTAAAGCAAAGATGCTCCCGTACTGGTGTGTGTCTTTGTTTATGCTACATTTGAAATCGTGATCATTATTCCTACAGGTTCAAATTCATCGTCTGCTGCACACCACTAGGAAAATTCTGGCTATTAATCACAATTCAACTGATTTTTACTTACTGTGTTTGTTTTTTAGGAGGTTGAGAAGACAATAATATTGTGAGAGTACTTTATGCTTAAGGGTTTTCTTCTCATTCTTTCTTTTTTTCCTTTGTAGTCTTGAGTAGCCAGCCTGGTCAAAAGTTCATTCAACTTCAGAGATGTTCTCCATATATCTTGATTATTGAGTAAAATACAAGTGTTATCACTAAATGTAAAAATTGTAGATTTGATTAGAATAGAGAAAGCTCAGAACTGTCAGTGTTTGATGAGAAGAGTGTCAACAGAACTGAGGAGATTAAGAAAATATAACCTATACCTGAGTAGACCTTGTTACATTCACTTCTAGAGCAAAGTTTGCAAAAGCTTAGTTAAGGTACTTGACCTAATTATACAGACCTGCTCAGTTTGTAAAGTTAGGCAGGAAAAAACCACAGCCCATAAAAGAAGGTGTATGTATATACCTCTGAGGGTGAGCAACACTTCTGCCTGTCTCAGGTGCAGTTAGAATGAGGAACACTGTGGAGAATGGCAGGCATCCACAAAGATGGGTCAGCAATCCGAAGGTAGAAGCCATCACTTACTATTACTAATAGTTCTTTAGTAACTACTCTGCTCCCCTTTCTCTGTCCTTCTTTAACTTGTTTTTGCTTCCCTTTTGCTGAAATGTAGCCTGCTTTTAGCAATTTTGTTGAAGGAGTTGAGAAAAGTTTGACTGCTGCTTTATTTCCAAACTTATTCCCAATACCTGCAACAAAGTTGAGTTATGACAACCACAAACTTCCTGTTGGGATGCTCTCATCCTAGCATGAAACAACTCTTACAATGCATCATTTTTCAAACATAGACTTGGCATCCTGAAAAAGTCTTCAAGGGAGCCAGACTTTATTATTTGCACCATTCCAAGAGCAATTTGTTTTCCCCTCATTTACAGAACAAACCTGCTAAAGGAGAAAGAGGAGCAGCTTCAGAAAAGACATGAGCTAAAGAGCTGACAGCATGAGCTGTGTATGATAACGGCAGCAGTACTGGTGAAAGTCCAGACTTTGAATCTTTCTAATATATGTTGGGTATTGAATGTCAGACTGAGTAAACTGGCACTGAAAATGAAAGCTAGTATGTTCTCTACTCCTTTTTAAAAGCTATGTAATGGGTGCATTGAGAAGAGGGAAGCAGGTAGCTGATGAACTCAGCTCTTCTGCAACAGTGTGGTCCAGTTGGTCACCACAGGCAAGACAGGTGAGTGGCTGCACATGGGTTGCATTTTACATTGGTCCTCCAAATATACCAGGTATTGTGAAACCGGTAAAAACATCCTGAAAGTAAAAAATGGTAATGTCCATTTATTCAGTTTGAAAAAGAAATATTTTCTAAATACTTGGAAAGTTTTCTGTCACTTTCAGTCAGCAGATAAGAAGAAATGTATCATGCAAATATTTTTATCTAAAGATAAAAATAAAAATTAAACCAGCAAAAATCAGCTCTTGCAATTTGCCTTTTCTTTCAGTTCTGTTTTTTTCTCACTCAGTTAAACTTTTTTGGATGATCTGGTAAGATTCTGGTTGTTTTCATCTTCAGAAGGTAAGGTTTAGTGTCTGCAGGAGCAGGGCGCAAGAAATAACCTTTTCATTAGTATTTCATCATTACAACTTCTGACTGCAATCCAAATAGAGTTTGTTATTTTTATTGCTGTATTTATGTAAAGAAATAAGTAAATAAATACATAAAAAGATACATAAAATTATGTCTATAAATAAAACCAAAATTAAAAGTAATAGAACAATGAACATATAAAATCACATACCCTTACATTAAAAAAAATTAAATATGTGTAAGCTATTACAAAAAATATATAAAAAATATCCATCCACAAAGAATATTTGAGAACCAGAGAAGTGTCTGGATGCCTTGGCCCTCCTTTCAGTTAAAAAGCAGTTACTTAATTTAAAATGCTGCATTTCTATTTCAGAGCAATGGAAGGCTTTGCTGAGCTTTTTGTAGGACACATCACAGAGAGGTTATTTTTCCAAACTCAGGCTCAGAGGGATGTGATCCACTGGAGTCAAAGTGCAAAGCACAAATACAAAAACATGCTTTTGCATCAGCTACTTTCTTGTCCCTTTTTATCCTTCTTTATTCAGATGGAGCAGTTTTTTCAGTCTTCCAGGTTCAGTCATGCTGTTTGATTTTCTTTATGAAGGAGAAAAAGACTCTGGCACCAGAATCACTGGTATTTCTGTGTTGATGCAAATGAGGGTAGAAGTCAGCTTAAACATCCAGTCAGGGCATTTCCCTGAATAGGAGCAACTTGGGGTGACACAGAGCTGCCAAAATTTAACAATTCCCTGCCCTTCATCTCTGACATGAAGTGTAGGCACAGTGAAGAGGGCATGATCAAAGCATTCAGCCCTCATTGATCGCCCACAGAAATCTATGTTTAAAGCAAAAGGATCCTGAGCCACAATATTTAATTTCGAGAATCAAGCTGAGTGTGAGGCAGCCATCACTTTGGTGATATTGCTTACTTGAGAAGCAAATTTTACTTCTTTCTTAATTAATATAAGGATTAACCTACAAGGGCTACTAGTTAGAACCTCTTGACTATAAAGTAGCTGCAATGTCATGCTCACGGTGCACTCTTTGCATACATCCTTACGATTGTAAAATTCTTGCCATTTAAAAAAGTTTTTCAAATTTTGCAGGTGTTTGAAAAATGCATTTAATTTCATCAGTTATGGTCATATCAGCTCTGTTTCCTTGTCATCACCTAACTGTAAACACAAAAGGTCAAAAACACAGTGGGACCTGGATGACTGTTCTAGTCCGATTTATAAATTTAACATTATGACTTTTCAAAAAGAAAAATATCCATAAAAGCACACTTGAAATACTGAGAAAATTCAATTTTAAATCTATTTTTCTTTAAATGTATCACTCCACATGTACTTGAAAAGAAACTCAAGCACATTACATAACTTCACCTGCCTGAGTATTGCCTTTGCAATCTTCATCAGCATCTACAGTTTCCAAGTACAAATGCAAGATCTCCCAAACATTCTCACTAAGAAAACTTAATTCCTCGGAGGGATAATGTTTACATTGTCCATTCCACCTGGAGAGCAGTCAGAAATAATGCTGATGACTGGCGATATAAAGGAAAAAAAAAAAGACAGGTAGAGAATCTCTGTTATGCATTAAATTTTGAGTTCCATTTTGTGAAGAATTATAATTTTCTCAGGGAAGGAAGGAAGGAAGGAAGGAAGGAAGGAAGGAAGGAAGGAAGGAAGTCTGAATAGCAACCAATAGCTTGATTGATTGATTCAAGTCTTTTATGGTGAGTTAGATGGCTTACAAACAGTTACAGGCGTCCTCAAGTTCTGCAGACTGATTCCACTTTCATTCTATAGTACAAAGGGAATAATTTCTCACAAGACATGAAAGAAGTTTCTACCACCATAAAGCTTCCTGTGTTTATAACAGCCACGTCATCAGAGTAAAACCATCACCGTTTTTCCTAGGAAATTATAGTCCATTTTCCTACCCCAGGCTATCTTGAGCACATGGTTGTTTACCTCACAGTTAGGTTTTGTGTAAGACTAACCACATCTTCCAGATTTTGAACCCATTTGCAGATCTCTAACTAGGTATGTTGTAGAAGTCCATCAGTGGACTATTATTTCCCTCTTCACTTGTTCTGGAATGTGCTCCATGACTGTAAGAGCATGGACAATGAAAAAGAAATAGCTACTGGATTTTATCTTGTGCCTGCTGAATATAACTCAAAAATATGCTGTTGAAAATCATTGCAAATTAAAATTTGAGACTCTTAAATTCCTTGAAAACTTGGTTTTGAAGTATTTGGGATGTTCTTATGCAAATATTACACTAAAAACTACCCAACAAGTTGTCTAACTATTGGAAAACACTGAATATCTTAAGACAACACAATATTTTCTGATCTTTTTCATCTTTTGATCATATGTTGTCATCTTTAGGTTGCAGCAGTTGTTTACTGTTGAAGAACATATTGAATAGACAAAAATTTCTACTTTTTTTTCCTTGTTTGAGGTAAACAATAAAGAAGCTTCATCCAAGAAGCTTCATTTGTATTTGATCTACCTAGCAGTAACCTTGGAGAATTATTTCACAGATGTAAAGGTCGAACATTCACCAAATCATCAGATATGCACCTGTCTGATTTCGGCCTGGACATGGTAAATTTTTGCAGTAGCTGGGAGGGGGCATGGCTGAATGGGCATGGCCAGGGTCCAGATGTTATTCTATACCACCTTATTTCGTTGCAGGTGTGGGAGGGAAGGGGCGCTGGCTTCCACAGGGAAGGGTGTTCCTTCTGGGTGGAAGGGTCTAGGACTGTTTTGTTTGTAAATTCTTTCTTTTTCTTATACCTTTTGTTATTAATATTGTTGCTGCTACTCTTCTTTCTCTTTTGTCACTGCTATTTCCAGTAAATTGCTCTTGTCTCAAACTGTGATCTCTGCTTTTTGTGCCTCTTATAGGAAGCAAACTGAAGAACACCATTCCTAACCATGACAGTATCTCACACACTTTATGAAGTTTGTAATGAGTAAGACTTTTGAAAATATTACTTTCCTTGTTATTGAAGATTCTATTATTATTTTATGTAGAACTGAACAACACATAAATTGATTTTCATTTAAAAAACAGTTATTCCTTTAAATTAGAAGCAAAAAACAAGCCAAAAAGAGACCACTTGGCATTTCAAACTCATTTGTTATTTTATTTCCGTAATGTTTGTTGATTATGATAATTGATCACTCCAAAATTTCAAAGATATAATTAACTGGTAAAAGTAAGTTAGTTGCCTTTTATGTAAAATATTTTAATTAACAAAGAACATTTAAATAAATTACCATAATATTGAAGGTCACACAAATATTAGCTGCAGTTGTACTCGCTGTTGCATAGATACATATTTCTATATAAAGACACAAGGAATAAAATTAATTTTATTAAAATGAGAATAATATATTTCTTTATTTGGAGTTTCACTTCAAGCATCTTATTCTCCTTGGCCTTTTAGCTAAGATTAAATCTAATGTCAGTTTAATACTGTATATGGCAATGTAATTTAATCTCTTTAGTACTTCGGCAAAGCTGGAGCAACAACTTCATTTGGTCTTTCCTTTCTTCAAATACTATAACTATTTTTTCTGTAAAATCAAGCAAATGTGATAGGAAAGTGACCTAGCAAAAATTAACTAAGGCAATGACTCCTGAGCTGTATTGTACACAATAGCACTAACACAGATCTTTTTCCTGCCACCATTTTCTTATCAAAATTTGTGTGAATTCACCCAGTGCTTTCTTGGGCATCTGGTAATAAAGCATCTTCAGGCAGAGTGAGAAGAGAACTTTGTATTTGCCATTTCCCAGGTGGTGGCCAAGTCATTACTGTTGACAGCTGAGAAGATGTAAGGATTACTTTCTTCTTCACTGGGTATTGAAATGAAAACATGGTTGTTAGAGTAGTTTGCCTGGAGCTGAACCATCAAGTTAAACACCTTTTTAGAAAGACTTCTTTCAAGAAATTTAAGAAAAACCTTAGTTTCAGGATTCCTAAATCAAAATGTCAAAATAGTGAAAATAGTAAAAGCAAAAGACTAGAGATCTTTTTTGTCTAACATCTTTTCTATACATATTATATATTATACTTTCAAATCAAGATTAGATTCAATTTCATCTGAAGTTTTGACCTTCTGTAGCTGAAGAAAAAAGTGTTAGGTTGATGACAAGATTAATGATATTTACATGGCAAATGACAGAACTAAAGCTAGAGTACTGATTAAAGATAATTAGTCAGTGTAATGCCATTTTGAACCTACGCAAAATTTTATAAAATCAACAAATAGTCAGAATTTGGATATGTTCTGAATTCATAAGTAGCAAGGACATATTTGCAAAGGTGCTGTCATTTGTACTTATTTGTTTTCTTATGAAGATCATTTTTTCTTCTGCTCTTTCAGTAGTTCCTGAGTGCTGCTATGAATTCTGTTATAGTTCTGGAGAGAAAATATTTATAAAAATCACTCTTGTGTTATATACCCCTTGAAAAAGCAAATAAAACTGCTCATCAACTCTAGAACAAATGAAACAACATTTTACATGCATTAGTAACTTGACTTGGATTGAATTTGCTATTCAATGGACTAGGTCTGATTGAAACTTTTTTTCATTGTATCTGTGCTACTTTTTGCTAGGGTGTCCAAAAACTTTTCTTCAGACAGGAAACTGACATGGTCTGCCTAATCTGCTTGGCCACATATTACTAAAAATTAATAAGAACATAATTACCTTTGACTCTATAATCATCCTGCTAAAAAATGTAGGAAATCCTTCATTAAGTCCAAAAGGAAAGGACTCATCCTTAGAAAAAGTGAGTTTGTCTTTGCATAATTTCCACAAGAAGTCAGGTTACAAAATAATGAGGAATTTTCAAAAGTACTTCTGCTCTAATTTGATCGTTTCCTTACAGAAATCAAAGGGAATTAACACATACCTAAACGCACAAAGGCTTTGTAGCTGTGACAATGAAAGTATATAAAGGTATCAAAATATGTAGGGAGAAAGTATTTTAATTGGCAAACCATTAGTGCTGGAAAAAGCCACACTTTCAGTCACATTAGCCCTTCGGTGAAACACCTCCGTGGCTGCGCTTGTCAACAGATAAACAAAGCATAAAGAGAAGGTGCCACTACCCATTCATACTTTGTGATCTCTTTCTGTGTCACTTAAATGTGTGCAAAACCTGTCATTCATACTAAGGAGATTAATGGAAATCCCAGCTCTGTTAGTCTTTCAGTCAAAAAGTTGCACAGTTATTCTAAAGGTTTTGGACTAATATGTTTCAAAACCAGCAGTTTTACATATTATCAATCAGAAATCCTCAGCCCGAGGAGTGAACACTGCTTTGGAGGTAAACTGAATTTTCACCTGGCTCATTGCTTACATCACCCTGATCCTTCAAATTCCTTATAGTGCCATAAAAGACATATTTAACTGTGATCAAGAAAAAGAAAACATACTGTAATCCTTCATTGAATAGACATTACCAGGCTATAACAATGATAAAAGAATGCAAAGCATTAAAACTAAACTATTAAATTTCATTAATCTTCTACAAATCAAACAGGCTTAACAGCAACAAGAAAAAAAGAAAAGCAGTCCTTAAAACAAAACAAAGGCCTATATAATTTATACTTTGGAGTAAGCCTGTTTTGTACGGATGCCAAATAGAATTTACTCAGACTACAGAAACACCAACACAAATATATAATGGAAAAAAATTCAATGCATTGTTAGCTCATTAGTCTCACAGGAAATTAATGACTCTAGTAACTATATAATTAGAAATGGGAATTTGTGAACATCTTTATTAACCTTATATTCATTTACAAAATGAGACAAGAAAAGAAAATACAAAGAAAATTTTGCTCCCCAAAATTACTTTGTATAATATACAGAATAAATTGCATCTGTAAAAAAAAAAAAAAAAGGATCTGTCTCTCATTTATAAAAGGCAGAGTTACTAACCAAAACCCATTATTAATCATTAAGTCAGAACTATTAAATCACGTAAATTACTACCTTCACATGAAACATTTCACTTTCTGTGGGGTTAACCCAATAAAATCATACCTTCCTAGGCTGGGGAGAAAATGTGTATTCTATTTTCAATTTTCACAGTAATAAGAGATTAGGTAGGAAAACATATCTTCATATCAGGAGATATGTCACTGCAGCTGTACCTTTCAAAGTCTCTTTAAAGCAGGGTTCCTTGATCTCTGTGAGGAACAGAGACCTGAAGAGAATGGTGTAGCTAAAGGGGCCTGATCTTGCAAGCTCTCTAAGCCTTGCTGTAAGAAGTGCAAAAAGTCAAATAACCACCACTGAAAACTTCAGACAGATTTTGAACTATTTTTTCATACTAGTAAGCAATTAGATGTCATGTTAGAGCCAGTGTTGGCTCCCGCTCGAGAAAACATTTGAGTATATGCTGAGTTTGAAGTCAGTGGGGCTTAAGTGTGCCCAGCAGGATTTCCCTGAACAGAGATAGACCCTTAATCAAAAAATTATTCTCAGTGAAAGGAGATTTACAATCTGGTCTTATTGCTTACTAATTTTGTAGAGTAAGAAACTGGCATAAACCGTGGGAAACTAGGGCATTATTTATCATCCAAATATTCCTCTGGTAAATTTAAAACCTGAGGAGAAAGAAAAACCTTTTACGGTAGAGGGATCGATACAATCTAGACTACATAGACTCACAGGGCTTACAGTGACTGTATATATACAGGAGCCATTTTTAGAGTTTTTAGCCATTTCTACTGTCAACAGTAAGATGTGTTCTTGATTGTGCTGCAGAAAATGGGAGTAAGGGCAGCTGTGCAGTGCAGCCTCTGAAAGAAATGCTTTCAAAGTTTCTGCTGAAAGAAAGGGCTGTTTCTCGAAGGCAGCTGCTCAATGCCTCATGATGTATTCAAGGCACAGCCTCGTTGCTTGGCCCATCACCCTGCTGCACCTGCTTCTCTCAGCTCACTTCACCTGAGTAGATTGTGACAAGACTGACAAAGCGCTGGGCTCCAGCTTCCTGCAGAAAGCTCAGCGATGCTTTCCCTGCCCCCTAAGCTGTAGCACTGCAGAGCCAGGCTCCTGGTTATAGACTGTATTTGCTGAGAGCATCGGGTACTACCTGTCTGTTTACCTTCATTTCATTCCTCCCTGCTGCAATTTCTCTTTACGACTAAGCGACTCCTGTAGGAGAAGCGCCTTGCTAGCGCTCAGAATTTCAATAAGGTGCCTGGCATCTTTCTTCCATTACAAGTCTCAGAGGATGGTATTAATATCCCACTAATTTCAGATACCTTTACCTTCAGCAAAAGTACTACCAGGCAAATTACAAGTGTATTGGCAAATGATAACATTCATCATCAAGATCTATTGAAGGGTGTCCACAACATTCATTTGCTGCAGTCACTTGACTTAGCACCCTGTGCTACCCTCCATCAGATTTACATAAGATTAAGTCCAGCCTTCACTTTTAAAATCCCTGCTTTTATTCAGGCCACAAAGTGTCCTGCCTGCATAGCAGGTACCAGAGGCTAGAATATTTACCCTGAGATTTCCAAAATATCAGTAATCTTTATCCTGTCTCCTGAGAATTCCTCTTTCACTTTTTGTTGTGTCCAGAATGATACTACCTTGACAAATATTTAATATGTTTTTTAAACACACTAATTCCAAATGTTTCAAAATAAAAAGGATCACATTAAATTACAACTGCAGAAACTAGAAATCTATGACTCATTATAAATAAAGTTTGAAACACGGCTTTGCTGTGGTTTTCATTACTTTTGATGCTTCCAGTTCTCTTTTCTAAATAATCTTCAAGATTTGATCTAAGGAAGATTTTTCTTTTTTGTCGGAAGGGTTGAACCCTTTTGAGCTGTTTTCCGTTTTCTGGTTGTGTTGCTAGTACAGCTCAAGCAATTAGAATGCAAAGGTTGCAAGAGTTCAAAAAAGAAGATGGTTTGCATGGATTTAGCACATTTATGATTATAATAGGGACTGAAACCTTATAAAGGAACTTCTAATCAGATATAAAATTTATTCTATATAAACTGTGTTTCAGTAGGGGTTGCTATATTGAGCATAGTTTGCTTCATCTATTGCACAGCTTTACGTGCAAATTTTGCTACACTTTGAATGAAACCTAAACCTAACTTGAAAGAGTAAAATTTGATTTATTTTAGAATACCCATGCAACTGATTTCGCAGAGCTCCATCCCTTGTTTGGAGAACAGCTGAGTGTTGTTGAGAATAATTTGGGCAGTAAGCAAACTGCATAGAGACAGCGGAGCTTTAAATGTTAAATAAGTCTTACATTTAGCAAATTCACACCCTTCTAAGATGAATTTTTCTCCAGGATGCGATTCAGAACCTCTCTGATGAAAAAAACATGTGTTGCAACATTCAGAAAAGGATCACACTGTGCCTTTAAAATTTCCTGGTTCTTTCAGGCTTTTACAGAGGAGGTTCAGGCAAGTGCGGTTTATTTTTTTCAGCAAGGAACCAAGAAGATTCTCCTAGATCCTCTCTGCATCAAGAAATAACACTGGAACTTTTGTTGGGACTTGAAATCACTAGATTGAAGTGCCTGAACTTTCCAGAATCTGAGGCAAATAACCAATCTCTGTAGCTATTTTTCTGCAGCACTTTGTAATTTCTTCAGAATGCTGTGACAAATCTACTGTGGTACAACCTGGGGACTCATGAGAGGGAAAAAAAAATCAGCAGGGAGTATTCAATCTGGGACTACACAGGGGGCACAAAAA
>VZTA01000777.1:13443-55031 GCA_013398855.1 Mohoua ochrocephala
TTTCTCACACAAATCTAAGATTTTAGAGGCATCTACCCTACACCCTGTCCTCTCCATTGGCTGCTGCTTTTCATCTTTACTTTTGACCAGATATGCTGTTGCTACTGTCCAGATACAGAGCCTTTATTTGTGGGGATTCTGTGGTGCCAAAAGAAAAAATATACAAAAACAATGGAACTCATGCCTCTAGGAAGAAAACAAATCAGCCTGAAAGGTGTTCTTCATGGATGTTTCAGGAACAGTCTTTCCCACAGTAAGGACACATTTTCTGCTGAGCAGAATGCTTTTTTCTTTTTGGTTGCGGAAAGAAAGAATTAAAAATCACTGAAACAAAATCAGGTAGTAGCAGTACTCAGTTATAAAGATAATCCTGTCTCTAGAGTCCTTAGGAGTGAGAATAGCTGTTGTAGTGGCTTAGAGCAAACAAGATTTTCAGACTTCTAAACTGAGTGCTTTATTTTTCATTATCAAGATTTTCCTCTTATTTTTCTGCAGTAGCCTGAGTGTATATTTCAAAAATTTCACAGTTTTGTTATTCAGCACTTATTCTGGCAAAACTACAATGGATTCAAAAATGTACTTCAAAAATATTTCATTGTGTAATTTGTGAGAGCTCAGAGAATCACACTCAACAGTCAGAGGCATCTGGTTGGAACAGGTGTTGCAGAAAATTATAATCCTACCTTGATTAAAACTGTTGGGTTTTTTTTACCACCACCCTCCAGTTATGCATGACAAGTATCCAAATGATAAAACGTATAGAGTCAGAGGTAACAATCTGAGGTATTGTCAGGAGAAACATCAGGAATGACTTCAGGCTTGGGAGCCAAAAGAATTTGCTTTTCAGGGAGTAAGATTTTCACAAAATCTTCCTCTACTCATGCAGTTGCTGGAAAAAGCAGGTTTGTTTCCAACAGCTCGGTTTCACTGCTCATTTTCAAAACAGCTTTCACACGAAGAAAAAATTTGAATATGAAATAAAAATTACTTTAATCAATGTTGAACACATTGTAAGAGTTGAGTAAGGGAGATTAAAGCTTAGTTTAATGCAATCTAAAGCCTTTATTCTTTTATCAACCATACAAGCAATAAAACCACTAAGATCAAATACATAGCTAAAGCTTGAATGTTCTCATCTTCCCCCAGTCTTAAGGTGACTAGATACACTGGCTACCTCATTTGTTATTGGTTTGGAGCAACCTAAGACTTCATAAAGGAAACTGATTTTAAGAAAATTCAGAGGCCCAGTTTCAGTGAAGTCAAATACTTTTGAAAAGCTTCACTGTATTGTCACAAAGCAAAGTCTGATCTGTGGGCTCCCTGCCGTCGAAAAAGTAGGGGCAGCGGTTTTCATGACAACTGATAAGCATTACCTAATGCACAGTCTTAGGGGTTTTTTCCTTAGTCCTGGGCTTTTTTCTTAGATCAGGAGGGATAGAGAAATGTGTTACCCATAGAAATAGGACTCTGTTTCAGCCCACACCCTCTAGCATTACAACCAAAAACAGATAGGAAGCTTTAGCAGCTGGAGACACCCACAAGCAAGGTCTGCAAGGAGAAACCGTAGCAGTAGCCCACAATGGATACGGCAAAAAGTGACTCTGCTGAGGGGCACTGAGGCACCCACTTGATGGCCTGAGAGGGAGAGCCCCGAGAGTTACTCCTTGAGAGATTCTCGTTGGACACAAGCAGGAAATTTTTCACAAAGACAACAATCAGCCATTGGAACAGTCTCTCAAGGGAGTGATGAGTTCCCTGACATTGTACACATTTAAGATTCAGCCAGACAGGGTGCTGAACCATCTTGTCTAGATCATCTTTTTACCAGAAAAGGCTTATAAAAGGATCCTTGAGGTTCCTTCCAACCAGATATTCTGTGATTATTAGATAGTGAAAGAAAAAGAAAGACAAGTTTGTTTCACACATGATCTATCCTCACTTTAAAGAGTACTCTATTAAAAATCAGGGAACAAGTAGGGTTTTTACTGAAAAACTGCATTTTCCTACTCAATTGCAAAAAACGCAGGAAACACCAGTGTTCAAAGAGGAAAGCAATTGCTATTTTCATTCCCAGAAAAGGATGAACAGGAAAAACTGGATAGTACAAGTAAAATTGCAAAAGCCAGGAAGAAGAATGCACTTTAATACATTTTACAGCACTTCACAGAATCATAGAATCAACTAGATTGGAAAAGACCTTTGAGATCATTAAGTCCATCTAGTCCTTCAGCTACGGTGCTGGAGTTTTGTAGCGCTGCAGCCTGTCCCTGAACCAACCCCATTGACTTTACCTTGCTTTATTCTTTTGGAAAAGCAGACAAGGCTCAGATGGATTATGGCCTGGTTTTCAATGGTTTCAAGGACTTGCAATTCCAACTGAAATCATGAAAATTGAACTGTCTTGATGAGCAAAATGAGACCAGAGGTTGAATTACTGTTTATATCATCTGTCTACAACAGTAACATTGACAGAAAAGAACCCACCCCACCCCCTCAGTCAGGCAAAAGTTAGAGAAAACTGAGTGTGAAGTGTTTATGGGAGTGAGGAACATCAAGCAGTGGGGGTGTTGTCCCTCCTAGCACAAGACAATTATGCAAGATAAGCTTTTTGACAATCAATATTTGACCTGTATTTGTAGATTTGACTCTGAGACCTGTGATTACACACTCTTGGCAGATTTTCATTTTAATTACATTTATTTATTTATTTTAGGGATTAACAGCTTTTTTGGCACCTTGCACAGTAGTTATCCAGATGGTCATCTGTTGTAAGGTCAAGCAAAATAAACAAAAGGACTTTTATGCATTCCTTCCATGAAAGCTAAATGGTGCCAGTACTATTGTCTCTATTTTGATATATTAAAAAAATATATATGTGGAGATGATAGATAGAGGGATAGATGGATAGATGGATAGATAGATAGATAGATAGATAGATAGATAGATAGATAGATAGATAGATGGATGCAGTGTTGTAAAATAAGACCATAAAACTGAGTTACTTCTGGGGAAGTTTAATTTATCCTGAAATCACAGAACAAATTACAGAATCAAAAAATATTCTGAGTTGCGAAGGGCCACCAAGGATCATCAAGTCCAGTTTCCAAGTGAAAGGTTAGTACTGGGATTGAACCCACAACCCTGGTGTTATTAGCACCCAGCTCTAACCAACTGAACGGGTACCAGGGTCAATGGACAAATGTGCCTTTTTCTGCTTGAAAAACTCTGATCTAATTATACATTACATTTTGGTACTGTATAATCCTATGAAACAGAAAAACGAGGTCTTGCAAGCTTTATTCTACTGAAGTAATTTGCTCATATTATTAGCTTTACAAAACGATGTGATGTTGTACTGATAGCATACTACTCATTCTCTCTGATAGAAAGTAAAAATTCTAAAATCTCATTACCTATTTTGGCTGTCCAAAGTAAAAATTATTAGAATAATGTTCTATCAATATACAGATCATTTCTTTAATCATGAAGAAGCAGAGAGTACACAGGAACTTTTTTAAATACTCTTTATCTGGCCATATCAAGATCTTAGAATTATTATCATCCATAATTGGCCCCATATCCAAGAACCTACTGAAGTCATTCTTCTTGAAGAAATAATTATATAATTATTTTGGATCAGAGAAGTAATTTATGAGATGTGAAGCATTCCATTTTCCAGGACTTTGAGTATTTCACTGAAGCCAATTCTTTTCTACTCAAAAATCTCCACTCTCACGAGAAGTAAAGGGAAAATAAAGAAGTTACTTCCTCTCTCCATTTTTCTCAGCTAACAGATGTAGAGGGCTGAAAAACTGCTTCTATTATTGTAAATATTTCTCTAACATGAGGAAAAAGAACTGTATGGCAACACAACCTAATCTAAAAGTCATTGTCATGTATAATCTACACTTTGCAAAAGGTAAGCTGCCCTCGTATGCTGGGTGTTGACATGGAATCAGAGATGAGTTCTATTAAGTACAGGAAAAAAAGCATGTAATTCCATCTCAGCTTACTGTCACCTATATCCAACACACTGTGATACAACCCTCCTTCATTACTCTCAGCCTCTTTGCTTTCTCCCTCTCCACTCTGTCAACATTCACATTTTTGAGAGTAGGCAGTGAGCTCTTTTAGGAAGCTGATCCAGCTCAAAACTAACTACCAAAAAAAAATTATTAGTACCAAAGAAAAGGAAGCTTATATTTTATGATGACTCACCATAACAACAACATAATGCATAAATTGAGCAGGTTTTGCCATATTATTCATAAGTGGCAAATCAAAACGTGCATGTGCTTCATGTGACTAGCAGCAGAATGGACACTGCTCAGCATCTGTGCAAGTACACTAATATTCTTTATCTGTACCCTTTGGTTGTAATTAAAGTTGCTGAAGATTAAGCGCAGAAATTGTGAAATATGGTCACAGCTATTCTGGTAAACAACTTTTAAGATAAAATAAAGACCACTGACAACACCACAGTCAAGTTTAAAGTGCTTACTCATATCTTGAATGTATCTTCTAAACAATGGTTCTCAGGACGCAGACTAAAATCCAGATTTTCTTAAGCAATAGTAAAATTTACTGAGACTCTGTGCATTGAATTGCTTAGTATCAAAACCCTATTTTAAAATTACTTTCAAAATTCAGAAAAAAAAATCTGTTTTACAATGATATGAAATAGTGCTTATCTTAAAAATAAACTGTTTATCAGATTTTAGGACTATATTTACTTTAGAATATTATCCATTAATCTATTTTTCCCTGTAATCACTTTCTAACTTATTCTGTAGATGAAGCAGTAGAAGCAACTTTTATTGCTATTCTTTGGATTTCGGTAGGGTTTGGTTGTTTTCAGTATTGCACCTTTCAATCTAACTTTCCTGTTTTCCAGAGAATTTGAACTAAGATAGAAAATATCTTTTCAAAGTATTTTTTTGCATCTCTTTAAGCAAAGGTAAACTTCTAAAAAAAAAAAACCAATCTGCATTGCATGTAGATTAAATTTCAGGTAATGGGCCCTACGCACTTTCTAGTCAGGTATGATTCTAAAATGGAAGCACAAAAGAGTAACTGAAAAAGCTAAAGATTTCCCATTTTAAGATGAATTGTAAATTGCCTTGAAGCTTTATCAGCATGAAATATGTTTGTTTGCCTTTAATCTATGTTTGAAAACACCATAAAGAGCAATTAGAATTGGTATTTACCTTCCCTGAAACAATATGTAGTTTTGGTGTATTTAATAAGTCCTTTATGGAATTTTATTCATCAATTTAGTAACTAATATATCTCAGGAGCTCTAGTAAAATATTTATTCATGTTAAATTTTTAAACATCATTTAGTGACAGATTCAATAAAAAATATGCCAACCACTTTTTCAAATAAGAAACAGAATTTAAATGGGTTTTGATATTTTCTGCTTACATACTTGTGTACCCAGCAGACGTTATTCACACATTTCTTACACACTTTTCTGTTATTTATATATAGTGTCCTATGTAATTAAAATGATGACAATTTCTATCGTAGAATTATTTTTTAAGAAAAGACCAAAATGTTCTATGTGCTTATTTATATGTATATATTATATATATGCAATTGGACATACATGAATAAACTAAAGAATTCTATGCTGCTAACAGTTCCTCAAAGCCATTCTCCCTAGAATTGGGATCAATTCTTCAATTAAAAATATTATGCTGTTTTCTGCCATGTACAAACATAATGGTCATTGACTCATTTATATGTACATTAAAGCAAGGACTGCAGCCTTATTTCAGGACAAATTAAGAAGCCACACAGCAGATAATACTGAAAAATACCATTATCTCTTCCTTCCTGAACTAAGCCTCACCATCAACAAACTGAGATGTTGTTTGTGAAGCAGGGTCCTTACTGANGGGGGACGCAGATTCCTGAAGAGTCAGTTCCTCCCAAAAGCAATCCAGTACTTGTAGTACACATAGTGGAGCAAGGACTCTGATCCTGTAGCTGGAAAGGAACAGTCATATAGCACCAAATGTATCTCGCCAAACGCATCTCACCAAACTCTGTGTGGTTTCACTTCATCTTTGAACCATGTTTGCCAAGCTTCATCATGGCAAGTGTCCTTTTCAAGCCTTTTGTTTCAAAACAGGAGGTATTTCAAGCTTTGAAAATGCATAAGCCTTCTGCAAAACACAAAGTCTCCTTGCTCACTGCACGCTCCCAGACTTTCCATTTGCTGTCAATACAATAAGACTGTGCAATTACTGACATCTAGCTACCTCTGATCTCTTTCCCTCCCACTTTACACCGTATCATCAAATTACCATAGATGGAAGGGCTCCAGCTGGTACTTGTAAAAATTGACTAGACAAGTTTTAGGCAATGGGCATTCTGAACAGCAGACTCTTCCCTAGGCCTTATGCACTCTCTCTCTCAGTCTCCAAAAGATGGGACTACAGAATTCAGTATCAGGAGCAACTTTTTTGGCTACAGATCTTTTCTCTTTGTGGCCCAAAGCCAGAGTTGCAAGCCATGAAATTCCCTTCAAAAGGCCTGTGAGTTTTAAAAGATGTCATTTTCCAATTACAAGGGTCTCCAGCCCCTTACACAACTCTAAAGTCTTACTGTCTCAGCTTTTGTGACAGATTAGGCCGGCTATGAGACAAAGCATGCGAAGGGAATCTTGTCAGGGTAGAAATTTAGATGTGTTTCTCTCAGGAGCACATTCTTATCCCTTGCATTAGGTATGTCAAATTAGATTCATAGACTCCATTAGGTTAAAATCAAAAGGAACCTTTTTCATCATCCCATCTGACTTAATAGATGCAGCCGAGATCTCTAAGTTTCTCCACTCTACCTTGCACTTCACGAACACCTATCTTCTACAAAGACTGAGAGTCTTGAACAGAAATCCTCAAGAGACACTGAATTCAGCATTCCCTTTACTAGTTTGTTCCAGGAGTTAAGTAACTCTTCTCTACTCGTTTTTAGCTCCGATATGTCTGGCATGATTAATTGAAAATTTTTATGTTTTCTCCTGTTAGACCAAAGGGTCCTTTGGTATTCATCCTTCTCCCTCCGCACTTATACAGGGTAATCATGCCAACTCTCAAAACTCTTCAAAAAACTACACAGAATTACCTCTTTGTATCTCTTGCTGTCAAATATTTTCTTTAATTCTCTGTATTTCTGCTGGTGTCTACTGTGAAATGCAAACACTAGTACTATATAAAACATTTTAATACAATCTTACCCATCTACAGGGATAAAAGTTCCTATCCCTACTCACTAGTCTCTATTTACACATCCAATATTATATTATTGCTTTGTGTTATGGCTTTATTTTGAGAGCTGTTGTTGAATTATCTACCCATTATGAATCGGTACACCTTCTAAGCCACTATTTCAGGATGCAGTAGATGTGGTTTATATTTCTTATGGTTAGGTATATAATTTTAGATTTGTTTTTTAAAACATTTTTTCTAGTTATTTTAATCCATGATTCTTTCATTTAATTTTATATGCCATGATTTTTTCATTTCCATACTTGCCATTGAGTTAAGTAAGAAGTCATTAAGTCAGTCAAGTTATCACTGAGTTTTATGTAGAAACACATTTAGGCTGCATTTGGAAAGATACCCTTTTTATATCTATCAGCTAGTTCTTAACCTGTTCAACCTTTTTTGTTTTACTAATACAGTAATAGTGATACTTACCATAAGAAAAGTGCTCTCTCTTCGTATTAACGATGAGATGATAAAAACATAATCAAAAAACTTCACAGGAGATTTAGAATTGTATCTAGAAGAGGTCTTCAGTGCCTACAGCAAAACATAGAGTGAATTAAGAGGGCTGCAGTGAAAGACACCTGCTTGCTTACGTGGCAAGCAAACACCTGCTTACCCATGTGAACACAGAGGTGCCTAATATCACTTGACTTGTATTCTCTCTATAAATTCTACTTTTGGCACAAGCTTAATATTATGCCAGTATAAGCAGCTGAGTATTTCTTACACCTAAGCCTCCATGAGATGTAGAAATAAGTGTGGATTAACCCCGCTGGACTTCAGATGTCTGCTGTACAGGTGTTTTCATCCAAGCCAGTCACTCTCTGTTTCAAGAGGAAAATGCAAAAGTTTAGAAAACAGTTTTCCAGTTTATTTCAGTTTATTTTAGGATGAGATGTTCCTTGTTTTCTGTTCAACAATGAAGAGTCTGGATGATTCTGTCATACATAGGCATCTACATTTGGTTATGAGGAATCCATCTTTAGCTGCTACATAGCCTAAAATTCTTGAGAGCTCTGATGCAATTCCCATATGCTCAGTGTATTTACCATAGGGGTATGAAAATATTTATTTAGAGAAGATCATGTTCTCATATCTGCTTTTGATATTAGCTCATAATCTAGAGGATTACACTCACGGAAGCATGTAAATTTGTTTCAGTCCCATTCTCAGTCTGACAGAAGGCATATTTCTTCATATCTAAGAATTTTCCCTCAAAATGAAGGGAGCTGAGAATTGTGATTTCTTCCAGACTTAGATTTCTTGGACAGTAGTTTGGATTTTGACAGTGTCATATATTTCCTCTCTGTTCCCCAGTTCCTGACAGTCAAGCAACTGGACATATGGATATATCCTCATGCAATATAGGATGGCAATGATACATGATGTCTAGTAGATGCAAATCTCCAACTTGAAAGTAATTCAAAAAGGTAATTAGAGTTAAACAAAGGAAAAATTTTGTCAATCAAACAGATAAAAATACACACACAAATCCAATTCACCATAGTTCCAAACTTAATTGTGCAAGCTGTTAAAACACTTGCAAAATATTGGTAAACTACAGTCCATTTTACTTTTTATAGCCTCTGCTTTGCTGTGCACATGCTTGTTAGTTCATTTACATAGAAATGAGTCTCAGAGACATAAAGCTTTTCATTTTCACTGAATACAACTTACAAGCATTATGCATGCTAAATTGGAAAGAGAAAGACTTCTGAAAAAAAGGAAGTTTTATAGCTCTGTGATATATTGAAACAGAATTTCAATTAAATCTGGAAATTTCTGGGTATTTGTCAGAAGAGTATTGTGTCTTTCTGCTATACCTAAACTGACATTTTATTGAAACGATAATGTTTCCATACTGTGATTTGTAGAGTCCGTAAAGTTACTACATTACTGAAAATATAGAGATGTAAGCCTAACTTCTGTTAAGGAGTGAGTTCTATGGAGAAGATATGCTCACATTCATTGTCCTCAAGAAAACGTCCCAACACATCGTAATCTTCTTTAGGAAGAATTAAGTGATTCCTGTGTGACAAGGAAGACAGCCAGTAAAGGGTCTCACGTGTCCTTCCCCTGACTCCGTCCTGACTAATGGAATCCACCAGCAACACAGACCAGAGTACAGCCATAGGATCAGATTGTAGTTTGGCTTTGAAGAGACTTTTAAAGATCACATAGTCCGGTCCTGCTGCAGCAAGCAGGGGCATCTTCAACTGGATCAGGTTGCTCAGAGCCCAGTCAAATCTGACCTTGAATGTTTCCAGGGATGGGACATCTACCACTTCTCTGTGCCTGTCTCACCACCCTCACTGAAAAAAACTTCTTTCTTATATCTAATATCTAATATTTAACCTAAATCTACCCTCTTTTTTTAAAAAAACCATTACTCCTTGTCCTATCGGAATAGATCCTGCTAAAACATTTGTCCCCATATTTCCTACAAGGTCTCCTTTAGGGACTGGAGGGATGCAATGAGGTCACCCCAAAGGCTTCTCTTCTCCAAGCTGAACACTGACTCTCTCAGCCTTTCCTCATAGGAGAGGTGCTCCATGCCTCTGATCATCTTGGTGGCCCTTCTCTGGACTCGCTGCAGGAGGTCCATGTCCTTCCTATGCTGGGACTCCAGAGCTGGATGCAGCACTGCAGGTGGGGTCTCACCAGAGCAGAGCAGAGCAGAGAAGAGCAGAGCAGAGCAGAGGGGCAGAATCCCCTCCCTCTCCCTGCTGCCCACGCTGCTTTGGATGCAGCCCAGGACACACTTGGCTCTCTGGGCTGGGAGTGCCCATGGCTGGGTCATGCCCAGCCTCTCACCCAGCAGCACTCCCAAGTCCTTCTGGGCAGGGCTGCTCTCCATCTGTTCATCCCCAGCCTGTGTTGCTACTGGGGGCTGTCCTGACCCAGGTGCAGCACCAGCACTTGGTCTTGTTAAACCTCATGAGATTCCCATGGGCCCACTGCTCAAGCTTGCCCAGGTCCCTCTGGATGGCATCCCATCCTTCAGTTATGTCAACCACACCACTCAGCTTGGCGTCCTCAGGTTTGACTTGAGGATGAAAGCCCTTTTTTGCCATCCTGTTGGAAGTTCCATGGCTTTTCTCTTTTATTCTATGTCTGCTTAGACAGCTTGTAGCACAATTTGACAAGTAATTTTACAGATGCCAGTAAGAGACAAATGCAAGAGAAGAAACACATGAGCAGGAATTTCTGGTAATTTTTTGCCTTTCTTATTTTCTTTTTCCCCCTCATTTTCAGCAAAACGATTTAAGTCTCCTAATCACTTTCAGCACTAAATATATTGGCAGGAGTTCCCTGAAGTAAAAACAATGTTCAGTTGATTCTTCTGAATGTTAAAACATTGAAAGTCAAATATCTCCAGGGGAATTTTTTATGAGAGATGTACACCAGAATATAACAATTAGTTTTAATAGATTTTTGTCATCAAATATGTTCAAATATCTGGCTTGAGGCTATAAAACTTCTTAAGGCTATCTCAGTTTAACACCTATTAGTTCAGCTACTGAATTACTCATAATGGGCAGAGCAATAGGGTCTCACATTTCAGCCAAAAATGTCTTCTAATTGAAACTAATATTTACAGAGAAAACTTTGGTTTTAACAAACTGTCATATGCCTAATGAAACGAGGTTGGGGGAATGAAGGAAATAGAAAATTGTCAAACAGTTGTGGTCACAATCTGGGCTCCGAAGCCAATGACACAATTTGTTCACTGGATGGAATATTAGTCTAGCAGGACTTAGTGCAGTCCTACAGGCAAAAGACGGGAGAAAATTCCAGCCAGCTCCAGGACGGACACGCCACTTGACAAAGCCAAACCATCAGAGATTGTGGTAGCACCTCTCAGATAATGTATTTAAGAAAGGAAAAAAACTGCACAACAGCAGCCAGAGAAGAGAGGAGTGAGAATATGTGAGAGGAACAACTCTGCAGACACTGAGGTCAGCACAGAAGGAGGGGCAGGAGGTGTTCCAGCTACTGGGGCAAAGATTCCTCTGCAGCCCCTGGTGCAGAACATGGTGAGGCAGGATGTGCCCCTGAAGTCCATTGAAGGTCCATGGGGAAACAGAGATGCACCTGCAGCCCGTGGAGGACCACATGTCAGAGGAGGCGGATGCCCAAAGGAGGATGTGACCCCATGGGAAGCCCACACTGGAGCAGGCTCCTAGCAGAGCCTGTGGCCCTGTGGAAGAGAGGAGCCCGTGCTGGAGCAGTTTTGCTGGAAGGACTTGTGACCTTGTGGGGGACACATACCGAAGGAGTCTATTCCTGAAGGACTGAAGTCCATGTAAGGGACCCACACTACAGCAGTTCGAAAAGAACTGTAGCCCTTCGGAAGGATCCAAGTTGAAGAAGTTCATGAAGAGTTGACTCTGTGGGAGAAATTCCATGCTGGAACAGAGAAGAAAATGAGCAGTAGAGCAGGAGACATGACATGTCTGACCCCCATTCCCCATCCCCCTGTGCTACTCAGGGGGAAGATGTAGAGATACTGGGAGTGGCATTGAGCCCGTGAAGAAAGGAAGGGTAGTGGATTGTGATTTAAGATTTGGGTTTATTTCTCATCATCGTACTCTGACTTTGACTGGTAATAAACTAATTTCCCCAAGTTGAGTCTGTTTTGCCTGTGGTAGTAATTGGTGAGTGATCTCCCCCTGTCTTTATGTCGACTCATGAGCCTTTCATCATAATTTTTTTCTCTCCTTCTCACTTGAGGAGGGGAGTGATAGAGAATTTTCATGGGCACCTGGTGTAGAGCCAAGGTCAACCCACCAGACTGTGTAATTTGGATTTTGAGATATTTTGAGAAATCTGGCTGCTCTAAAGTGAAAATGTATACATGATCAGGAATGTATAAATTTTATCTTGACCCACGCTTGGAAACACAAATATAATAACTTGTTTTGTGCTATTCTATTTGCACTTTTTTTTTTTCGCATATAAAGAAAACATATCCCAAGGTTCTACAGATGACCAAGTAATCTGAGAATATATTTCTCACAAGAGGAATATGCTATCTAATAAAAAATACACCAATGGGTAAGACATTCAGCAGAAAGGATGCATTATCAAAGAAAATACGAAGCTTCTGTGGCAAAAGAAGTTGACCTTGTACAAGAATCACATAACTTAACCAGTTTCCAGGTAGAAAATCATAGTCATGGACCATAAGAAAACATACAGATAGATCCACTCATACATTAAGATGGCAACATTCATACATTAGGAGAGGATTCATAAGACTTTGGCAAATTCCACCTTTTCTTCACAATGAAATATGGAGAACTGATGACTCTGATGTGCTGCTAGTTAGATACATATTGGTTTATTATCATTAAAGTGAATTATGATGCAGTATCTGACCTTTTGATCATGCGTGGCTGGACCGTAGGGAAATAAGTCCGTGAATCAATAATGGGAGAAATAATTCCCTAATTTTAACCTCATAAATACACAGAAGTTGTTTTAATATTTTCACGTTTGGGCCATTCCGAAAAAATGACAGGAAGACATTCAAACTTTGCATGAGAAAACCTTAAAAATCCACCACAGCTTTGCTTCAAAAAGACAAACTACATACAACATTATGAAGTCTGTTAAAAGGAAATGAAAAGAAATTGTGAAAAGGGCAAGCTATTAGTAGAAATAGAAGACACTAAGTTTATTTCAAACCTCTCCTGTACTTGTGTTAACAATAAATATTATCTCAAGTATAAACCCAAGAAGCCAACAGTATAAAAAAGCATGACAGAAATAACAATTCTTTTTTAAAAACCCAGCGGTTGCAACCAGATCAGATGACGAAAATAGAATCAACTGTTATTTCCATCTAAGTTCAGATGCCATTCACCAGAGACTGCTAAAGAAATTAGTGACATTTCCAATCAGTTATTTTGCTGTATAGCCCCTTGATTACATTGCTCTCAGGTCAAAGGGAAGAAGTGAAAAAACAATTTATATTTTTTGAACAGGGCCCTGAATGGTATCCATCCAATAACAGGTGAATAAACATGGCACATGTACCAGTCAAACTAGGAAGAAATGTAATACAGACTAAAGTTAGCAAATATGTGAGTAGATACTGATGCAGAAAGGATGAGTGCCATAACTTTTGTAGAAAAATATTTGCTGACGTCCTCAACTTCATGTTGAAAAATGACCAGGTTTCTGTTGCTTATTTATACAACCGAAAGACTTATGAAAAGGACCACTTATAGACACTAACATCAGAAAATTAATGACATTCAGAGGAAAGGTAATTTCATGGATTCGTAATTGATTTAAAAGAAGAACACAAAGATAGAAGTATGTGGTTACTTTTTAAACAAAAGAGTTACTGTATTTGCAATTAGTTCTACAGAAATCAATGCTCAAACATCTATGGCTCGAGTTAGTAAAATCAAAAATTGACTATGAATAGCTGAAGAAGAATCTGACAACACTGAATAACCAGATAACAAAACATCTTTAACAGAATTAGATAATACCAACAGCATCTTTTGTGCTTGTATAACTTGTATAACTGTCTTTTCCTTCATTCATTGTTGTTGTTTAGGAGGTGTCTTTTTCTTTCAGAAAAAAGATGCTATTTTCAGGATAAATGTTTTTAATTAAATTTCAAGAAACATGAATTAGTGGAAAAGGTTTTCCAACAAGCTTATTCTTTCTCAATTATTCTCTATTTTGAGGTGGGTTTGTTGATTTGGTCTTTTTTCCTTTTTATCTCTAAGATACTCGTTTTAGTTTGTTATGGTTTTTAGAATTTCTATTCTACAAACAGGACCCTTGTAAAGCTCCCTTTGCTTCATTTCCATTTTATGGAATAAATTGTCTTTCTAGACTGAAAAGATGGTATTTAATTTGTGATTTGTTTCTTTCCAAGTGCTGGAGAACATGCTAGGAAACTGATTCAGGCAACATGAGAAAGCTGTGCTCCAGTGCCAGAAGCAAATGGGAGATATGACTCTAGAGCTTATTTACTACTCATGGAGCTCAAGAGTTGGGGTCCTTTACTGTACTTCCAAGTATTAAATTGTTTTCACTGACAGCTTTATACTCTCTCTCCCTCTCTCTCTCTGAGTTCTTCATCTATTTCTGTAAAAGAGCAGAAAGATTGAAAGACCATGCCATCACCTTTGATCTGGTGATCTTCTTGTCCATCACAGCTCCCAGAAGGAAGAAGATGTATTTTTGAATCTCTTTGGATTGAGGAGGTCACATAATCCTACACTATCCCTTTTGAGTGCCTTTTGAGTGCCCTGAACACCCACGGACCTTTCTAGCAAAACATAGGTACATACTTCCTACGTTAGGTAATACTCAAGGATGGTATCTGGACAGAAGAGCGATGAGTTTCTACCTACCTTTATATCCCCCTTTAGACATCTAGTGGATGTGACTCAGCAGAATCAAGAGTTGCTATTCCTGTTTTCACCTAAAGAAGAAATTTCAAAGAGTATTAGATTGGTATTTTCTCTCCTCTAGTATTTTATTATGTAAACAAAACCCTCTGCTCTGTTTTGATTTCTGTCTCCAAACAGCAGCAGTTATTAGTCATTCGAGAGCCAGATGTTTAACGGGTGTAAATCAGCATAAGGTTTTATAGAAACATGGTGATCTAAACAGCCTGAGGTTTTTGCCATCCTTGGGCTATGTCTCAGAGTTATATTAGAAATAAGAAACAGAAAACAGCAGAGAATCAAAAACCTTAGTGCAAAAGAGAAAGACTGAAAAGTATTTGGCTGACTCACTAAGAACGCATATCAGGGCACTGATTCAGTCTTTGTAAATTCTGGAGATATAAACAGTCACTAAAAGGGATTTGTTTTTCTTTAATTTGCACAATATATTTATTATCCTTAAGCCATTCATACAGAGATGCCTTACAGACCCATGTGGGGACTGAGAAGAAAAGATACCAATGTCATTTTCACAGTATTTTTTTTACTTAAGGTTTTCCATATACAGCATGTAAAACATTAACACTTTTTCAGCACACAAGACACGAACAGGGTCCTGAACCTGCTGTAACACTTGGAAAGCATTTTAGAAAAGCAGAAAATTTTAATTATTAAAAGGTTACATGGGTGGTTCTGCTCTGTTTGTCCATAACACTCTCAATATGGCGTAATTGTCTCTGCATTCTAACACCCAGCAGCAGCAGCAAACTGTGCTGCTACCACACTAAACCAGGGTGTTTTCCAGCAGTCAGCTAATTGGAAAATTGTAATAAAGTGTAAAGCATGTATTACAGCCCCATATGATTCCAGCTTATGCCAGCACTTCCTTTGCTGCTTCCTGATTTGTTGTATTTCTCCTTCCATAGTCACTTGGATTCATAAACTGATCTCACACATACCAGCATTTCAGTGAGTTTAAACATTCTTTTATGTGAAATTAACACAGTATTTCATGGCAATCACCTTTCTTTTTATGTGCTTTACTATTAAAGTATTTTCCAGTGATTACAGAATGCCCAATCATAATGCTAAAGGGTTGAATCACATAGCCTATAATTTATAGGAGCTACATTATCATGTGGAAAAAAATACTCAATACTCCACGCTGTTACTGTTATTATGACTGCCCTCACAATGGCTGCTTAGCTGCAATTCTTTAACTCTGAAAGCTTGAAGTCAAGCATTATCATTCCAGCATTCCCTGATGAAGTAAGTGAGTATCCAAATGAAGAATTCTCAAGTCACAGCTAAAGAAGTAGTTATCCTTTCAGGATAAAATACAGTAACAGCTTTATAGCACTCAGCAGGAATCTATGTAGGCAAAATGCAGAATAACGGAGCAAAATAATGAGCCAGAGATGAAATTTATCCAGAACTGAACTTAATACCTTCCCCTGACAGAGAGAGATGAGGCTGCACCTCACCACAAATTACATATCTTTTTTACGGTATGACTTTGCATTGACGCGGGGGAAGGTGCTACTTACCACGTTACCAAACCTTCTTCCAGCTGAGACTAGTTGTTACTCAGATTTCTAAACTCAAAGTGAAGTACTGACCTAGCCATGGCCTTTCTCATTTATAAAAGCTGAAGAGACTACAGTATATGGCTGTCCTGCAGCAGTAGCTTGTTGATTTTACTACTCAGCAACTGAGTCAATTGTTTTCTTTATCTTTGCATGTTCTTTGAACTAATCCATCTCGCTTAGATTCAGTAAATATCCTGTTTCATCCAGCCCTTTCCACATGACTCCAGAGATCTGTACTTCTAAAATTCAGGTGAAACATTTTTCAACTTCTTGCACATTATCTCCAAGAACAGCTCCTTCACCTTTGTTCACATCCTTATCTAATTGAACCGACCTTGAGAGCTCAGGCAGGTCGATCTGCTTAATCAAGAATTGGCAAATATTATAAACAACATAGACCCCAAATGTTCTAAATCTGTCCCATTGACATCTTATTCACCTTCCTGTACTGAAGAGCACTGGAGCTTGAAAATAGCCCTGAAGAAATTGCACAAGTGATAGGAAGCTGGTGTTACTACTATTCATTTTGGCATATTGTATAGAACAATAATAATGATTTGTGTGCCATGATTATGAAAAAAGGCAGCCTTTTACTGAGAATGTACTTGAAATTTTTGACAACAGAAGAAAAGACATTTCCTCACTCCTGCTGGGAATGCTCCACTGCAAATTTAAAGCAAACTTAACATCTTCATGTCATGAACATTTTGATATGTTTTGCATTTCCAATTACAGGGAGGTTTCAGAACAATTTCCTAAGGCAAGCAGACCACCATTTTTGAAGAATTTAGCATGACAACTTGCAAGGCACACGGAAACAGAATAAGACCAAATCTCATTCGAGTAGCCATTTCATTCAGTCATCTTCCCTGGCCTAACAATCCTGAATTATTCTGGATCTACTAAAGTCTAATTTAGGTTTAGTGCAATAGTATGTATAGTATCACTATACTGAGAAATCTATAGTACAGAGTAATAAAGAAATAATAGAGTGCAATGTAACTCTTTCTTTTAATATAGAAACACGGGCACCATATAACTCATGGTTTATGCATTTCCCTGTGCATACTTCTGTTGGGGGGGCAGTCTGAAGAGTTCCAGTTTTCACTTAGTGCTAATTTAACAGAAGCTGAACATGTTTATGCCAATTTTGAATTAAGTTCTCCATTTCCATTTTAAAGCAATTAGCATGCTTTTGTGCTATTCTATTAATTGCAAAATCAACCAAAGAAGCTTTCCATTATTTTCCTTTTACTTGAGTCAGAGACATTCTCCACAAGGAAACAAAGACAGGTTCAGTCTCTTCTGTTTTGCCTTTATTTCATAGGCTGTTCTTTGTTCATGGGAAACTTCTTTTGGCTTTTTTTTATGGAAAATGGACATGGTTTTGCTCTGACGAGCAATGAATTCTGCTTCCTTACAGAAAGCCAGTCATTAATTGCTTTCTACAAAAAGGAAGAATACCTCCCATCACCCTTTACAGACAATATTAAAAATAATAGCTATGTTTTCCATTAGTTATTTTTATTATGGTCAATTATCACATGGAGCCAGAAAATCTCATTTAATTTGTAGAAAGAATTGTTCAACAGAGACATTTCACAGCATCCTTTAGCTGATGAATGTCAAAACCATTACCTGAGTGGCTATGTTGGACTAAAATGCAAGCAGTCACCCAAAACCACAGCCTTAGATTCTGACTGATGTTCCATCAGCACCTTGGATTTAACCTTACCATGCTCCATTGTCCTAACAGTACATGAGCAAAAACCAGGTCAGTTTTGGTCAACCCATATTCTTACCTAAGAATCTACAGTCTGGAGTTTCCTCTGCTTATGGTCCTGTGTGGTTTAACCCGGTAGCTGCCGCTCTCAGAGGAAACCTAATCACTAGAGTCCATTACAGTATGAAGGTGGCACCGCTGTTTTCTTCTTAAACGTGATGATTGGCATATATAGTAACCACTTATTGACTAGATGACACACTATAATGAAACTTAATCCCCACTCACTTTCCACTGCCTAAAGTTATCCAAATACTTCTCCCAGCTTAGAGGGACTCTGCTGCTTTAAAGGAATATAACAGTGGCTGTTGTCTCAGTTTAAAAGACTGATGAGGTCTGAAAACAAAGACCATGTCAGACTTCTCCTCCTGGACTCCTCCTAATCTTGATACTAGAAAATCCCATGTATCCCGCCCACTGTTTCAAAAACAACAGATCTTACAGATGTGCCTGAACAATTAGCAGCACCAAGTCTTTGTAAGGAAGAGTGGAAAGAATCTTTTCTGACCAAGACCATAAGATCAACCTTCTCTGGAACTTTAAGGCACTCCCTGTCATCAAGCCTACCCCTACGTGCAGAGTTAACAGTGGGAAACTCTCTGAATATTGTGGATACTTTGAAACACAGTTCTGAAATACCTAATTCTCCTCCCCTACCGGGATCTCAGGAACTTTAGAGTACTTTCTAGATTTTTACCACGGAGACTAAACCTCTAAAAGCTGTAAACCATTCAGCGTTTGTCCAATGCAATCGCCTATGCCATTTAGTCCACGGGGTTTGCCAGTCCAAGGGACCGTGTATTCTTGAGCACCATCTAGCGGGATTTTCATGGTTTACAGATGCACAGATGTAAAACTCTAATGTCACAGCTCTTTGCTACATTAAAAAGGATTTAAAACATGAACCTGTACTTTGGCTAAACTTTTCATTGCTGTTAGAGAGCCTCGGGCTTGCTTTTTCTCCTGAGTGGGCGAGGGAGTAAAGAACTCTGAGCTATTACAATAGTTAAGGTCTGTTTCCAGGATACCTGTTTAACTAGGAGATTTCTGCCTGTTATTTTGTTTTTAGGAAAAACTAAAAAAGATTTACAGTTAAAGCACAAAAAAAAAATACAAAAATAAGAGACAGTATAATTGGGAAACTTTGTGCCTGGAATTGGAATCTAAGAGAAGGAAAACTGTTTCCTGAGAAATCATCACTCAAAATCCATAAACTGAGTTTACAATAGGAATAAAAAAACTTCTGAACACATACTAAACCCAGCACTCTAAACTGATCTAAAACTTAATTTATACACATTTCCAGCTATGGTCCCATTTCCAGGTACTTTTCCGCAGAAAAATACCAGCTAATACCTTAACTAAAGCCTTGTTTACAGAAGCAAGGAATTAGGATACAGCATCTTTTTACTTTATGGTTGTTCTTAGAGAGATGTTTGTCTACACATTTCTTTTCATTGTATTTGAGGCACGATTCCTTGCCTGGTTTTAGCGTCTCAAAATGGCTTAGAATTGAGGGAAAAAAAATATTATGTGGAAAATAGTTGTAACTGACACAACAAGTAAGGGAAATAAAATTCCTTTCTATGGCTTTTTTTTATAGGCAAATTTTGAGCAGGAATATATTAGTGGTTTATATTTGAAGAAAGTTTAGCCTTTCCATAAATAAGGTAAATCTTGTCCCTCTATTTACTCTTAAGTATTTGTGGTGTCCAAGACAAGAAGTTTGGAGTATGTTCAAATATAAAATCACTTAAAATATCCCTTTTTTTTCTGAGAGAAATGCAGAAATAACACATTTTAAAATCAACTGCATAGTACTTTTAGTGTTTGCTCTAGGATTTTCCTAAAATGATCACTAAGAGAAACAGCAAATAAAGCCTCCAAAGCCTCCAAAGCCTCTTGCTTTTTGCCTTTATTTAGTCTTTCTTTTGGAAGAGAATAATATGGCTAGGAGTTCATCAGAATTTGTCATCATGATAACATGCTTAGACGATGAATTATAACAAGATTAGTATTTCAATTTTAGTACGCTTATAGTATATCCAGGTACAGTAATTTACCTGCATTAATGAATGGAAGACCTTTGATGACCCTCAAGTATATATTTACTTCTTTGTTTTCCCAAGCAGAAAAAGGAAAATCATTATTTCTCTCTGAAATATCATATAAAACTCCCTTGTACGGGAAACCATCTATACAGAAAGGGGACACCATGCACTATATTTTGGACTAAAGGGCAAAAGTTAAAAGAAAAATATATTTTCTGATGCAAAGTTCTTCTTTATTGGAGAATGATTTCTATAGAAGAACCTGAAAATATGAGGGAAAAGTAAGAGAAGAGAGATGTTCTCTAGCAATCAATAGGAAAATTATAACCAATGTGTCAAAGCTCATTATTTCCCTGCATCTCTTCTGGGGAAATAGCACAAACTCTTTGAAGTTTTCCTGCATCGAGACTACAGGGGTTTGGAGGGGCAGATGTACTGGCCATAAATGTCAGAATTTTGATTATTTTTGCACATATCTGCATGATGATTACATGTACACAGAAACATCTTGCCCAACTGATGTACTTTGTCACTGATTATTTATTGCCAAGCATGAAGATATTTTTCAGTTTTACTCCTTTAGTATTTGGAGGTGTTTTACTGATAAAGCAAACTAAACTTGAACTGTCAATGAGATTTTCCTGCCTTCGAACTTGTTAAAAATGGAGAGGACATGAGTTTTAGTTCAGCACTCTTATCCTTATTAAAAATTGGTTGCATTTGACCAATTTTGGCTCTTTTGGGGAGTTATTCAATATCTGAGAATATGCGTGTTCTGCTTAAGTGTTTCCAGTTTGCTGGAAAATTCAAAGCTTCACATTATCCAGCATAGCCTTTTGTTTTGGCATATCTCAGTTTTTAAAGATTAGATACAAAGCCCTTAAGGTGCCTGGGCAGTCAGCAGCACCTCCAGAGCTCACCATCCTGAGCAGTTAGTCTTAACTTGTGGTCTCCCTCTACTGCTTCCATTTTATCATCACAGGTCTTGTTAAGTTCTCTGCTACTCAACAGAGTCAGCCTGTGTGGAAGACAGAATGGTCTATTTTTTGTCATGAAATGAGAACGAAGGAGTGCCCATTTAAACACTCAGGCAACACACATAAAATTAAACTAAAAAAAAATTATGTGTAATCTATCAATCTTAGAGCTACGGGATAACATGGAAATCAAAAACATGCATAAGTCTAAAAGAGGAATTTATAAAACTTCAGGAGGTTGTCAAGAATTATTAGACACTGAGCCTGAGAAAACGAAGAGCCTGTGTGTTTGTTTATAATATCCTTGAAAAGATCACAGATTTTAAGCAGGGGGAAAAAAGTCTTTGTATTTGTCTGATATTGATTCAAATAAGAACTGTTATTAGTGGCAGAAATATTTGGCCATTTGTCTGGTATACGATCCATGGGGAAGCTTTGTTCTTCCCTATAAATGGTTTTGATGTTTCAATACTATGGCATCAGAGCAACAGTGATCTGAGCAATTTCTATTGTATAGCAATGGCATCTGTCATTATTCACATCTGCCTTGGAAAGGAGATTATTTCAATTAGTCATTTTAGTCATTTTAATCCACATAATAAATATTAAAAGTAATCATTAAAAAGCTTATTTAGTACAGATTGATCCTTTATTAATATTCTCACTACTCAATCCATCCCCAATGCTGGATAAATTAATCATTCCTTCTTAGTTTCCATGTATCAGAATAATCTCCTTCAAGAGTTCCTGACTATACAGCTTCAGGGTAATTAGCTTTACTCAGATTCATTTTTACACTATTTCAACTTCTGCAAAGCAAAAGGACTGAAATTCGACATATTTAATTTGGAACAGTTTTTACTGATAATTTTTTATGCCACTAATATTATCATTTCTTTGTGTGCCCAAATATGACGGTATTTAGAAGCCAGGAGTACACTAATTAACTAACACAAAGAAACAGTGGCATCTTCAGTAAATACCTGTATGCAGAGTTTTATGGAAAAGGCGCTGGATTCCTGATTATTTCCTACAGAAAATACTAATTTGTATTAAAATAGTATATTAATCCCATGATATCTGTTATAATAGAATTTTTTTCCAAGGCTATGTCCTAACAGTGAAATTATTTTTAAATGAAAGATTGCGGGGGACGGGGTGGGGGGGAGTTGGGGTTATTTGTTTGTTTGTTTGTTTGTTTAGAATGCAGGCTGGTTAAAATTGAACTCTCCCATGTTAAATAGTTGTTTCCAGCAACATCAAATGAGCCCCACTACACAGCAGGTTTCAGGTGCTTCAAGCTCCCTGCCACAGAGGCAGAAGCCTAAACTCTGTATGTTCTGTGTCTTGAACCAGAACTTGCAGCAGTTCCAATAGAGTAACCTAGAAGGTTAAAAGTCCTTTGTCTCCTTAAAAAAACAAAAACAAAAAACCAAACCAAACCAAACCAACAAAAACACAAAAAAAACCCACAAAGAAAGAAAGAAACAAACAAAAAATACACACAAAAAAAATAATAGCAGACTCAGGCAATCACAATTCCAGGAAACATAATTTCAGAGCAGAAATACTTGTTTCAATGATAGCTAAGCAACGTTTCTTAGCCTGTGTTGCTTGTAGGACTTTTTTGTCACTTGGTTTTGATTTAGAATGAGTCCAGATTTTGACATCTCAATGTTTTTGAGAAATAGAATTCTCAAGTTCAGGCCAATTCTATTAGCAGTTCTAAAATTACTAACCTCAGCATGTTCAGAAAGTGGAAGAGTAGAAGAGAGAAAAGTCGCTTCAGGAAAACCTAGGAAAAGCTGGCATGCAGTGCAGGAAAAAAAGAGGCATGAAAAAGATGTTTTGCTTCAGTGTCTATTTTCAGGGAAAAAAAATCTCAGAAAGGGTCCAGAAAGTTAGAATAGTCTATACAATATGGACAACCCCTGTATGTAAGAGCATTCGTATTCTCTGATGAGTATGTCACATTATAGACTCTGAATACATAATATTTGAGTCCGTCTGATCACTGATTCTCTTCCGAAGATGGAAACTCTTGTAGCACTGATGAATGGTATCTCAAGGACTATTCATTTTGAGTACCAATATGGCACTAGAAATATTAATTTCTGATTCCTGCAACATAAGTATAGATAGAGACCTACACGTTGACCCGTATTCATTGATGTGAATATTCCTTTCTTACCATAAGTAGTTCTACTGGCTTTAGTAAGACTCATGTCAGTGGCCTAATTCAACACATTAAAGCTTAGAAATCTCAAATATCTATAGACATGAAAAATTAACCAATAAAATACCTCTGTCTGCTGCTTCTTTTATAACATCTACAAATTCTGAGCTTATTAAACTTAAATGAGCTTAAAGCTTTTAGCTGCACTGTTCATTGTTTTTCTCTGTGTGCCTTTGTGTCACAGCAGGAGTGTTGCATGCCTTTGCAATATTAATATTTCTAAACATCTGGCATCTCCTATATGACTTCACAGATTATCTGTAGAGGAAGCCAAATGAAAAAAAAGGGGGAAACTGTAGTTTAAAACAAGTTTCCACAAATAAATCTTAACTAGCAGCATTCTCTGAAATGTAACAGTTTCAATAATGTGCCTCTTTCTGTTGGAGGTGTTTTAAAAAGGTGAATTAAATTAATTGAACAAACTCCAGCAGTGTGAAATGATCCAGCAGAGAATATACAACCCTGTATAATCTTTATTTTCACTCTCACAAGATTACCATGTTTACAGATTTTCAGCCAGACTTGAAGGAGAGATTTGCAAATTAAACTCACAGACACACATATACACACATGCATTCAGCTCTGCCTTTGGGGATGTACACAGAAAAATATAGAGAGATGACATTGAACAGCACACTGTAACTGTGTCACCTTGTAGACCAGATAGATTAATCACCTTGTAGTTATTGGAAGTTATAAACCCATAAAACCAAAATGGAGGCAGTTCTCATCACTGACCAAAAGAAAAAAGCACCAGTCTGTGGAGAGGGAGACAGGAGAAAGACCTGTTTCAGAAACTATTTTGTTCTTAATATTTAAATTACACGTTTATTATAAGATTCAAAATGGACCTTTTTACTGTGCTGTGAATATTTGATTCCAGCACGGGAAACCTATGCACACTAAAAGTAATTATAAATGCCCCAAGTAAATGTTTATCTCCATCCTGTATTTTAATTACTTCAGTGCTTTGTTTTTACTGCTTTTCACGAAAACTGTTCAATGGCACATTGATTGAAAACATTACTCAGTTCCCAGAGTCCATTGCTTTCAGGATGATTATATTTAGAAACCAAGTTATGTCATCCTATTGGATTATGTCTTATTTAATTTCCTAACAAAGTATGCAATTTTTTAAATATTATGGAAATTAAGGGCTTTGGTATTAACACGTATAAACTTAGTCATTTCCATGTTCACTGTAATCAATGCAAAACTTGTAAAACAGAAACATATCTTGGCTTTTGCACACATAACAATAATTGTTCTTGATACTGTATGTTTATGGGTTTGACTTTCAGCAATTTCTTTTGTTTTGCTCTATGTATTTTTATTTTCGCAAGCAGTCTTTGCACTTGATCTAGTCTTCTTCAGGTAAAACAGGTAAACCTCAGCTGCATCTCTGCTGCCTCCATTCATCACCTCTTTATGTAGATGCAAACAGTTGGAAAATTCATCTTTCCTTTCACAGGTAATTTCCAAATCATAAAAGGTCTAGAAGAAGTTTGGTCTTCAATGACAGGACAATGTGAAACAGTACATAAGAAGCGAGCATGACCAGATAGATTAATCACACTGAGAAATCCTAGCCTGCCGGAGGATTTCCCCTATGGTGAGCTTTGGAAGTGTTTAAAAAACCACCAACTAGTAGAACTTGCTTTTTCAAGGAGAGGAGAAAAGCGATATTACCTAATGAGTCCAGTAGAACTGCATTTTATCTCTGTCTCATATGCACACAGGGAAAGTGAGGTGTAGGGATGATGCATTGATCAAATCATTTTAATTCCATATTTTTCATTAATATATTGAATTTTAAATTATTTAGCTCAAGTAGAGACATTATAAATTTATGACTTTTATCAATCAAGTAGAATTATGGACATATCCAGTGCAGTTAACCACCAGTTTTGCAGTTAAAGCACAGACTCAATGGATCCAATTTCACACAGATGTGAGTGAGAAAAACAGCAATCCTTTCCAAATTACAGCATTTATTTTTCATAGATGAAATTGAATTTGATGAGGTTTTACAAGTAAATTGGTAGCTAATTTAACATCGTAGTAATGATAAAATTTGTCTCCTCGCAGAAATTCGGTGGGGTTTTTTTTGCTTGGTATTTTCCGTTTTTGAACCAGATAGTAATATTAAAGTGGTTTTGGAGAGAAGAATATATATAGACGTATACAGTTTGATATGCATTTATCCCAAATATATGTATCAAACAAAGGAGAAGATAACCAGGAACTCATTCTTTCTTTGAACACAAAAGATAGGAAATTTAGTCCAAAAGTAGCAGAATTAAAACAGCACGTGATACTTTCTTGTATAAGCTGCAACTATCACTTGGAGCTCATTGCTATGGGACATTTTACCTGCTCTAAGCAGTAAAAGTCCTCACAAAGGATGAAAACAAATTCATGGAAGAATTTTCAATAAAATACCCACCAAATAACCACCTATCAAATAGGTCTATCAAGAACTATGCAAATATTATATCCAACATAAAGAGTCCCAGATTGCTAGAAGCTGGAGGTGAAGTTTCAGTCTGTCCTTGTCCTGTATTCACAAGCTCCATAGTGACTTCTGCTAGAGCTGGAGAACTGGAATAAGATGAACACTTTGGTGTAGCCCAAGTTAAGCTGTACATAGATTTAATTATTTCAATGTTGCTGAAATGGCAAGCTTCTTTTGAAGAGGGGATAAGGGAAAGATTTGATTAAATAATCAGATAAAAAATGTTGTACCACAACACTTGCTTTTGATATTCTTTAAAATAAAAATTTCCCTTTAAATTAGGCTGGAGAGTAGCACTTGCATCAGGCAATTCCACTTGGAATGGTCTGTCACGTGTGATTGCCATATTTTCTTATTTTAGTGAGGTTGAAATAGGTGCTTTCTTCTGTGTGATGTTCCTTTCTTCAGACTCTTTTTCCTTTCATTTCACTCAATAAGACTAAAGTGCAGATTAACTTTCTCCAACGTAATCACTGTCAGTTCTGCTCAATTGTTTTCAGCTGTAGAAAATACAGAAAAAAATAATATTTTGTCCTTTTTACACCTTTTGAGGAAATGGGGAAACTGACTACCTTTTGAAAGAGATGGCTCCATTCTACTGGTTTAATTCATAAATCCTTTCAGATGGAGGTCACCAGGAAAAAGAAAAAAGGCAAGATGAAAGTAAAAAGTGGAGGGGTATTCAAAAAGTAAATTCTTTAAGGGTGAGAAACACAACTTTTTTTCAATTCAAGGTTATCAAAGTTAGAACAGTTACAACAGAGGCAGGAAAGTGGGGCTCTCCCCTGATGCCTGCCGACATCCTGCCAACCTAACAGCCGTAAATATGACAGTTTGCATCCTTCGCCACATTTTTTGGGATATTCTTGGGACTCTTTAGTACCACATGGTTTTTAGTTGCGTGCATTATTTACCAGGTGTACCTATGTTATTTAAAGCTACCTATTCAAAATAGTTTTATTAAAGCAAAGTAGCACATGCTGAAAACTGGCTATTGGCAACTGAGCGCCTTAGGCCCAGGTATGGCATTCTGCTTGGAGCAGAAAGCAAAGGGAGGAGTGGGTGTCAGGCATGCACAAGGCATGAAATGCAGCTGGAGCCACAAGCAAGAAGTTTCCTGGGGGAACAGCAAGGCTGCGTTCAGCTTCCTATCCAGCTAGCACCAGAGAAGTGCTGGCAATCAGAGCAGCACTACCAGCAGCTTTTGCAGGCAGCTCTCATTTGACTGTGTAGATGCACCTGGGGTCCCACAGGCTTTGCTCAGGGCTGCATTTTACTGATGGAGCTGGGGATACAAAGGTGGCACCACGAGTCTCTCGCCCTGCCTGGAGTGATTCAAAGGTCAAAGACTTCAACCCACACCCATGTCAGGATCTGGCTGTTCAGCCTGAGGTCCCAGGGCTCTCCTGTACCCCGCACTGTGGTGGAGAGCAACAGCAGCATGACTTTCAGGGAGTCCAGACTACATCACTGGGTGGGATAAATAGGAGATAACAAGGTCTTTATGGAAATCCCAAAGGGCAGAGCCCAGAAGATGTAGGGCATGGAAAGAGGAACAAGCTTGTCTGCTGAAACAGACACAGGGAGTCTTGCAATGGTGGAACCTGGACCGGCTCATGACCTGTGGGAGAGGATGGTGGTGCTTTCTTCTCCTATAAATATTCAGCTGATAAACAGGTGTAGGGCTACAAGTTTTGACAGGGGAAGCTTTTGGGTTGGCTGTGCCAGATCCACAGATCAGATCAGATCAGGGCAACAAAGAGTGATGGGCGATAGCAGTCAAAGACTTCTTAATATAGGGGAAACATGTGCCACCAAAACCTGCTTGTCTCAGAGGCTTGTTTCTTGTCAGGACCCAGATGTGAGACATCACAGAGAGATTCTTTAGGCTCCAGTCTTCTTGGTTTTGAAACTAGGACAAGTCTCAACATGAGAGCATTTACATTTGTTTATGAGGTTTTCACAAGAAAATAAATTCAGAAAGTTCTTCAGTAAGGCCAGTAAACTCTACACTAAGTTACAGCTTATGAAGAGAAGGGCAATTCAACAACATCCTCTGACACCATTCTAGTGAAATTACCACCCTCTTCTTCCTGATAGTTGCTTGATGGACTCCATTTCAGCAGAGGGAGACCACTGTAAAAATCTAACACCACAGAATTACCCTGAATGAATCAATGCACTTGAGTTTTGACTAATCAATATGTTTTGTTAGTTCAAGTTAACGCTAGTGAGATACATTTTCACTTAAGACACTCTGAATTACCTTTAATACTTCTAAAGAAAAATTTTTACATCTGTAACTTTGAAGAAAACATAAAATCTCCATCAAAAATCAAGCCAGACTTATCAAGAGCACCCAGTAGCATGGTGAATTGTTCCTCTAGTCAAAATATTTTAAGTTGCATTCAGAAATGGAATAAATAAGGTCACAGTTTAGCTTTGAACAAAAGTGTTAAAACTTTTAAAGAAATGTCTTTTACCATCTGGTCACAAAGTAGAAACTTAACAGTAAGTACCCGTGCTGATTTCAAGTCCTTGCAATAAAAGCATTCAAAGAGATTGTCAGATAATTTGAAAAGAAACACTCAAGGAACTTAAATAGCTACATTTCCTATTAACGACTTCGATACAAGTTTACGGTTCTGATTCATGAGCGTTATTTCGAAACATACAGAAGATGTCTGAGGTAAAGCAAACATATAGATTCATTTTCCTCTGAACAGAAAAAACCAAAATTGTTGTCTTCTTTCCAGAGTAATCCTTTTAGATGAGTCGACTATATGAGGTGGTCTTTTCAACTCCGCAGGTGCCGATTTTCACTATACAAACCAATAACTGAGAAATCATCAAAATAAGAGACGTGGGGAAACGTGGTTGTGGAAAACTTGGAATATTGTCAGACTTAGGGTTTGCGGGTGGGTAGCTTCTCTGAAGATTTTGATACCCAAACACTCACTACTTATACTTAGAGACTTTTCCTTTATAGGTGCCATTGTTCAACAAGGAAGGGAGGCTAATCAGTGTTTGTTACATAAAATGGGTTGTGAATGTACTATCTAAATTTAAAATAACCTGCTTTAGATCAACCTACTTAATAAAGAGTACTCAGAGGTCACTAAAACTTTGATTTTCCAGTTATCTTATTTTATAGCTAGTGCTTCAGAAGCCATCAAAACTGTAACGAGTTAAATCAATCGGATTGTTTTTATTAGTCTACTGTGTACAATTTAATATAGGCAACAAGAGTATCCACTGAATCAAACTTTGGAGGAATTTGCACTATACTGTGGCACAGCTTTAACCTTGACACTACTGGAAAGATCATCATTGACAGCTTCAAAAATAATAGTCTTACCACCAAAATACAAGATTTGCTTTCAAAAAACATTTATTCAATACGGAAGTTTTTCCTGCATCCTCATGGTTTAGTTTCCTATGCTTACATGTAAAACTTGTCCAAAACAGTCAATGTCTCCAAACATACCATAAGAATCAGTGCCATTAGTTCTAACTACACTGTAAATGCTGGAAAATATTGATAATGTGTATGTACATCTTTAAGTCATATTCTCACTTTGGTGTCATATTTGTCTCTGGAAAGGGTATATGAGCACCTGTGTATCTTACAGGAGGGAAAGGAAGGCCAGGTTGCCAATTTGTGTTGGACTCCAGTCCATTATTTGACTATCATAAATAGGAATTATGGTGATAAAGTGTAGCAGAGTAGTTGAGAAAAAAGACTCTCAGTCAGGCACGAGAAATGTGACACTGATTATGTGGATGATTATGTTTAGATTTATGGCTAATACAGAATCTAAATATTGCCAGTGCAGTATATAATATAAGCACGGCTGAAGGGTTATAAGCAGGTTCAGCTGAAAACGCATAGGTTTACAGCCTTTGGCCTTGCAGGATGCACAACTACAAAGCAAGAAAGCACCTATGGAGCTACTTCAGGATTTCATCTCCATACGTGACCGGACCTCAGCGTTCTTCCTCACCTGCCTAAAAGTGAGTATTCCTCAGGCTGGACATACCCTGCAGGAGTCCCTGCTGGGAGAGGGGGTGGGGTGAGACACTTAGAAGCTGCCTGAAAAACCTCAAGAGACCAGTTGGCCCAGTTGGCCCAGTGTCCAGCAGCACTTTATACCCAGCTGAAGGCTGATGGGTAACAAAGACAAGTACTGAAACAGAGAGTGGGAATTTTTAGTGTAGGATGTGAAACATACTACTTTGAAAATATTAAAAATCCAGCTATCACAGTGTGTGGTCCTCCTGCACATGAAATTAAGTTTTGTTACAGTAACCACTACCTCTAGGAATGCACTAATTTGGGGGCATCACTAAAATACTAGTAGCGCAGAAAAGGAGGCTTATTCTACTAGGATTTTCTGCTGAATAGATATCTTCAAGGAAATTCTAGAAGACTATGATCCCTGCGTGAGTTATTTCCTACGGTAACTTCAAACACTACGATGGCATAGGTCATCATGCAATCGCACTTCTAAGAGTAAAGGGATTTATGATAGCATAAATATCCCAGGAGCAATCTCTGTTTATCAGAATCCTGTTTCAGTGAGGACCAAAGACTGAGGACCAGGTAAGATCAATTAAAGGCACTTAGAAGGAAAAGAAGCTGGTGGAAAACTTAGATTAGCTATGCTGGAGACTGCCTCCATGTTGTCTCAGAGCCTCTGAGGGGAACAGAGGTTAAAAACTGTGAATCGCAAACTCACTTAACAGGAACAGCCCTAAAGGCGAAGAGAAAAAGTAAAATGTGGTCTTATACAATGCTAACATGTTCTCCAAGGATGAGGAGCATTTTGACAGACGTGATCAAGTGAGACACTGGATTGTGCTAAAACCGGGCAGTATTTCTGTGAGACAATCCTACATCAGATTTCCCCCAATGACTCAGGTAGCAGTGCGAGTCATGGTGAATTTTAATATGCCAGAGAAGGGGTTGATTAAGTAATCACCTTGGGCATCTTCAATTACATTTGTAAAAAATGCCCAGTGGAGAGTTGAGGCTGCAAGAGCTTTAATTTGTAGAGAGTTCAGAAAAGTTCTCCACTTTCACACGGTAGATGTCAGACACAAATATTTCCATAGTTGGGATTTGATCCCTGGCTATCATTTTACTAAAGTAGCACCTAATGATCCAAGTAAAGCTGTTTTTTCTGATCCACTATGGGTTGTCCCAAGGGTTTAGAATGCCCTTTCATTCATGAATATAGCCATGTCATCTGATAAGATAATAAAGTTAAGTAACAAAGGAAATAATTTCCTTCACGTTGAAGAAAGGGAAAAGAAAAAAGGAAAAAAATTATTCAGTGGAGTTTTTTTGTTTGGGTTTTTTTTTGGTTTTGTTTTTTTTAAGAGTTACAATTCAGCTTGCAAGAAGCCTTCATCACCTTTCCAGTAAATACGATAGGTGAAAGCAGATGAAATTTCAAGTCTAAAAGCTGATTATTACAAACTACTGGAAAATCCCTGTTAAGTTGAAGAAAATATTACTGTTTGTAGGCATGATGATTTGAGGTATCTCTAACAGTTTACTTTCTGGCTGATTTGTTAGACAAGAAGAGTGTTTCTTGCTTCCGCTTGGCTTCACATATCTGTCCATCTAAGGAAGATAAAAGGTTAAATCAGATCTTGGCAAAATAGCTTAAGATAGTTTCTTTTTTGGAAAGATGGCTGTAACTTAAATAGGGGAATGTCTACAGCAGTATTCCAAAGTGAGAAAGTCTGAAAAGAGGTCTGAGGAGAGCCTAAAAGTAACAACTGGGATCCCCTGGGAAAAGTATTAATAGATGTTGAGAGACGTTCGTTGTTTAACATAGACAGCTAAGTTTTCAGTGAAATGAATTACAGATAGTTATGATACCGTGTTGTTAGCATGTTGCTTGCCTGGCTTTACTAGCTCAGCATGAGTAGCTGGTTTAGATGAAGCCTTGGGCCCATAGCTCTGAACTTACATCTAGAGGCGGTTTTGGCTGGCATGAAGTTAATTTTCTGAGTTATTTTCCTAGTAGCTGGTACAATGCTGTGTTTTGTCTTTAGTACAAGAACTTTGATAACACACTGATGTTTCGAATGTTGCTAGGTAATGTTCATCCTAAATCTAGGGCTGTTTTAGTTTCCTGTGCTTTGCCAGAGAGCAGGGACATCGGAAATGCAAATCAGAAGAGAGAGGCTACCGGAGACTACAGCAGCCAGCAGAAGTTGCAACTCCTCAAGATAAGAATGACAAAAAGCCTACCTGCACAGACACAGGGAAAGAACCCAATAAGGCAGAAGGAAACCGCAGACCAAAAATCACCATCGTACCAAGAGGCATGTGCGAGGCACAGGAGGGTTGGGTGCACAAGTCATAAGGGTATAATTTCCCAGGGGCTTCTTTGTTCTGGGTTCCTTCTCTACGTGAAGAAATTATGTACTTTTTTTTTTATCTTTTTTCCTCACTAATGACAAAGACTCCAAAGGTATTAAATGTTACCGATTCGCCTTCTGACATCTCAAAATTATTACAGGGCTGATTTTTGTGTTATGGGGTTTTTTTTCAATTCAAGTAATAAACTGACTCGCCTTAGTAATAAAAAGAAAAAGAGAACACGTGGAAGCAGTTGATAACAAGGAACTCAGAATGCTGACTGTATGTTCAAGAGAGAATTATAGACTACATCTGTAATGTTCTTTGCAAAGCAAACTCAGATATTGATTCCCCGCTGAAAGATTTCCATTACAAGTGGAATTTCACCAGCAGCATAGTTCAAATCTTACTAAACTTACTCCAAAATTGACTTGATTAGGCATCACAAGCACAGATGATAACTTTGATATCACCATTGCTAGCAAAGACATCTGAGATAGATCTTAAAATACTAAAAAAAGTTAGAAACTTTTTGACTCAAGAAAGCATAAACTAAAAGCTGTCCAGAGGTACAGAAAAAAGAAACAGTCACCTACTGTGACCCACACAGAGTAAGAAAGGTAAAAACTGGTATCTGGTTCTTCAGTCCTTTAATGAGTTCTCTAAACAAGGGATGAACTATAAAGTAAAACAGCTGCTGTTGAAGTTATTCAAGACAGATAAGAGAAAGGTCAAATGTAAAGAACTGCAGAGGACCCTTCTGACTGGGTGTTAGGCAGCTGAAGAAATTCAATGCAGGTACATTTAAAATTATTATAAAACAACCTGAATTCTATACATAAAATAAAGAGATGTCATCACTTAGAAGTCTGATTTCAGAGTAGTAATTGACAAGACTATCAAAGCGTCAGTTCCGTGCTCAACAGTGATCAGAAAATTAATCAGATATTAAGAAAAAAAAAATACAAAAGTTTGCAACAAAATGAAACACCAAATGGTTTGATTACCAAACCATAACTCACCTCCATTTTAACCCTTATGTGTGAGTCTAGTCCCAAGCAGAGAGAGTCAGAATGGAAGCTTCTGCAGGAAAAAAAACTGCACAGACTAGGTCTCTTCAGATACAGCCAGAGATAACTAAGGGGTATATGACGAGATAGGCAAAGTCATGAACAGCAACCAGCATCATTATCTCTTCCAGCAGGGGGGCTGGGGATTATCAAATTAATCGAAGGCATACCTTATCATAAAGTAATAATAAGTTAAGCTAGTTCCTGGACACTGAGGAAAATCATTTTTCCCAAACCTTATTAAAGGAAACTGTCAGCTTTTACTGTAGCAAACAATGCCATGAAAAACCTCTAAAGAGACACTAGTTTCATGTTTGGACTTTTCAAAGTCTGAAAGGCACATAAGAGTGGCACGCAAGTTCACAGTTGAGGTAACACATACAAATTTTCTTGAACAATAAATTTCATTTGCATAATAATTGGTAAGATTCATGACAATAGAGATAACCTTGAAACTCTACAATGCCTTTGGAAGGTAATTTATCTCGCCAAGGCCTGTACACTTACCTAAAGATGGGAAGAACAAACTGTTCTTCAGAGTTGATTGTGGAAGAGAGCTTAGATGATAAACCTCAGTTCTGGTCTGCTCGTGGTAGGTATGATAAATTCTGGCCTTAATCAAAAGCTTAAAGAAAATAAAGTATAAGGCAGAGCTGTACAGGAGAGGCTCATGATGTGATATTTTGAAAAATATTTATTTCCTTAATATATATCTCCTGCATGATAAAGTACCGTGCCTATATACATGGCAATCTTTACTTCGTACAGCAACACAAAGTTCACCCGACATTTGGGCTAAAAAGGGGGCTTCCATCAATGGAAAATGTACTTTATAACAACGTTGCAAATTCAGTCCACACCTATCATGGCACTCACAGACAGCCAGTAGGAAAAAAAAAAACCCAGAAAGACAGTGATAAGTCACGGCTGTTGAGGTCCATATCCTTCTGCCAATAAGGATTAACTTCCCAAAAGGCGTGAAGAACAATATTAAACAAGAAATAGAAACAGGCCCTGGAATAATTGTATTGTTCTCTGTACAAGCATATGAGCAAATATGACAAGAATGTAAACAGAAGTTTATTTGACAGCTCATAGCATTTGAAGAACATTGAGTATTCTACTAAAATTGATCCCATTAGATTAAAAAACATAATTAACCATCTGCAATCTGGGTGTTACAGGCAGAACCACATGAAGACCTGATGTTCACTAAGACAAACAGCTACTACTGTTTACTTCTTAACTCTCTGTTTTAAGGCTTATTAGCTAATAGGTGTTGTCATTAAAAAATACTAAACTTATTTCAAAAAAAAACCCAAAGCACACACACAGGAAAAAAAACCCACAGGAAAAAACCCTCCACAACTCAGTAAACAAGCTGCTTATCTATCCTTCAACGTCTGGCAATACATACATGTTGGCAATACATTTATTGCATGATGAATATTCCGTTTCAACTTTTTTTTAAATAATAATGAAGAACTAGTAATTCAGTCTCTATTAATACTTAAATTATATTAAAGTCCACATGTGTGGGGTAAAAATTCTAAAATTCAGACCAAATGACTAGGAGAATTCGCATTCAGTAAGTGCAAGGAAAAGATAAAAAAAAATTTAGAAGTGTTGTGTCTGACACAGGTCTCTCTGACAGGTCTAGGCATATAGCATGTAAAATCTAAAAGCTGCTGGAGTATAGCTAAATGCTGTTATCCAAGCTGTCATAACTGTATTGCAGTTTAAAGATATTTCTTGACAAGAAAATTGAAAAAGCTGTCTGGCTAGTAAATCAAAACCTTCCTTCTCTTTCAGTGGCCAATGAACAGATGCAGTTTAGGTCACAGATGGTGTTTTTCACCTTTTGGTCTCCATGCACATTTTCAGCGCAAGTACTTGCTTTCTTTATCACTAGGAGTGAAAAGTACCACTATCCACAAACCACTGTTACTTCAGAAGGCAAAAAGCTGCTGAGCAGATAAGGTTCAGAAGCGTAGAGTGTTTTTTAATGATCTCATAATTTAAGATTGTAGTGCATTTTACTGTGGAATCTGTTATTATACGATCATACTCTCTTGGGGAAACTTAAGAGAAGCAGAAATACCATCAAAAACAAAAGTTATATTGAGATAAATATATATAAAAAAAAAAGGTACAATATGTAAGCATTTGTTGGTTTGAGAGTTTAAGTTAAAGCTTCGAAGTGGGTTGAACAAATCATTTACAGTAGCCACTTATTTCTCTCATTTCCTTTACAACCCACAAAACTGTTTCGCTTGTCTCCTGCGCTCCCAGCAAGGGGCCTCTGCTTAGCACAGGTGTCTGTCAGCAGCGTCAGCAACGGCTGCTCTGGCCAGCATCGCCCCTGGACAGGTGCCTTGATGGGCCTTTCCAGGATCCCCTCACTCAGGGCAGCAGAGAACCAGCATCAAACTCCAAAGGCTGTCTCTGATCTCCTGAATGTGTATTTTCAAAGATTTAAAATTCTGGACTCAGTATCAAGAAGTGTTCATCACTGTGGCACTGATTTCATAAAACTGTGTCTCCAGAATGTTTAACTTAAAGCAATTTGCCACTTTTTCCTTTTTTTTACTTTTCCAAATCAATGCTCACTCGTGAAGTTGCACAAATTCATTTTCATTCTTATTGCAAACAGTAACTTGTGGAGAACATCCTATTTTAACCAAATGATGTTTTGAACAAAATTTCTATAAGGTGTCCATGAGAAAATGTATAAAGGAACCCTGGGAAAATCAGAAGTTGATAGCTATACACGAGACCAGTGGGATTCTGCAACAGTCTGTGGAAGCAAATGCTTAATATTTCCAAAAGTGGTCTCAGAGTCAGAGGAGCTCAACAAGTTTACAAAGAGATTCTTCGTTAACAGCTGGCTGAGTTCAGTGACTTGACAAGTATTTTCTGTACTTCTTTAAGAGAGAAAAGATTGCTAGACAAAATGCCAGTTTAAATTTAAACAAATCTAGAACAAGTTTCATTAACTAGGCATCTCATTCTATGCAAGGTATTAATTAAAACTATTTTCATTAAAAGTAATTTCAGTCAGGCAACAGATCTTGTGAAGCATGAGGAAGATAAAGATCACTGATGAGCTATCAGGTGCAGCTTACTCCCAATTCAAAATCATAAAGGGATGAAATAAGAAGAGAAAACCTAAGTACTCATTTTACCAGACTGAAAGATAAACATTTTGAAAACGCTATTGGTTCTAAATCTTCTTTCTGTAGTAGCTTATGCACATTCATTTTTTAACTAAACTTGAAAATTTCAGTCTGTATTAGTATTCTGTGAATTTCCATGAAAAATGGGAGCGTTCTTCTGAACATAGAGAAAAATTCTTCTTTGAATGTTTTGTTCATCACAGGTCAAATAGCCAATACCTGGACTGTAAGTAGTTTAAATACAAAGAGTGAATATCCTGTGACAGAAGTGCGAGACTTTTTGATTATTCTGGAAGATGAAAGGATGAACTGTGTCAAGAGTTCTTTTCTTAGTTTTACCACAAACATCCTGCATGAATTCTTGACCAAATGCTCCAGAATTTTATAGTCAAATCTTTAATTACTACAGACTGGACTCCTAGAAACATTTAATTTCCGAACTCATGTATGCAGACAGATTACTTCATTCTAGTCTTTGCAGAATTAGAAACAAGTTATTTACTTCCAGATCCTCAAAGAACTTTAGACACCTAATTTCCATTAAAATAAATTAATAACACCAAGACTAAAATAAGTAGTTGTTTACTGGTGACTTTGAGATAAATCCTTAATCACATACTCAGATATTTTAAAAACCTAATAAATTAAGGCATTAGAATAGTTTTTAAAAAAATACTAAAAAATAGTTATTTTTCCAGAGCCCTAGAGAAAGGAAAATAAAATTATATATGCAGTACTATGATAACTAGGGATTATTTCAGGGTCAATACATTAATAAAATTTATGTTTTGGGTGTTCCATTAATTGTTTTTCATTGGTCTTTTCTGAGTGACATGTTCATTGGCCTTAGAAACAAATGTTTCAATAAATCTGAAGGTTCATATTCAAAATACTATACAGTAATACATTTCCATCCTGTGGAATCAAGTGGTCTCTAAGCAACTGCTTGAAAAGAAAATGGGGGTGTATGAAGGGGCTTAAATGAACATGAACATATATACCTAAAGAATGCTCAACTTATGACACCCATATGTAGGTCAAATTAGGAGAAGGGCTTTTCCATTAACAAAGTTCCTGTAAAAAAAAAGTCCTACAAAAATAATTTATTCCCAAAAGCTGTGATAGCACTTCTGAAGAATTCAAAGGACCTAAACTAAAGAACAGAGTCACAACAAAGTCACAAAAGGAACCCCTCAAAGAAAATAAAGTCAACAAAAGAGATAAAGTCTAGCTATTTTAGCTTTCATGGAAGCTGGGGAATTTGCAGAGGACTCAGTCTCTGACTCCATCCAACAGGCATGCAGTGTCTATTTCACTCAAATGCTCAGAAATCTGTTCAAGGAGCAAGCAAAGCACACAGACTACAAAAAGGTCTATAGGCATAGGGAAGAGCTTTCTTTTGGAGAGAGTATATAGTAAAAAGGGTGTAACTAGCACCCTTTTTTACAAAATCATGCTGGAAGCTTATAACAAGTGCAGAATCAGGATGATAAGGAGGGCATTTGATTCATATGGCTGACTTGGAAACACAGGGCAAAGAAACTTCCAAAATCAACTAGGTCACACCTTTCTCAGCTGTGGTCACAGAACTTCTCTCTGCCCTTTAATTTAGCAAAAAACCCACAAATCTTAAAACAGAATGAAGAAGACTTCACAATGAAGAAATCATTCTGTTTAATGATTGACCCTTTTCAGACAATCATTTGAGATGCAAACAGTTGTAAAGGTGCAAAAGGAGCATTTGACAGAGGTTTCAAAGTTCTTAAGTTTTCTGAAGCTAAGGATTATGGCAGAGCCCAGACACACACACACACACTCACTTTCTTCAGTTCTGAACTTCCCCAATGAGAAATTCAACAAAAGAACTCAGTTTTATAAGGGCCAGGGTGCAGAAAGAATATTGACCTTAAAATGCCTTGGACAAGAGTCATCACAAGGAAAATAAATCTAACACAGAGTTTTTAGTCTGCCAGTAATAAATAGTTTTTTCTCTGGCAATGTAGATATACCTGAGCTGTCAGGCCCCTAGAAAAATACCACCTCAGTCACTGTCAAGCTCTGTTATTTCAAATGATTGCTGAGTTTAGTTGGTTGAAGTTTCAGTTAAGTTAATTTCCTCTACAGGAAAGTACAGGAGGCTCTTTTTAGTAATGATCTTGTTACTCCCTGACAAAAAAAAAAGTACATTCTTTACCAATGATAGTCATAAACACAGAAAAGATACATTTTATTTTGAGAGAAGGAGAAACATCTCTTTGTCTCTAGTTTGAATCTTGCAATTTCTCTAAGTATGTATGATTTTTTAGTCGGCAAAATGCAATCTTTTTTTTCTGCTAGTATATCAACCATCTAACGAAACGTTTAAATACATTATTTACAGATGGTTACAGTGGGGTTTCCTTTCCGCTGTAACACATTCCAATGCAGTACTTTATTTTTCTAATATACTCCAGAAGTTCACAAAACTGTGAATCATTTAAGCATGAGTTATAATATGAAGTGTCCTAGTTGCTTCATCATGAATAAACCAGCAGAGGTTCCCATGGAGTATGGTTTTTCTGTGGGAGATTTCAGTAAGGGTTAAAAATTAACTACACACAGTATGCTTTGCAAAATCTTGCATAAGAAAATACACCCAAAAAATTCAGCTAGAAATCATATTCTACTTCCTCAGTTTCCAGAGTTCCTTTCTGCAATTCAATATTCAACCGCAGACAACCAAGTCAGATTTTATGGGCTTCTCTTGAACCATGCTATTTCTCCCATAGTTTGCACTTCTCAAGCATTGGAAAGCCTCACATGTTTTACAAGGCTAACTGTTTAAATTAAAATGGGAACTGTTTCTAAATCTGTTCATTTCAATATATGCTGTTCTTAGAGTATTTTAGCTGACCTTAAGAATCTTTCACCCTGCTTTAAGTACATGTAGCAGGATACCATAAATCATACAACAGCACAAAACTCTAACATTTGCTGTAAGCTGGAACTATGATTTTCTTCATACTTCTTAGTAGGAAGAATTTTTACAATTGATTTCATGATAATTGAGTTTAAAAAGCAGAATGCAATTTAATGGAATTTAAAGTGCTGCACTTACTGGAATACTTTATTCGTCACAAGGTCTAGGGGTTTAGAATTGACTAATAGACAGTGATGATGATAAATCAATGCAGCAGAGTTAATTTCTTAGAGTTGAATTGGATTTAGTCACTCAACCCTCAGAATAATGGGATTGCATGGCCAAATTCCCCTGCTTTTCAGAGAATTCAGGGATAAGGGACCTCAGCTAATTTTTTTTTTTTTGAGAGAGACTTTCTAATGGTATTGAAAAAATAAACCTGTGTAAGTCATAGCAGTTTAATTCAGCATCTTCCTTTTCTCTTGAAATTTCAATTAAAATCACAGTTTATAATATTTCACGCACAGAATTAATTTCCTTTAGTGGACAATCTAAAAGTGTATGTGACTAGTTAGTGTATGAACTTCTGCATACATTTAGAGAGAAGTTGTAAATAATAAACTAGCTACTTCCCTAAAAAACATTCCCACTAATTCCTAAGGCAAAAGCAGTTCGAGCACTTCAAAAACCGAGAAAAACATTTTTTTGCCACTAGTAATAATATTTTCATTTTGGTCTTGTGCGTAGTTTGCATTAGTGAATCAAAAAATATTATTATTTATCTTGCCTCACTAACAGTAGAAACTAAATTAAAATTGAGCCTTAACATTTCATTATGATGTTTCTTAAATTCCCTGTGTGCAGAAATGTATGTGCCTATCTGTTTTACATTCCAAGTTTACATTTTTCTGCCTAATTAGAACAATGAATCCTAGCAGTCAACTGCACTGTCAGAGCTATTTGTGTTACGCTTTGCCCGTTTCTATTTATATTGGTTAAAGACTTTCCTAATAGAACTCTGGCCAAGACAAAATAATCCCTTCCTCCACACCCCTTCAGCACTAACCCTAATCTACACGACCTTTGGCTAGCCAGAACAGCGGATGAGCATGTGGAAAGTTTGGCCAAGTGTGATTCAGTGGTACTCTTTCGGGGGGTTACTTACTTAAAAAGTGAAACATAAGTGTGTATAATATCTTCCTTCTATGGACAGCCACAAGAGCCGTGGTAGATCACGTTAGCAGAGCCATGGTAGATGTGACGGGAGCATCTGCTTCACCTGAAGAAGAAATCCACATGGGTGTTTTGATCATTTAAGGTCTCTACTCAAACTCCATTGTGTGAAATGCATTTTATGCAGCCACTTGTACCCCGTGGGAATCATTTCTCTGTTACAAGAACTGTAATGTCTCAGGTCTTCAAGTCACACATGTATTAAATTACATGGGAGGCTTGCATTATACTTTTGTTTAGTAGACACAAACTGAACTAAAATGGATTTGTTAGTGATGGTATAGTTATGCCTTTTTGTAAGCATGCCTACAAACTTCATATTAAAACTTTTCAGGAGTGCACTTTTTAATGTACTTTATAAATTAACAGAGCCAGAAACATTTCTACATTATAATGGGAAAAGAATCTGCGCCACAATCCCAAACTGAATTTTGCTGGTCACTGTTTATTTCTCTTATCCAAATTTAAAGTACTGTAATAAAAAAAAGTAAATAATCAAGCACATGTATCAAACACCCTTTAACCTCAAATGCTACCAGGTGAAATTCTATGTCACTTCTATTTCTATTTCTTCATCCCTAGGCTTTATACTGGAAACTGCATTCCTTCACATTTGACAGGCAGATTATAAAGATGACTGTCTTTCTCCAGCACTTTTTAAATGCCTGCAGTTATGATTTAATTACCTTTATTCCTCCTCTTCGGGTTCATAGCCTAGAACAACAGCCTTGGTAATCAACGCTTCAGAATAAGCCACCCGCTTCCATTATGAGAAACTCATGTAACTGCACAATGTTAGCATACTCTTGAGCACTAGTTTGCAAGAAAATGCTGCAACAGATACAAGAAATTAATATGCCTTCATATCCCATTAAGAAACATAAAGCTCAAATATCATATTTCACCCGTTTGTGTTCAGGAAATGAAAAGCATCGCACCCATGTGCAATTGTGCACAGCATCCATTACAGTTCCCCCACAGACAAATCTT
>VZTA01000777.1:55146-67770 GCA_013398855.1 Mohoua ochrocephala
GGAGGGTTGAGGAATAAGAGTTTACAAATAATCCCTTACTAAAAACACCTAATGTGGTTGAAGTTCTTTTCTTCTAGGGGGTGTAGAAGAAATTTCTCTTAAAAATAGAGTAGATTACACATAATAGGCTTTTTTCTGCCTTTTTGTGTCCATCAGCCAAAGAGGGATTGTAGCTTGTTGAAGTAGGCTGGTTAATGTTCTCCTACCATTAGAAGAAGCATAACAGTATGATTGTATGTTTGGAAAAAAACCACAGGCATCTCTGCTATCATTTTCAAAGTGGAACCTCTGTAACTGCTAGATTCCATCATTACTACAGCTACTAACACTGAGAATTTGTTTAAGTTGCATATGTGGATGAATTCATCCAACATCAAGTTTCAATAATTCATGATGCAGTACCTGCTACTAATACAGAACCACTTCAACTGCTCAAAAAAGCCTTTCAGATTCTAGGAAAGATGTGAAGCATTTTGAAAATTTTATTCCTTGGCAAGAATAAATTTTCACCTCAGTCAGGATTGACAGCTGTAATTCTTTTTCCTCAAAGGCAGAAGCAGTGGCACAGTCTCCCTGAAGCAAGGATGAAGTGAAATGGACATTAGCATATTTTGTAAGAAACTTTACATGGGAAACTATGATTTTGCCTTTTTTTCTGTACTAGCTCCAGCCAGGACAGGGTTAATTTTTCGCAGTAGCTGGGATCAGGACCCTAATGTTATCCTCTACCGCCTCATGTCATTGCCAGGGGTGGCAGAAAAGGAATTCTAAGGAGAGTGTTCCTTCTGGTCAAAAACTGAGGCAGAGTGGGGAAGCCATCCAATATTGTTCTTTGTCCTCAGATCCCAGAATGTGCAGAGCATTTTTGCACGTGAATCACTCTCTCTTGTACACTTTTGTTATTAATATTGCTGTTGTTGCTGTTTGCGTTCTTATCTCATTGCTGTTTCCAGAAAATTGCTCTTATCTGACCTTGTGTTCTTCACAGTTTTTCCCTCCAATTCTCTCCTCCATCCCACCACAGCAGGAAGGGGAAGCAGAAGGGGGAGAGAGAGAACAATATGCAGCGTGGGAGAGTGTTTGCAGTAGCACCGAACTGGGGAATACCATTAAACCACGGCTGTGAGAGAGGATCAAATCCTGGAGGGGTTGGTCATGCTTGGTGCCCTCGGCAGCAAAGGTGATAACAAGCAGTAGTCTAGATGATCTGAAAGCTCAAGATAATCAGCTGTGTCAAAGTTTGTCAGGTCTGACACTTCTCTTATCAAGCGTGAAGCATACAAGCGCATTTGCCGTGGAATACACAGATGAGTTTATTCATACTGATGAGCTCATAAAGGTACAAGCTGTACGCATCAGCAATAATAGATGGGCCAGCATAATAAAATTCTTGGTACTGCCAGGGCAACATAATGATGATGCAATGGGCAAATACATTATAATTATACTAAATTATCCTGCCTTACATTTTTGTTGCTCTTCACAGAAAACATTAAATAGAAAGAACATGTACAAGGGTACGTATTTTTCATTGAATAACTTTAAAATTTCTTTTCTTCGGTGTATAATCATGCCATATATAGCAAGACCAAGTATCATGGAATACTAATATGACCTTCACATATTCATTAGGTTTTATTGCTTTTCTATATTTAAACTCATTTTCAGTTGTGATAAGATACATACATTCTTCCGCTCATCCTGCTCTACTGTAGTTTCACAGTAGAACTTATAGTTACTGATATATTCAACATAAAAAAACTAGCACTATCTGATATTTGACTTCTTTTGCTTGATGTCAAATTTGTTAAATGTTTATTTAATCTACTGAATATACTACTATTCAACCTTGTCATTTTTCTTCAAAAAAACTCAAAATCTTGCCATTTTTCCTTGAAAAATAGGTCAGATGAACCATTCGTTTATTTTTCTACATTTACAGAAAAGTCCAGATTCTGCAGTATATACACACAAAGACAACCAGTACAATTCACAACTGAAGTCCTGTTAAATAGCAACTATTTTAGTGCAAATGTATTATCAAAACTAATTTTGGCAGCTGCCACTAAATATTCACCCTTTGTTACATAATATTTTTGAGAACACCAGCTTACAAACTCAGATAAAAATTGAGGTGATTTCTGAACACAACTTTTCCAGATTGTGAAGAAAGACTGACTGCAGCCAGAGGAAAAAAACATCATTTGAACAATGCTAAATAAGAGCACTTGCATTATTATATTGAAGACAAACCTTATTTAAAGCCCCAGTTCAGCCACTGCCCCTGCCACTGCTAAGCTGTCTGCCTCAATTTTTCATCTCAGTGTTCATTTAAGGATTAGAAACAGTTTTCAGAGGACTTTTTTCATTTCTTCATATTAAAAAATGTTCAATTTATTTTGGTTTCCTACATGCCTATGTGGGTTCTTCATGGACCATAGTTTCATTATACACCACATAGACATTAAAGGTCAAAAACACAATTTGGAACATCCTGTGGGCACAAATAATGTACCTGACATTGTTCAAAGTTTTTGTCACCTTTTTCTAACAATGAATACTGGAAATGTTCGTAATTATCGCATGTCCATTCAGCAATACATTTTCTTAACAAGAGAGAAGAAGATGCACCTACCTTTCTTGCTTGTCTTTTCTCGCCTTTTTTTTATTTTAATGGTTTAGGTCTTAAATTGACAGGCACTAGTAAACAACACAACTTTAAGCCGGTATTTTGTTGCTCACCATTTCAGGTGACTTTTCTGAAGTTTTGAGTGCTGGGGTTTTTTTTACCATTTCATCAGTCAACACAGCAATCCTGATAAATTGCTCAAGTACCAAATACACCAACAAATTTAGTTATCAGTTGCCCACTTTCAGAACTGAAGCTTTTAGTAACCATATCTCACGTGAAATCTTAAACAGTCAAGAATATAGCAAATTTTTTTCCCTTTCATTCAGAAGTATAATTTCAGTTCTCTTTCAAATACAAGGGCCAAAAAAAATTGTCACTGCTGGTTTGAGTTTGGCTTTTTCTTTTAGATATATGAGGCTTTTGCTAGTCATGGAAACTGTGCCATAATCCTTTAGAGAAAATGGAATTTAATGTTATGTAGTTCAAGAATTTCAGTACAATAACGTTATTTCATAGTTTTGAAACTATACACACCTCAACACTAAAAATGTCAACAACTTTGCTACACAAAAACAACTATGGATACACTGTCAGAAACCGGTTATTTTAGTCTGTTTTCAAAAAAAAAAAAAGTATTTCAAGATCATAATGTCTGTCTTTCCATCTTCAGCTCAGAACTTCATCTTACTCAATTTTTTTATCCCATCTCACTGATTCAAAGGCAGAATATATTCTCAAAAACAATTATTTTCCTACAAGTTTTTATGAAAACTCTACAAATAGGAAGGAAGATGATCAAATTAATGCTTTCATATGAAAAAAGATTGACAGAACTCTGATATCACACACAACTGTTTGGCATCAGCTGCCTGGTCAAGTAGTGTAAACCCAGTTGCTGGTCATTTAACAAGTACATAGATCAATATTAACTCTCTTATTATACCTCCTGTCCACAAATCTTAACATTACAGCAGTGAGGATGGAAAGTATTGGGATCTACAAAAAGAGGCCATCATCAATTGTACTGTTCTGCAAACAAACTCGTTCAGTGCTTACTCCTATATTTAAAAAAAAAAAAAACCCAACCTAATATTTAACTTTCTCTGTCAGAAGTGTAGATTTAATATAATATAAAAAAAGGTCATTTGCTGATACCTTGATATTTTTATGTTGCAGCCAACTGAGAGTTTGCTGATAAAGCTGAAAGTGTCAGTTACTCTGCAGTGGCACAAAGTAATAAATGTAGTACATTATATTGGATGTAGAAGGTGATTGATAATTACTTGCCATCATGTCATGTAAGTTTCCAAATCAGTGATTTTGAATAGATACATAAGTGATCCAGCATTCATATTCAGGTACCATGAAATCCCTGTAGCTCTCAAAGTTCAAAGAGCCCCAGATTTTCAATAATATTCTTATTTATTTTGTTTGGAAGTTATTTTTTAGTAGCTAGGGGAATTATAAATTCCAGTCTTTCTAAAAATACTATGACACACCTGCTTCCTTAGCACGTTTGAATTTCCTATTTCATCTAACTGGTTGCTGCAACTGTCACTCAATAATAAACTCTCTCCATTATTTGATAGTAATAAAAGTAATTGATTCCATCGAGGAACAGTGATGCGCAAAGAAGGGCCTGATTTTTAGACGTTATCCTAGTAAAATAATCCTAGGGGAAAAAAAAGGATAGAAGTAGGAAAACAACTACACAAGCATCACTGCAGACAAGGGTTCCACCACTATGCCTGTCAACATTAATATTAGCCTCTTTGCTACACAATTTTCCTACAGCAATGGTGTTTGCAGCTATTCATGTATCTGGGGACTACTTGCCTTCTAACCTGTGCAGTGCCAGAAAAGAAAGCCAAAATGACGGAAAACTCTAATTCTTCATAACGCCTCCTCGCATTAATTGCATTTAATAGAGACAATGAAAATTCAGTTCAACTGAAAGGAAAAGATGATGCATTTTAACTTTCCCTTGGTATCCAACCAAAATAAAAGATTCTTTATATGATCAGTAAGTCAATTATGGTCTTACTTATTTCCAAAGAATCACTGAGGTTGGAAGTGACCACTGGAGATCATCTAGTCTTATTTCCCTGCTCAAAACAGGAACAATTACAGCTGGCTGTTCAGGAACACCACCAGAAAGTTTTCAAATATTTGTAGAGATGTTGACAGACTCTACCTCCTCTCTCATCAATCTGTTCCAGTCTGACTACCTTCAGAATTAAAAAGTTGTTTCTTAGATTAAAACAGAATTTCCTGTATTTCAATTTGTGCCTATTGCTGAACACAGCACTTCGTGTGTAATCCCACTGACCCTGAGGGGAAGACTCACCTCCCCTGACCTGTTGGTACAAACTGATGAATATTTAAAATTCAAAGCCTTAAGTAAAATAAAGTGTTTCAGAAATGCATTTGCAGTTTAGAAATGCAGAGTCCAGCCTGCACTGAAATAGTGACAAATTTGTTCCCTTCTTCCTTCAGAGCTTCACCTCAGTGAAGCCACACACTGTGATGTACTAGAGGTGAGCAGCCACAGCACCATTCCTGCACTTTCTGCCCTGTTTTGTGCCTGTCTCCACCCAGAAAACACATGGAAAAGGCCACACCAGCAAAGGAAGAGACCTGAGGCCACAAGATCAGCACACTCCTCTTTCATCTTCATTGCAGCAGCAATGCCACATTGCGTTACTGTGCTTAGGAACCTGTATTCAGCAGTGTTACCGTGACAAGAGCAGAGTAAAATATGAACAGAGATGGAGACATTCATAGGGGGTCATGATCGGTCATCACCGGTGCTAAAATGCTTGTCTCAACTCCATGATCACTTAGAGAAAATATTTTCCAACTACTTTCACAACATGGAGTTCCACCACCACAAAGAGCAAGTAAATAAAGAAAAAAAAACAAAATCATGCAAACTGGATTCCTATAACAGAGACAACCCTTTCTGTTTATAAAATTAGGAAGCATAGACAGTTCTGGTATGTGCCAAAATGATCTCTTTTTGCTTTTCATTCTGAAAGCTTTCTTATTTTTTATACACTGGAAAACAATTACATATAGCCATTTTTTGTTCTATGTCACATGCACTTACAGGAAATCATCAAAAGATGTCGTGTATAAGGTACACGCAGAGCGCACAGGCTGGGGTGGTCACAATTAAGTTGGTTAATTCCTGCCAAATACACATGACAATATTTATGATTTCTAATTTATAAATGTGAGTTAAGCATTAACATTGCAGACACACAGCTTTAAATAGCAGGCAATACTACAGCTGATATGTAAGAGACCACAGGTAGTTAGATGATTGAATGACCAGAGCCAAGTCCTCCATCTTATCTTTTGCTACCTTTTGCCTCTCTCATACATCAACATATTTAGAAATGGAAGCAAGAATATAAATTATAAGACTAGATGAAAATTTCAAAGTTTGGTCTAGCTTTTTATCCTCTGCTAGTAGAAGTCATGTAAGAACACTGTTCAGGAAGGATCAGTGTATTCTGCCTCACATGACCATGCAAGTACCTAGACAGTTATAGGAAAACTTTTAATGCTACTTCACTTTAGTCTTCAACATTAATACTGAAAACCATGAACACCAAAGACCACAGAAAAAGTATGTTTAAAGAATTAAAATGGAAACTATCATTAGTAAGAAAATTCTGTTCTACACTAACATTTCTCTAAAAGTTTCAAAGTAAAAGACTATGAAAGTCATTTCAAAACGAGCCCTTCTCTGCCAGAACAAGCAAAACAAGCCTGAAACAACCTGTGACAGATTCTTTGCCAGACTCAAAAATCACATTTGAACTTTAGATGGAGAATTCTCTTTCAAGTCGGAAATCCCTCACATACTTGAGTGAGCTCTAAGTCAGTGAAATGAAATCTTCTGCTTCTATATGTATCAGGCAGGGTCATCTCTTATCTCTACCAACCACGACTCACTCTTTGAAAATCCTAGGCATTTAATGGAGTGCCAGTTAATTAAAGCTTGATGAATTTCAAAGTATTCCCCAATCAGACCACATTAGGCTAACCTGGTGTGGTCGAATGTGCTCTTCCATAATATATTTCCACATACTGCACCCTTCCACTTCATATTTGTTAAGAGTGATAAACATAAAGATAGCCAAACACCAACCCAAGCTCCTGCTGCCAGTTAATTAAGTGTCTCAACTAAGAGTGAAATATGTATGACATTTTGACCCTTGCTATCAAACTTTCCTTCCTTTCTCCCTCATAAAAACAGCATTAGTAATTTTTTTAAAAAATCAAAAATAAGAGAGAGAACTGTAGTGTTTTGTAATTCCATTTTATATGCTACTAGCTCCAGCCAGCTGACTGCTACTTTGTGAGTGGGCACCTGACAGTTCCCTAGCAACAGATTAATTGATTGCAGCTTTAAATCCACCTCCTTCAACTCATTTCTCCTATTCCTCACTTATGAGTTGATACACACACATCTGCCAGGTAAAAGATAGCACATAGAAATCTAAAGAACAAAGGGAGAAGGATCTGATAGCAATTTATTCAAGAAGTGTTTTAAATTTCAGAAAAAATATGCTGCACTGTTGGGATTAAAAATTAATTAAAAAATTATTTCAGCATACTTTCAGTCATGTTCTTTTCATGCTATTCTTTAATACAGGGATCAAAAAATCTTTTCATTCACTATCATAGTAAAGAACATGGATTAATTTCAAACACATATATAAAATTTTACCTACCTGGTAGTGTCAAAAACCATAAGGGAAAAAAGAAACTTAGATCCACATTCTCCACTCATATAACAATAATATCTGTTCTAATAACTTATTATTAAGAGAGCATCGGGAATTTTTGCTCCATTTGTTTTAGAACTAGCCATCTTTTATATGTGTTATCACAGGGAAATATTTTCAGTACCAAAATAGGAAATAAGTGTGAAAAAAGGTCTCAGGTTTCCAGGCCCTAAATCCAATGATGCAGGCTCAAAACCCCTGCTGAACTCAAATTCATAAACTCTCTAGATGTTGCAGTTTCTAACTTAAATTCCAGAAACATCTGGCAGAAACAAGCATCAGGTTGATGTTTTCAGTAAACACTAAGATCTTAGGGTCCTATTAAAGAAGGAGAGTGAGCGTAAATTGAGAACAAGAAGGAATGAGTCCAGGACTTCTAGGGAAGAAAAGAGCTCTAAGGAAAGCTTTGTGGATTGCTTCTTTTGTGCTGGAAGCACTGACTCTCTGCAATTTCTCTGGCAAATTGTGATTTCTTCTATTAAGATAAACTGGAGTGAACTGTCACGTTACTAGTCTCCAATAGGCAAGATCAATACATGGCCTTCTCTCAAGTATTTTAATCTGAATACAAGGCCCTCTACACCTCCTTTCTAGTAGCAGAGATGCCTTCTTTTCTCATGTTTTTATTGGAAACATGCAAACCCACCTCTTCAACAAGAATGCCAGAGTCGTCATGGTGTCCTGGTTTGAGTAGAATTACGGTCTTTGTCTTTCCATTTGAAGTTGTTCAAAGTTTTTCAGTCTGCAGCAAAGCTCAGCAATTGCCCAAGCCAGCAGGAACAGGTATGACTTTCTGCTTAAAGAGTTCTGTAGAGCTGATCAGAAACAGGAGAGGTGAATTCTGTTTTCTTCCACTTACTTCAATATTTAATTGAAAATTTTTTCATGTAAAATGTATACAGAGGCCTGGGAACATGGAAATCAGCTCTCTGCACTTATATCCATAGCTACCGGACTCCAAGTCAGGCGCTGCATACTAAATGTCTGCTTCCCTGATCATCCACATCACCAGAGACTATATTTCTTTCTGAAGAACTATACCTGTAGAAAACTTAGAATTCTTAACTCTGCAAGGAAGGATCCATTTCGAAATTTTGACTTAGAGTAATCTAACATTTGAGTGCCTATTAGATCTGTTCTTAAAATACTAAGGTCTGAGACAGACTGAGCTGGAAGAAGTTTGCAGCTTTGTAAATTTAATTTGTAAAATACATAGCAGTAGTTTTAACTAACTGCAGAACTGCTCATCCAAGGCATTTATTCTGAAAATTTAGCCATCACACATAAAAGATATTTAACTTCAGACATTTTTCCACATGTAAAAAACATGAACATGACAGTTTGAAAATTCTAAGCATCTGAAGATAATTCAGTAATGTTTTCATTCTACGTTCAAGCACCTACGTATAAAACTCTGTCACCTACCTGCAACATCCTACCCCACTCTTTCTCTATTGTTAAGGTAATTAAAATTAAGATTTTTTTTTTTTTTTTTCAATGTTATTCACTGGATGTGACATAAAAGTGACTTGCATACTCATTCTCTTCATTTTTTTAAGAAAGGGTATTTCCAAAGGGAAGCTGCTAGCATGATCTTGGAAGTAAACCTTGGCAACATGAATCATACCATATTCCAACATTTATTTTAGCATGTTGGCAGAGAAGAAACTCCTACAATCACATTGTAGCAAACAAATACATACCATGGATTAGACATGTATGAAAAGAGTAAATAAATGGTCAAGAATCTATTTGATACACACTGCAAGTGTCTAATTTATACATAAATTTAGACATTCTAGGAGTAATTAGAAAGGAACCTATATATGTTGCCTACCTTAATTTAAAAATATAGAAGACACGTATTAAGGAGAAAGAATTGCCATATTTTACTTTCTATTTCACCCAACAACATAGAACGTTTATCTCTCAAATGGTCCTTATCATAAAAAGAATACATTTGGTTCTCAGATCAATGTTGCACACAAATCAACTCATTTTTATCACTCTCCATTATGCAAATTGAAAATGAAGAAAAATCATATTGAAGATAGAGAAAGGCTTCCTGACAGTTAGAGGTCTTTTGCATCTTCTTCCTCAAAATTTGAATCTTAGGTGAAATATTTACATACTATATTTTGACATTTGGAAGTTTGCAGTGTATTTTCCAAAAAGTTTCCTTGGCCTTGCATGGAAATTTTGAGCAGAATTTTTATTGACAATTTTTCATATATGGAAAAAGGAGCTCCACGAATTTCTGCATGCACTATGTGTGATAATTACTTTTTCCCAAAAATTACCTCTCAAGTGCCAAGAATATTAACTTCTACTGTTTTACAATTGTCATATTTTTCACGTTCAGAAAAGAGGAGTTTGCATATTTGCTCCACCACCGCTCACCCCTGCTTCCTTAAGAGAATCCTTCCTCCTAGGTGAGTACCGTAATCACTGTGCTATTATGCCAGTCATGAGCCATTACATATTCTGACTCCCTAGTCCAATAAATTTTGTAACTATTTTATGCAAAGCAGACAATCACCAATTGAAGAAGTTAAGCATGACACACACAGAGATAGCCTCATTGGACAAAGTTTTAGAGAATTACATTTTGTAGTAGATATTGTTAATTCTTACTGATTTGAAATGCCTGCAAGCCGGCCATGTAACTATTCCAATAATTTTAAACCAAGATGCTCTGGGAACTTTCACTCATGAAATGATATTTGCCTGATTATTGTCATATTCTGTTTCCATTTTTGTTAGAACTTTAAGCCAAATAGTCCATCTGGCATTTTCTCTCACTTGTCATTTTTTAAGTTATAAAAATACAGTATATTTTAAAATTCTAGATCATCAGTTTTATTTTCTCACATAAGTACTGAACATAAGAACTCAAATACTTTTACAGAATATTTTATGAAAAAAAACCTCTTCAACTACATCTGAGATCTGCATCTGGACTCTGTTTCAGTATCTTACTGACAATAATGGTCAGGGAAGAGCAGTGCACTGGGCTTGAGCATAAATGGATGTTTCACAAAATCCTCTCTTGAAATATCCAAATAGTACGGAGGATTTAGCTACACATCTTCCACTGGAATCAGCATGTGTATTGTGTTGTAAGAGAGAAAGAGATTTAGAAACAGATAACATGCTTAATTTTTTCTTCATATGGTCTTCAGTGTGCATTCTGCCTGCTTCGAAAAAAAATAATAATTGCAGAATGTATTCAACAGACTGGTGAGCACCTCCACGAGCACAATCAACACGAGCTGAGAGGGACTCACTTTACCTCATGAATACACTTACATTACAGCTTGTGAAATTACTGAGCAGCTGTTAGACAGAAGAGAAAACATGATCAGTATTCTTTCATAGGGACTTACTGAGGACCAATCATCAAATACACGTGGTAAATAGAAATGGAGTCTTGAATAGGTGATAAGCAATCAACTACAAACAAAAGTGAGACACTGTGACCTTACATTCAGCACAAGTAGTAAATTAACATATCTATGCAGTGTATCAGGAAATTAAGAGGACTATAAAGACAAAGTAAATGTAAAACCAGCCATAGGCTACATAAATCTGAAATACCCAATCTAGTCTAATTACAGTCTCTTTTAAATCCCACATCCAAAACCTTGGCCACCTAATCTTTTCACCAGCAACCAGCAGCTCATAGTTAAGTTTACAGACTTAACCTTTATGATTAAGAAAGGCATATGACATGGTCTAGTCATGAAGCAGAGTTACCTGAAGATACACAGGTGATTCAGAAAATGGGCTTAATTAACTTGTCTTCGTCCGTTATGCAGAATTGTAACCCTTCTATTACATATAATGCCAGCCCCCAACACCTCTTCTGCCCTGCCTATCCCTCCTGAAGAGCCTGTAACCATCTGGCAGGGCACTCCAGTCACAGGACTCATCCCACCAGCTTTCACTTATGCCAGTGATGTCAAATCTCTGGGAGTGGGCCAAAGCTTCCAGCTCCTCTTCTTTGTTCCTCATGCTGTGGGCATTAGTGTAGAAACATTTCAGGTGTGGTACTTTGTAGCCAACACCTGGTGAAGCAGATTGAGGGATCCCATTAGTGCTCATTTCCTCCAGTTTTGGCACACCATCCCATCCTTCATCACTGGTTTTGTCCCTTCCCCCCTTCCACCGTTCAGCAATATAATATAAAAACACAAGCAGTTACCCAGAATTTATGCATTATGCATTTCCAGTCATAGATAATTGCAGATTTCCACAAAGAAATTTTAGATAAAAGGAGAAAAAACTAGCGGGCATTTTTCTAGATTTCTTCATGTTCTGGACTGGTCCATAGATGCACTGACTGACCAGAGCAGCAGATTATGCAGCTCTAAAGGGTGTCTGAGAGGCTTAGGATGTTTCACACTCATGGCCCTTATGCTACATCACGCATTCGGTGGAACTAGTGAGACCACTAACTCCTCTGACATTGTTCTCTGAAACAATGTTCTCTGAAAGAGAACAATCAGCAAGAAATCATCTAATTTGCAGTTTATTAGGAAATTTTTATAAGTGTATTTAGATCATTTAGAGACTTCATGCTGTGCACATTAAACCAAGGTAAAAAGTGAATAGGACGTCAAAAAAGGTAATGGAAAGGAAATTCCCCCACAATGATGAGAGCTTGTCAAAGTCTTTAGTCAGATATCAGCACAGCCTAATGAAGACAACTCCATTTACTTCAATGGACCTACATCAGCTCATACAAGTAAACTTGTGTCATGCTACTATTTTTTACTTGTAATAATGTGCATCTACCTCTCATTTGTTTGTTCATACAGTTATTTTTTTCATGTTTTCTTAAGAAAAAGGAACAAATGCACAACAGACTTGATGCTTTTGCTCAGGATGCAGGTGCCTGATTTAATGTGTGCTAAAAGGCAGCATTTGTTTGCAATTGTACAGAGTGCAAAGAAAAGAAAAGCCACAGAATCACAGACTATTCTGAATTGGAAGGGACCCACAAGGATCGTCAAGTCATCCATGAACAAATTACAAAAATTATGCTGATGTCAAGTGTAAGAGTATTACTGGTACTTGCTTTCATTCTCAAATCATGCTGTAATAATACAATTTAATACCTTTAACAGTAGTATCATTTTACTGATAATGGTCAACAGACAGAAAGGAGACAAAGTTTATAGAGGCAGGAAG
>VZTA01000782.1:0-11324 GCA_013398855.1 Mohoua ochrocephala
TTAGCAGATTACAGAATGTAATTTCTATAACATCCTGTTTGCGAACATCAACGTCTGCAGAAAATCCAGGTCCATGGGGAATTTTAGTCAACAATTTGACAGTAATTTGAGAACACATGTGGGACCTTAAAAAGCAGATTTAAACCTATTACTGTTATATGACTACGGAGTATGTGACTACTTGAATTTAAACAACAACACTTGTTGTGTGCACATTCCAAATGTGACTGCTAAAATGGATGATCAGATAGGATAAAAATCTGTTGCTGCATCTAGCAGAGAATTAAGGACAGGATTAGAAAGTAACTAGTTAAATAAAATATTTAAAGAATTTGGATTTTCTCTAACTGGTTGGTTGACCTCACTTTTGCAAAGTATACTTGTGATCCTAGTAATAATTATAGTTATGATACTTGCCCTAAGAATTTATATGATGTTAGTCAAAAAAATAAAGCAAAGTGAGGCTTGTGAAGGCTTGCAAAGAAGACAAGCCTCACAAGCCTTAAAGGGGGGAATGTTACCAGATGATAAATTGTCTACACCTGGTGAGGTAATACAATGCTTGTTCTACCAAAACCACTGCCTATGGAACTGCACAATGCCCATTGCGTAAGAAGGAGAACTGCATGATCACCACCCCCAGTGCCCCGCTAACTCCAGTATGTCACCTGGAACACTGGGGTCTATGACCATTAGGGACCACCAGAGAAACCCCCAGGACAGAAAAACCCATGCGTAAAGGGAAGGGAAAATGTTCATGATTTCAGGGAAATGATTACTAAATGTGTGGAGACAGATAAGATAGAATTGAGCTACAGGCTGTGGGACATGCTTGGAGAATGCCATGGCAGCATAGAGACGTTTATCTCCGCCTGACCTTGGGGGGAAGAAATGCCACAGGGCAGACGCCCTACGGAGAGGAGCCTGCTGGAGGAGTGAACAGCTCGTGATCACCCCCATGTAAGGACATTAAGAAAGTGTGTTGCTGACGGGGCAATGTGTGATGGGTCGCTTAGTGAGAAATGCCATAGAAGGAAATACCGTGTCTTGAAGAAGTGTATAAAACCAGCTTGTTTCTCGCAATAAACGCCTCAGTCACAGTATCCCTTCAGGTCTGAGTCCGTGCAATCAATCGTCACAATATCTAATCAAAATCAGTTTGATGCCCTTTGCCCTTGTCCTATCACTCCACACCCTTGTTAAAACTCCCTCTCCGTCTTTCTTATAGCCCCTTTAGGTACTGGAAGGGGCTCAAAGGTCTCCCCAAATTTTTTTTCCAGGCTGAACAACCTCAACATTCTCAGCCTGTTGTCACAGGAGAGGTAAATGAACTTAAATCTTCCCTAACTTGCTCTTTTCCTACAGGGTGGAACAACCATAATAACTAATTTCAGTCAAGTAATGAGTAAGAAACAAATTACACTCTTCTGTTGGAGTGTTGTTAGTGTATCTTTTAATCCCCTGAGCAGTAAAACAACCCCTCCTTTTGTTATCTGCCTCATACAACTGTACTTACAGAACGCTTTCCAGACACCATTTATCATTTTGTCCCTGTGACATCTGAATTTACTTTGTGCCTCAAGGACATGACAACAGATCCCATTGAGTCATATCCAAGGTCCATTTGGCCTCTTATCCTATCTCCAGCCAAAGTCAATAGCAGATACTTAGGAAATAGCGTAAGAACTGGGCAAGTGTATTTTAACTTTTTATCACCATCTTGTGGCTGAGGAACAAGAGCTCGCATCCTTGCATATAATAGATCTCCAATGAATTTTCTTCGTAATTGAAAGGTATTTTTAACTTACACAATATTCCTCATTATAGCAAAGCACAGACTGTGAGAAAGAATCTCCAGTCTCCTGCTGTTCATGAACCTATCCAAAGTATTCTTACTAAATTATCAGTTTTCTCTTTCTGGTCCTTGATTGTCCTGAGTTTTGAAAAATTGCACTTCTCTGAGATGTGCCAGGTCCTATACTTTCTTTATGCCTTTGAGCAGCAGAGTTAACCCAGCTTAAGCTTCCTTAAGGATGTTGACACTATAAGACTTCATGTGCTCTCTTGAGAAAGGTTTGAGTATGATGAGGCATCATCTTCTATCTCTCCTTCCTCTTCTCCCAAAGACCTGCATGAAAAAGGAAAGTTGGGAAAATCAGTACTTATAATTGTAATTCAGCACTGAAACAATACTCTTTTATTTGTCTTTGACAGTTACCTCTACGTAGAGCAGAGGCCACTTGTTTTGCAATCAGAATGAGAGGGTTTTGCACTCAGAGTGCATTTTTTAAATCACTGATGAAGCCACAGGACAAGAGACCAATAATTCATGCAAGTGAGGGCAGTGGGTGCAGAACACAGAAACTTAGATATGCCAGCACAGGGTTTGACACCAATGAGGTCAACAGAGATTATTTACCCAATGAAGAAAGAAATTATTCCATTTTTAACTCCACGATGCCATAAGAAGATACCAATGAGTGGCAAGCCAGTAGTGTAACACAGTGAGCAGGGGCTGAAGTGAAGCCACGTTTGGGGGGTTCAGATCCAGCTGTATCCATCAGCCTGAGTTCAGGTTCTTTCATAAGGGACATTTGTAGATACTTTCCTCTCCTAGGATTTCTCTGAACACCCAGTAAAACAAAACAGAAATAAATAAATAGAAAGGATCATATTGTCTTATAACTGATTCCAAGACCCCACCAGAAATAAGCAAGCAAACCCCAAAACAGCATGCCTTTTCTTCATTGATGCAAATCATGTATTCTCTGCATTAACTTTTTCCTTTCTATTAGTCACTGCAGCTGAGTAGCCTGCATACTGGTGACATAAATCTCTTCAAGCAGCTAAAAGCCACTTAGCTACACACTATATACTTTGGAAGGGAAAATGGAAGAAATTCCAGTAATGCTTTACAGACAGAGGCTGGGGTCCTACAGTTATCATTTTAAGGAAGAGAGTTATTTGCTATGTTTTGCATTACGTCCCCTCACATCTGTGTGTGTACATGTAGGTATTAGTGAATGATTAAGTTTATACACAAGTGCATGCATGCCAGCAAAAGCATGTGTGTACATTTACATATATTCTTATATTATATAAATTTTTTTTTTTATAATTGGAAATAAAGAAGTTATGCACCTTTTCTTTTTAATTTCAGAGTTATGTCCCTGTTGGGGTGACTCAGCCCTCTGAGGGGCTGTGGAGCCCTGGTGCCCATCGGGCTCTGTCCATTCAGTGGTGGGAACACTCCAAGGAGGAGAATCCCTGCTAAGATAGGGTGATTTCCCGACGTCCCCCTGTTAGTTAGGTCCCAGTTACATGTATTTCCCCTTATGTTGAATATTTATTCCCTTGTTACACATGTATTATGTTCTGGAATCTTCGCCTTAATTCGACGTTCTATTGGTTTATCTTTCCCTAATCCCTCCTCCCTCCTTCCCTATTTGTTACCCTGGTTGTCCCTCAGATGTTTGCTGTTTTCTGATTGGTTGATTTGTACCCTTTATAACCCTGGACCCGCCTCGATTTTTGCTCTTCCTTGTCCCTGGACCCTCTGGAATAAACTCATTACTGGAACCCAAGCAAGGAGCCCTTCCCTCCTCCTTTGCCTCCGGCGCCTCCCCAGCTGACACTCTGCGAGCCCCCTTCCCCACTTGGGAAGGACTGCACAGCAATATCAGCAGCCAGCTCCTGCCAGCAGTGGCCGACCCCTGTGGCCAGGGACGCTGCAGGACAGCAGCAGATTCCCTCTAAAAGGGGGGAGGCGACGTGGCGTGTCCCTCCATGTGCACATTTGTAGACATAGTTAGTGGAGTTCAGCCACCCTTATACTGGGATAAATCTGTACTAATTTGGATTGCCTAAGATTTAGGCATTACCAGTTACAGAGAGAGACAACTCCAGAAGACGAAGTTCAAGCAGGTGGAATCATTTATCACTGGAGTGCTGCATAGCCAACTTAATAGCTTGCTTAAATTGTATGTCTCACTTCCAGATAGTTAAAATGAGAGCAACAAATCTTTTTTTGACAGCTATTTGCTGTTAGTCAGCTCTGGAAGATCACCTGCATATGCAAATAACTGGACGAAAAAAATGACAACACAGAGTAATACGACTTGTACTCTGGCAAAAAACAGAGAGGAATCCAGGCAGAGATAGATTTCCAATCTCCTTTAATATGTAAAGTTGCGTGCGATGCATGCCATGCCAGCTCTTCTTTGCATGCAACTGTTGCCACATCCATATTGAGGCAAGAGAGCAAAGAGGTTTGCAGGAAAGAATACCACTTTTGGTTTTAATGGGCATAGACGCTAACCAGCACAAATGACTACAGATATTAAACTGTACCCTTTGATGTTTGGCATCTTCAGACTTTTAGACTTTATGGAAGAGGCAGGGAAACTGTGGAGCTGTTGAAATATTATCAAATATTTTTCTCCATCAAGAGACACTTCATTGACAAAGTATTTGAATATTCTTAAACAAATGACAGTGCTAATACTCTGAAATATATTCAAAACCACATTAGATGAAGAAATAAATAAAATGTACAATTCAAAGAAAGACACCCTTCTCACCGCTCAATTTCAATGACGCCCAAAATCACATGATCCTTTACCTAATTATTTTACGCTCTTCAACATGATTGAATCAAGCAAACACCCAAGATTTCCTTTCCAAATGGTTGGAAAGCAAATGTTATTCTGCTGTGAAGAAAAAACAAGTCCTGCACATCAACAATATGACCCTTTGTTACACTGATTGAGAAGACTTCAATTCCAAAGCTGTTGATCCATCTCTTTTTATAAATACTGCATATACGAAACAGAAACAACTAGGCCATTACCTCAACAATGAACTTTTAAGAGACGTATTATTTAAAGTATCTCACCTATGGAAGAGGATTCTGTGGTTACAATAATTTATACTTCTACATAGAAATTAACAAAATATTTCTTCTTTATCTAAATATTTAAACTGTGTTCAACAGAGTGAGATTACCCTTAACGAATTCCCTTCCTTAGGGAAGAATAGAATTTTGCCTAGTGTTTTCACGGTCATTTCTGAAAATTAGAGAATGAAACAAAGTGCAAATCTGATTTGCACAAAACCAACAGAATTGCAGCTTTGTTCATCTTTGGAAATTTTTGCCTGAGTGATGCTGTAATGTTTAAGCAGTTAAGTCATGCTCCATGGCCTTTGCAAAAACATAACATAAAAGATGGCAGGAAATAAATACACTCATTTCACACAGCTGTGTATATATCTCAATCTTTACCTCAATATTCATTCTTATTTGTAGGATTTATCTTGAAAAGCATCATTTGAGGCTTTTTTTTAATTGCTGGAAACAAACAAATGGGAAATGCTTTAGCTGTATCTCCCACTCCTCTGTGGAGAGTGGCCAAAGGAATTGTGAACACATAAAACAGCTGTGCGCTATTAGCACTCTGGCAGATGGATGCAAGCCAGTCACTTTGAACAAGTGCCTACACCCTTGATTCTTCACAGCAGAGTCTCATGTGCCCATTTCATGAGCAGATGTGTTATTGTAATCACACATAATGCAGCCATTCAAGGAAAAAGGAAAAAATGAAACTATCCTATAAAGACAATTTCTTAATTGGAGTGCACTAGCAACATCCACTTCCATAATATAATGAAAATGGTTTTATGTGGTTCTGAGGAAGCATTTGAGTGATGCCTTTCCAGAGTGATTTGCCCAGGCACAGTGGCAGAAGAGACAATTTTGATGATGGTAAATTGCAGTCTCAAAAGCTCAAAAGTCTGTGATGGACTGTGATGGTCTCCCTTCTGGATATAGGCTGGCGCTCAGGGAAATGAATCCCTCTTTGGAACACTTTGCAGCCAAGCTGGGGAGTCAAGTACAGCCAGTCACCCCAGCGAGGCTCTTCGGTAGTGCCAGATATCTGCAGCAAGGGAGGAGCCAGTCACCCTAGGATGCCCTCATCATTAACAGGCACTTTCAGAGTGTGAGTCACATGGCCTATTTTAGATGCCTACCTTTGCATAAGAAGAATTATTGCCAAGAATAACGCCTATGTTTGGCAAAATGATCCCCACCTCTGGTTTCCCTTTGCTGATACCTGGTGGGTTGCAAATCTGAAAGCCATTTATGAGGTTCCTCTTTTTCCAACATGATTAAATGTTTTGCTCTTTAATGACTGTCAGTTGCTTAACAGTTGTGGTTTGGTCTCTGATCTTGGCAATTTAGCTGCAGATTCCAGTGGAGCTCTTGCGTCAAAAACCCAACTCTCTTTCCTTAAAGTAACTGAGTGCTTGAATGCCTTAAATCCAGCTAGAGATAGCAACTTTCACAAGAGCATCAGTCAAATGTTCTTGTGGATTTAAGATGGAAAATAGGGCTATCTTTGTTATTAATGCATGCTAAAAATCATGCATATACTTGTTACTTTGAATACATGACAGACAATTTCATGTATCTATTTTGGTTTTATAGTAACCTATAGTATTTCATAAGAGAAGAAGAAAAAGTATGGGGATTAGCTGTTAATTCTCAAGTACTCATACAGTACCCCATCAGTTAAAATGACCCTTAAGAAAAGCCAAGTAGTCAAAACCAAGAAATAAATTTATTAATTAATTTCAAACTTTGTTGACGCTTGCAGATTTTCATTTTGCTGGTGGGACGCCTTTCCCTGGCCAATTTGTGCTTCACATGAGAAAATGTTTTCCCCTTGTTCTCTGACAACACAGGGAATATATTTATATAAATGAAAAAAGCTAGTTCAATCAATTCAGACAAGGAAGCAGAGAATGTATTTTGGAGATGTACGTAAACACAATTTGAAGAGGTAACAGGGAGTTAAACAGAATGTATTTGCACAAGAGTTTGTAAAAATAGCTCACAAACTTCGCAGAATGCTTTATTCCTATTATCTCAATTACACAATTAGTTTGTCACTTGGTATCTTACCCAATTTATAAATCTTCCCGCTACGTAGGAAATACATTCCATTTTCCATCATCCTTCACATTAACGACACATCTCCTGCTGCTGTACTTGGGGACTAAAACCTAAGGATTCTTTAAAACATTACATTACTTTTTTTATTCTACACTACAACACATTAAAATTAAAATTAAAATTAAAAGCCCTGCACCTTATACTGCTTGATGAGCTTTACAGAAATTGTCATAATTGTGTGTGGGGTTTTTAATGACTGATTCCTGTAAAATACCTTTGGTAGAGCAAGATCAAAGCAAACCAGAGATGTCTGCTAGAAGATGATAGTTCAGGTAAACACGTTGAATGTATAAAACAAGACAAACAACAACAACAACAACAACAACAACAACAACAGTAACAACCAAAAAAACCCCCCAGAAACCCCACTAACAGCCTTTTCTCCCCTGTCCGGCAGTTTTCCCCTTGGTGCAGTTACGGCCCCAGCCGGCAGGGGGCGGTTGGCTGGTGTTGAGCAGAGGCTGCAGTGAGCGCTGCAGCCGGCAGGGGGCCCCAGCGAGGCAGGGAAGGTGCAATGCCGGCCTCCCGGCTGCGGGGGCGCTCTGACGCGACTCCTCCGGATGGTCGTGGCGCCGCATGACAGCGGAAGAGGGGAAATGGCTCCTTTTCTAAACTCATGGGCAGCAATCGGTCTCTGCAGCACCCCCGGCAGCGGGCAGCGAACAGTAAAGGCAGGCAGATCTGATCGGGCAGCAATGGACCTCGGCATCACCCGCTAGCAGCGAGCAGAAACGGTGAAGGCAGACAGATCCGATTGGCAGCAGTCGATCTTGGTACCATCCATGGGCAGCCAGCAGAAATGGTGAATCTCCTTGAATAGTTGCAGGATTATGACCCTGGTGGAATGGAGTGTCTGTTGGTAAGCAAATCATGTGTTTTTGAAGAAAGGTGGATTACAATACGCAGGATCAGTACAATCACGTTTGAAATAACAGCGTGTTGAAGTACACAGATGAACCTAAAAATGAAAATGGTGAAAAATGTTTGGCTGTCATATAACTGCCTGGGAAGAGAGGTCATGAGACCACTCAATGATTTTTCAAGAATCTTGGCAATCTGGAGAGTTCCCTGTCAACCAGAAGCTGGCAAATTCTTGCACCTTTAAGAAGGGCAAGAAATATGACTCTGGGCATCTACAGGCCTGTCAGTCTCCCTTCAGTGACCGTTAAAGTTATGGAGAAGATTATTCTGGAAGTTACTGAGAAGAACCTGAAAGCCAAAGCAGGCACTGGTCACAGCTATCAGAGGTTCACAATGGGAGTGTCCTGCCTGACAAACTTAATTTCATTTTCAGACAAGGTTCTCCACCCAGCTGACCAAGGGCAGCCATTAAATCTTTTTGGATTTCAGTAAAGCTTTCAATACTGTCTCTCACAGTATCCTTCTGGATAAAATGTCCAGCACAAAGCTGGATAAGCACATCATTGGGTGGTTGAACAACTGGCTCAAAGGGTTATAGTGAATAGAGTGGCATCCAACTGGTGACCTGTCACTAGTGGGGCTCCACAGGACTCCATCCTCGGCCCTGTGCTGTTCAGCACCTTCATAAATCACTTGGATGCAGCATTTGAAGGTATACGACGTTTGCTGGCAACAGTAAGTTGAGAGGAGGTGTTGACTCCATCGAAGGCAGAGTCCCTTCAGAGAGAAGGCCAAGTGGAAAAGCCAAACTCAGAAACATCGTCAGTGTGCACTGTCAGGTGACACAGGCCAAGAGCTGTCCCAAGGGGAAGATGACAGAGACCAAGAGCTGTCCCAGGGTGAAGACAACAGCAGCAAAGAGCTGTCACAGTAGAACTCGGAACACATCCCTACCTACACCATCTGAGTCAAGTCTTTGTACCCAGAGCTGTTTCAGAACCCTCACACTTCTCCTCAGCAGAGTTCCAGTTGTCCCAGCAACATGGGTGGCAGGAATAGCAGACAGTGACCTACACAGCACATCCCCTGCCCTGGTGGGTCCCACAGATGCTCTCCCCACCAACGGCCCGCCCTCTTCAGGAGGGCACTCGGAGCTCTGCACAGGGCATCCTGGTCCTACGGTGTCTCAGTTTTGGAGACAGATTTCAGGAGAAAATGCTCTGGAATGAGCATTTCTTCTAAAGGGAAAGGGCTTCAATACCTCCCTTTTCTTCTGCCAGTGACAGAAATGGATACCAGGGGATGAAAGTGGGGGAAAAAAAAAAAAAAAAGTTAAACTTTGTTTATTAACAAAGCAAGATACCCACAGAGCACAGGGAAAAAAGAAAATTGAACCTTACACCCCACCCCCACCTCGCCACATGGCCGAGAGGCAAAGATGGCAGCTGTTCTTCTTTGTCTCTGGGAAGGGGGGAGAAAAAGAGTTCACGCAGCAGCTGGGAACCTGTTGGATTTCTGGCGTGGGTCTTCTCCTCGCAGTAGGCAAAGTTGGTGGAATTTACTGTCCCTTCTTTCGCTGGCTCCGTCTTTCCGAGATTTTTTCTTGGTTCTCTCCAGCCAGGGCCGCCCCCGCAGGCTCCTCGGGCCAAAGAAAAAAACAAACCAGGACAGCTCAAGAAAAAAAAACCAAAAAGCTGCCAAAGGGATTTCCCGGTACAGCCTCCAGTCTAGGGGAAGGGAAGGGAAAAAAAACTTCTTGGTCCAAGCGAGCAATAAACCAATCCAACAAAAGGAACAATGCAGCATCTGTGGTCTGGGCATAAAGCAGATGAGTAGGGAATAAAGTATCATCATAAAATCACCCCAAGACACATAGCATGGTTGGACCTGGCAGGACCCAGAGATGGTGGCTGACCCTGAGCCTGCACAGCATCCTGAGAGACTAGCATGGGGTGGCACACATGGGATGAGTACGAGGACAGCACTCCAGGCATTCAGCTGTCCTGAGGGCATCACACTGCCCAACCACACTTGGCCATGCTCCAGGTGGGTGCAAATTACTGAACTTCAAAGTGGTCATTCTCCTAATGGAAGAATGACTTACGCTTCCCAAATCAGGACAAAAAGATCTCTGGTTTAATATATGCAATATAACTCAGCAAGGTTGGAAAATCGCAGTGGTTTCTTGTGGCCTTAGTGTCTCTGAGTGTTGAGCTCAAACAATAATTTCCTAAACAAAATATTTCAGGGTCTATTTGAACACCTAAATGTTGAGGCACATGTCAGAAAAAAAATTGTATTTCCTCATAACAGACAATTACTTCTCCAAGAGAGAAGATAATGTTCACTCTCACCTCAGTCAACTCTGCTTTTGCATCAAACTTCATGAATACTATTTTGCAGTCAACCCCAATATATGTATGGGGTCTTTTTTACAATTACTTGCTTTCAAATAATTTTGCAATTATTGCATTTTTTTATTTATGCTTTATGATAGGCTCTGAACTGAAATTTTCTTTAAGGTATGATCTGATGGCTTTGGAAAGCCATACAGACCTGCACGTTGCCAGAGCCCAATGCCCTTCAGCCTGGAGCTCACAGTTGCATGCTGCCGGCTGCAATCTCAGACTTTAACCACCCCTACTCTGAAGGTGAAGGAAAAGAATTGAAAGAAACTTGGTGCAAAAAGCAAACAGATTTGAAAGCAGAAACCAAGAGGATCTCACAAGAGGCTCTGAAAACTGGAGAGTGAAAACCAGCTGAAGAAAGGCGGAAGACAGGAAAGAGTATCTCTTCTTTAATAAATACTAGCAGAAACTGTTGGATAAAAGAGAAAGACCCTTGATGTTTTCTGAAATACACAGGATATACGATGCAGCCTCAAATACTGATTTTAACCATGTAAAAGTGACTGGTCATGTTACTCACAACTGACTCCTCTGTGATAAGGTAGTTCCCTGCAGATGAGCAGTAAAATGTTTATACCATACCTCTGCATCCTTGTGAGGAGCCAGTTGAGTTTTGTCATGCCTCAACAATGGTTGTCAGAGGCATGTGGAGGAAGGGTGAACATGTGCCACGTGCAGGAGACAACCAGAAGCAGCCTTGTCCCTGGGAGGACTTCGCCTGGCAACACCTCCCATGGGACAGGCAGTAGGAGACACTGTGGAGGGGCTTCTCCAACCAGGTCGCGAAAAGGTCTCTGCCAATGGACGGCAAAGAAAGGTTGGACTGGGCCAATGGTTCCCTGTTAGCGGGCGGACTTTGGGAAGGGCTGGGGGGTATAAAAACGGACTGAGTCTCTGTTCGTTGGGAGGCTTTGTACTGTTTGCTGCTCCCACTTGCTGCATCCTTTATCCTGGCCCCTGCCTGCTTGCCTGTCTGTCTGCCTTCTGGCTCTCCTGCCCTCGCTGGTTCTCCCTCGCACCTGTCCTGCCTCCCTGTGCCCCTG
>VZTA01000790.1:0-38982 GCA_013398855.1 Mohoua ochrocephala
GATGGTGCTGGTGTGGCAGAGCAAGGTGTGTGTGTCCTGCCCAGCCCCGGGATGGTGTTAGGTGCCCAGCCCTGGGATGGTGCTGGTCGGAGCAGGACTCTGATGCTGTTTTGGCTGTCTCAGGGGGCCGGATGCTGCGGCTCAGCCCTGCGGGCGCGGTGGACGAGGGACATTACACGTGCGTGGTGACCAACGCCGCAGGGGAGGCCAGGAAGGACTTCCACCTCTCTGTGCTGGGTGAGTACCTGCTCGGGTTTGGGGAGCACAAGAGAGGGGTTTAGACAGTAAGGGGGAGGGCATTCTGTATACTTTGCGGGTATTTTTAATAATATTATGCTAAAACATACGTCCTTAGGAAAAAAATAAGTGAATTTGATACCACAGGCAGAAAATCAGGTTGTAAAGAGAAGCTTCTTCTGCATAGAATCATAGAAACCTGGAAGGGCTTAGGTTGGCAGGGACCTTAAAGCCCATCTCATTCCACCCTCTGCCATGGGCACCACTATCCCAGGTTGCTCCAAGCCGTGCCCAGCCTGGCCTTGGGCACTTATAGGGATGGCAGCCAGGGCCTCCCCACCCTCACAGGGACGGATTCCTTCCCAATATCCCATCTATCCCTGGCCTCTTGCAGTAGGAAGCGATTCCCCCTTGTCCTGCCCCTCCAGGCCCTTGTCCAAAGTCCCTCTCCAGCTCTCTTGGAGCCCGTTTAGGTCCTGGAAGGGGCTGCAGCGTCTCCCCAGAGCCTTCTCTTCTCCAGGATCAGCAATCCCAACTCCGATACAGTGGAAACCTTTGGTCAGCAGAGCCTTTGGTATGACAAAGGATATAAACCAATGGGGTAGGGGGTGATCCTGCTGATGTCCTTAGACCAGGAATTGTCCAGCAGGCTCTGTAGATGCTATTTGGAACCATTAATGTATTAATTTATCACATTGCTTAGTTTTGCAAAACAGTATTTTCCCCAGAAAACACTACTTTTCAGTTTAGTAACTGTTATTTTTTATCAGTAACTGTCAGGCCTGGCACAGTGCAGGTTTTCTCACAGCATTTCTGTGTAGAATTTAGTTCTAAGTTTCCTTTCTCTGAGATGCTGAACACCCTCATCCTCCCTTGCCTTCAGCTGACTTGGGCTTATTCAGCCTGTAAATGATAACTCCCATTCAAGTCAGTTCATGTTTATTTGATGAGCTCATGGAAGTGTAAGTGTGGTAGGATGGAAAAGATGGATAAACACTGGAAAGCATTCATTGTCTGACTGTTTTCTTTGGAGGGTTTTAGTAGCAGGGTGTTCTTGAGGGTTCTGGGAATCTCTCTTGCATAGGCTTTGTTTGCCTTGAAGAAAAATGCTCAGTGAAGCTGATTTCAAGTGGAAAATTCCATTGTGCAGTCTTCTCTTCCCTCCCCCCAGTAATTCTTTGTCTTTCTGGAGGAAAGTTACTGGAATGGGGCCTGACAGTGGCACAGAATCCTCACCAGTCACTGTCAGTGGGAACTGTACACAGACATGCCAGGATTTCTCTGGGTTATTGTAGGAGGTGCAGCAGTTTGCAGGCAGAGCTTGGTGTAATAAGCACACTGTTTATATATTTGAAAAGGGTTTGGTGTGGCTTTGCCATGTTTTTGAAATGAAGATGTGTTGATGACTTACTGTATTATTTTGGGGTCAAAGTGATGAGTTGCTGTCTTTGTTTATGAATAGTAGAACTTTTGGCCTGACTTAAGTCCTGAACTTTATGATTTTGTTTCCCCCATCTGTTTCCTTCACTCCAGTTTGAATCCTTCAGTAGTTATCAGAAATCTGGTGTAACATTCTTGTCTCTGTTGACAATGAATTCTGCATATTTCCACGATTCTTACTTTTATAAAACGTTTGCTTCCAGCAATGAGCTAGATTGCAAATAAGCTGCTGAATGTGTTTTAATTCCTTTCTTCTTAGGTGTTCTATCTAGGCTGAAAGTTTGCATTTTGCAGGATTATTAAAGCATAAATCTGGCTCCTTTCTCTGACATTTTTGTTACAAAACTTCTGTATCTCCTGGAGATGGAGCTGCTTTCTGATAACTGCAGATTTCTTTTCCAGCCTGTTATACTCCATGCCTACTTTGACTTGTAGTGCCAATTTCTTTTGGCCTGCTCTACAAATGCCTCTACTTTGAAAGAAATAATTGATCACAGCTCTTAACCACCACAGCTATTCCCCAGCACCCTCATAACCTGCCCTCCTCATCCAAAAGCACAAGTTGACCAGGATTATTTGGAAACATGTCAGCCACGTCAGCCATACAGCAGGAGTTTCCTTGCCTCGGGTTGGCTGGCTGGGGGGTGGGATAGGTATTTTAAGGGTTTTATCTTCTATTGCCCTAGAGAAATGTAATTTGTAGCACAGCAAGGTGCCTTTAGACCTATGTGGTGTGTTCATTCCATTATGGAATTAACTGTATTTGCAGAGAACACTGATAGACCGTGGCACAGCATCCACTTGTTGGGAATCTGTTGTGTTCCTCTTGTTTTTTTATGGCAGTTACTGTGTAACCAAACACAAACAATGGCGAGTTTGTTTTCCTAATCCTGTGTTCCTGGGCTCATCCCTCCTAGCAGGATCATCAAGCAGCCTGTTGTATTTCAGCGTCACAAGGAATCCATGCTGATGTTGTCTCCTTGCCTGTTGCAGTGCCTCCAGGGATTGTGGGGGAAAATACACTGGAAGATGTGAAAGTGAAAGAGAAGCACGGAGTTACCCTGACGTGTGAGGTGACAGGTAAAAGAACAGTTTATGATTTACCTTTGCTCATCAAAGCCATGGTCAGATCACTACTGGTGCTGCACAGCGTGTTTTTAATGGGATTTCAGTTCAGTGGGATTCTTAAATCTAAGATTTAACTGTGGTGCTTAGAGCAGGACTGAGCACTCCTTATAAAGGTTGGATGAGATGAACCAAGAGGGAATGTTGCTGTGATATTTCTTCTCCAAAGGCCTGTGGAATTTCAGAGGAGGTGCATATCACTTCAGGAGGTTCAGAGACTTCAGAATGCATATGCCAAAACTTTCCCCCCACAGGATGTACTTGAAAAGCACACCCCAAACTGTATTTTTCCTGTTTCTCAGAAATCTTGGTATATCCTAGAGGTTATGCACCAACTGACGTTTGCCATTTTCCCGACTCCACCAAGGGAACCCCCTGCCGCAGGTCACGTGGCTGAAGGATGGGCAGGCTCTGGCCGAGGCTGAGGATCCCAGGATGGTGCCCAGTGGGCGATCCCTGCGGATCTCCGAGGCGCAGCTCTCGGACACGGGCCGCTACACGTGTCTGGCATCCAACGCCGCTGGGGACAGGAGCAAGACCTACAGCCTCAATGTGCTTGGTGAGCAGCTGGGCTGCCTCTGCCAGAGGAGCAGGCAGCTTGGGGAGAAAGAGAGTCCCGTTGGAATTCTGTAGGGCTTTATTGACAGCAGTGCACAAGCTGCCTGTCTGGGATTAGAATTCTACATCTTAGTGCTTGATAAGTGATAGTGGTTTAATAGAAACACCAGTGCTGTGCTTTAGATTCAGAGCTGGAACACAGGGAACCGTAACAGGATGTCACCCCTATGGAATGGGTGGGACAGCACTTTGTTGTGATTCAGGGAAGGAGCATCTGAAGAGCATTTCAGATTGTGATCTCTTCAGGAAAGCTGAAACCATCTGCACTTCTCATTTTGTTTTGGGTTTTTTTTTCCACGAGGATTGTTGCGCAATGAAGTGCAAACAATGGCGAGTTTGTTTTCCACAGCCTTGTTTCCTAGGTTCATCCCTCCTTCCAGGATCATCAAGCAGCAGCTCTGCTCAAGGAGTGGTGGCTGGATTCCTGGGGACCTGTGCTTGACAAAGGCACGAGTGGGAGTGAATTCCACTGATTTGGGATCACTGCTAACTTCAGGACAAAACATAAAACCAGCTGAGTGTTGTTTGGGTCTGGGTTTTGGTGCTCCTCGTAGGAAAGCCTCCCAGCTAGCTGATGCTGCAGCCAGATTCCTAGACTGAACAGGGACCAGAAAATCGACTTTTCAGAGAGGGGCTTTCCTCCCTGTGGTTACTGATTTTGTTGTTCCCAGTGGCTCCAAGCATTGTGGGAGCAGACAGCCAAGGGAATGCAGAGGATGTCACCGTTATCCTCAACAGCCCCACCTCGCTAGTCTGTGAAGCTTATTCCTACCCCCCAGCCACCATCACCTGGCTGAAAAATGGGAATCCCTTAGAGTCCAGCAGAAACATCCGCATTCTGCCAGGTAAGCTCTGTTCTTATTGAGAAATAACACCTCCTTCTTTTATTGCACATTTTTCTGTTACAGACTTCTTTAAAAAAAATCAAAGGATATATTTCTATTAAGTGCAATTTCTATTAACCTGTGCACTGGCACAGGGTGCCCAGAGAAGCTGTGGCTGCCCCATCCCTGGAAGAGTTCAAGGCCAGGCTGGATGAGGCCTGGAGCAACCTGGGCTAGTGGAAGGTGTCCCTGCCCATAGCAGGGGGTGGCACTGGATGGGTTTTAAGTTACTTTCAACCCAAACCATTCTGGGATTCCCTGTACTTCTCTAGCACTTCTCATTCCAATATTTTTAAGTGCTGAACAATTAACCGATTGTTTGTTTGTGGTTTATTATGTATTTATCCTTTTGTACCATCAAGCAAAGTGATGGAAAAATTCACATGAGTTAATGATGAATATAAATGACTTGCAATTAAGTGTGGAAATTAGATGGAGAGAGATATAAATTACTAAAGAGAATAATGTGGGATTTTTCTAGGTCATTAGTAGTTTGCCAGTTTTAGTTAGTAGAATAACTCTTCCCTAGTACCTGTGGAGGTGGAAAATGGGAACAAGCTTCAGAGGGAACACTGGAGTACTGTAGATGTGCAAGTACCTTACCTTGTTAACTGCAAGTGTTCAGAGAAAGAATGAGCCCTGGCTAAATATCTTCAAGAAACTCCCTGCACAAATTTCTCGATGAAATTTCTTAACAAATTTCCCCAGAATCCATAACCAGAAGGAGCTGTGATCCACAGCACCGCTGTGAATCATGCACTCATTTATTACATGTTGTAGTGAGCAGTCAGGTTCTCTGCTCTTCTCAGGGCAGATTTTGGACCAAAGGCTTGGAAATATGCTGCAGGAAGCATTTAAATAACTGGGATGTAAGAGTAGGGTGTGGGTGCTATTAAAGGTTGGTGTCTTTGGCAGGTGGGCGGACGCTGCAGATCCTGAATGCCCAGCAGGACAGCGCTGGAAGATACACCTGCACAGCCACAAACGAGGCTGGGAAGGCTCTGAGGCACTATGAAGTGAAAGTCTACAGTACGGCACTGCTTTCAGTTTTTGAAATTGGTTTTTATTTTGCATTCTTCCATTTTCCCCATTGCAGTGTTGTCTATCCTGGCAAATACAGGGTTTCCCATTAATAGCTTTGCTGAGCAAACATCTGCATTAGCTCCTGCTAGTGCTGGAGGAAAGACACCAGAAAAGTTGATTGTTGCATCCTTTGCAATGCTACAGTTGGGCTAAAAGTCTTCATATCACCCAGGGGAGGACATTTAAGAAACACTGAACTCCAGTTTCCTCTGAAATGCTTCTTTTGGTGCTGGTTTTCAAGTCAAATGAGTGCAGCACAAGGGGAGATGTGAGCAGAGAATCTCCTGAGCACAGAAACCATTTTAGAAAAACAGGAAGGGGCCTCTAACATCTAGTGGGACTTTTTTGGGGAAGGTAGAACAGGCGGATACTATTTTTATATCCTTCTATAAAATTCCATATGCACAAAAGTTTTCTCATTCAAGTCTTTCCATCAGCGCATTGTCCTTTGAGCATCTGTACCTAAATACTCACTTTTAATGCTCAAACTCTTCATTATGGGCTCAGTCAAGCATGAATTTTACCTTTTTCTTAAATTTCCCAGTCTGATTTGGAATTGGTTTGCTCCCTTACAGTAACCATACTGTTATTTAATTACACTAAGTCCCTAATAAGGCCCCACTGGATTCGGAATAATGAGAAGATGACAAAAGAGTTCATTACTGATGCATGGCTATGTGGGAACGTAACACCCTCCGCCCCCCAATGTCATTGCAACTGTCAGTTATTAGGATACCCTAAGTATTAGGGGAGAATTAAAAAATTCTCAGTGGAAGAGTGGAAAATGCTCTGAAAGCATTTTACATAATTTCAAAAATATTATGAGACCAAGCTGGGGAGGGTAGCTGAAGAATTTTGAAACATTCTATTTTCCTTCTGATTCAGAAAGAAACAGGATTTTGCAACACTGGGATTTCAGTGGTGGGGGAAATGTTGAGTTTTGACCAGCTATTCTGAGTGTGGACTTGGGATCAAACATATGTTTCTGGGAATATTAGTTTCCACTAAAATGCTCATTAATGACTACAATGCCCTGAACTTTATCGAATTGAAGCCAGGCACGTAATAATGAAGTGCTGTAGGTAGGTAGGGTTGTCGTCAGGTTTGCATGTTTAAAAGTGTTGAACACAGTTTTGTATATTTTTGTACATAATAACTGTACTAAAAATGGCTGAAAATACACACACACACACCCCCCTATATATATAAAAGTAATAATTTGGCTGTGGGCAAGAGGCAGTTTATTGGGGGAATACACTTGCTTTCCCCGAGGTTATCATCTGGCATCTCACTTTTTCCAGTTAACGTTGAAATGCTGCAGCAGGCAGTAAGCCATGACAGTGTGTCCCCTCTCTGCCTTTGTCTGTGCACAGTTCCACCCACCATTGCCAAAGGGGATATCTCGGGGACGGGGCTGTCCCCCAAGGAGGTGAAGATCAAAGTGAACCACAGCCTGACCCTGGAGTGTGAAGCTCACGCCGTTCCTGCTGCTGCCATCAGCTGGTACAAGGATGGACAGGCCAGTCACAAACTCGATTCCTTCCTCCGAGGGGATGGGGGACAGGGACAGCTCTGTGTTCCTTGTCCCTGGAAACAGCATCCATGCAGGGCAGCAGGAGTCACCCTCGCTCCCTGCTGCTGGCAGCATCACCCTCCAGCAGCTTGGGGTGTTTGCTGGCACCCAGACCTCTGCAAATTGACATCCTGGCTTTTGGTGGGTGCCTGGCAGTGCCCGAGAGGCCGGGGCTGGAGTTTCCAGGCCTGGCACTGGCCTGTGCCGTGAGAGGGAGCGCCCTTCCTGGCAGGAGCATCCCGTGGTGTGACCCCAGGGCCCCTGGCTGTTGTGCAAAGCCCCCAAAGGCCCTGTTACAGATGGTTTCCTCAAGTGCTGCCCTTGCAGAAGTTGCAGAGCCTCCCCCTCGGTCCTGGCAGAGCTCACAAAGCCACAGGAGCATCTGGCTGCTCCGGGGGGGTGAGGCACTGAGCCGTGCCACACACAGCGCTCCATGGATCCGTCTGGAGAGCTTGGCAAGGGCAGGGCCACGGGGACACACTGAAATACAGCACAAGGGGTGAATAAAAAAGGAACTGTGCTACTCTTCTGTAAGAATGGAGAGTATAATCTCTTGCTGTTCCTGGGAGGGTACTCATCATGGAACAGCTCTTCCTGGATTTAACGAGCATGTGGGAATAACCTGGATGATCACCCTCTGGCTGTTCCAAGTGTGCCCTGCTGCTCTGGGATCCCTGGGAGGGAGTCCTGGTTCTGTTGCCAAAGAAAAACTCAATTGGGGGAGTTAAGAGGTCCTCAAAGGGAGTGGCTGTGCACAGCTGGCTGCCACTGGCACAGCAGCTGCCGCTCCTTAGGCTGCCCTGGGTGAAAGGCTCTCACTCCTGTCCATGGACTGAATGAATTGTCCCCTGCAAGCAAGGAGTTCAGTGCTGACTCCCTAATCATGGAAACATGGGCTCATGGCATGGTTTGGGTTGGAAGGGACCTCAAAGCCCATCCAGTTCCGTCCCTGCCATGGGCAGGGACAACTTCCCACTAGCCCAGGCTGCTGATGTAGATGAGCACATCCGATGTGTTCTGGATTCACTGCTGACACACAGGCTGTGTCACTGCAGCCTCTGCTGTCACGTGAGCCACATTCTGGCTCGGGAACGTCTAATCCTGTGTCTCTCCGTGCTGCTGCTCTGTCCATTCTGTGTTCACACCGTGTCCTTGGTGGGCAGCAGATCTGTAGGTTGGGTTAGATCCATTTGTTCACCTCACAGAAAGCTGGTAGTTTTCCGTGTATTGGAAACTTGGCCAGTGAGTTCAGGGATTGGATCAGCCTGATTGGATCCAATGTCACGAGAGCCCTGGCCTGATGGGGGTGGCATTGCTCCTCTCAGCAACATCCTGGGGCTAGGAGTGATGGAAAATCACATCCTTGAGGAGACCAGCCATCACGATCAGAAGGATGAAGATGCAGAGTTTCTGACAAGCGTGACAAGAAAATTGTCTCCAGGAACTTGGAGCTTGATTGAGTTTACTCATACTACTCCCACAAATCTGGCTGTTTCTAGTGTGTGCTTTGCTGAGTACTAATTTTTGTTTGAATTGACATTGCAGCCACTGCAGGGAGATGAGCATGTCCTGATCCAGGGCAGCGGCCACACTCTGCACATCACGGAGGCCCAGGTGTCAGACACGGGGCGTTACACTTGTCTGGCCTCCAACATTGCTGGGGAGGATGAGCTGGAGTTCGATGTAAATATACAAGGTAAAAGGACAACAAAACTCTCCTGGTAGCTTGTTTTTCTAGTGTTCTGGGATGTTGGAATTAATAATTCTTTGTCCTTTACGCTTGTGTGGTCAAACCCAATGCTTTTGTGTTTTGTGGCTTTGATTTCAGGGATATTTTGCTCGTCGCTGACATGCACTATTTGATTATCCTTTTATATGTTGTGTTTCTGAAGTCAGTGCCATGACATAGCAACTCTGATCTTCCTCTAAATGCTATGAAAAATTTGAATTTATTTTTAACTAAGACATATTTTGTTTCTCTGTTTCGAGTAGTATTTAGAGGCCCCAGACATAAGCATCCTATTGGCCCACTGTGTGTAAATGCAAGAAAACAATCATGAGTAATTTCTGAAAATTTAGACAAAATGAGAGCTTGAGTGAAGCCAGATACCTCATTGTTTAAGTGTTTTTGTTGATGAATACCCTCTGTGTTTGTTACCAGGTCATCTTACACTGTTATTTATTACTCTTCAAAAAATTCTCAGTGAATTGCTCAACTGTTCATTCTAGAAGAACTAGAATGTTCCTGGGTAACTGAAAGTGGGGGGAAGGGTTGATTTAATACACTTAATTTTTATTGCTGCTGTTGAACGTTACAATACCTTCTCATTTCTTGACTTTAAAACCAGATATTTCTGCTGCAAAGTGCTAACATTTTTCCTCTTCTTTGTTGTAGTTCCTCCCAGCTTCCAAAAGCCTTACAGGGAATGGGAAGCTGGGAACATGGTGGATGCAGAAAGAGGTGGAGAAAGTAAAGATGTGATTGTCAACAACCCACTCTCACTGTACTGTGAGACCAACGCTGTTCCTCCCCCTGTGCTCACGTGGTTTAAGGATGGGCATCCCCTGAGCTCCAGTGACAGAGTGCTCATCCTGCCAGGTGGGTGTCCAGCTCTCTGGCCCTACACTGAGGTGATCAGAGGGATGGAGCCCCTCTCCTGTGAGGAGAGGCTGGGAGAATTGGGATTGTTCAGCCTGGAGAAGAGAAGCTTCAGGGTGACCTCACTGTGGCCTTCCAGTGCCTGAAAGGGCTGACAGGAAAGATGGAGAGAGACTGTTTACAAGGGATGGAGGGACAGGACAAGGGGGAATTTACTCCAATTAAAAGAGAGTGGGTTTAGATTGGATGTTGGGAAGCAGTTCTTGGCTATGAGGGTGAGGAGGCCTTGGCACAGGGTGCCCAGAGAAGCTGTGGCTGCCCCTGGATCCCTGGAAGTGTCCAAGGCCAGGCTGGACAGCGCATGGAGCAAGCTGGGACAGTGGAAGGTGTCCCTGCCCATGGCAGGGGGTGGGACTGGATGATTTCTAAGGTCCCTTCCAACCCAAACCATTCTGTGATTCCATGATTAAGAAATGGCCTTAGTGCTGGTATTTGTGTAGTGATGACACACTTCTCCCGTTCAGAACGCTTCTTTAGTGTTCTTTTCAGAGGAATCTCGCTGAAAACGTTTCTCTCCAGTCCTTGGCCTTAAATTGTTTTCTTTAATTTAAGAAGCAGTCCCTAAAATGGTGTGAATGTCACCATTGAACTCTCACAGCGAATCATGCAATGGCAGAAGGGTTTGGTTTGAAAGGAATCTCAAGGCTCATCTCATTCCACCTCCTGCCACGGGCAGGGACACCTTCCACTATCCCAGGTTGCTCCGAGCCCCGTCCAACCTGGCCTTGGACACTTCCATGTTGTTGCAAAATGAAATACAATGATACCTTCTCTCTGATGTGTTCCTGATTTATTTCCTTATTAAATTTGCTTTGACAAAAAGGTAATTGGAATAGAAAAGCCTCTTAAACCAAGGAGTGAGGCATGGAAAACACGTTTGCAGCAGAAAAATGGCCGTGATCTCCTCCTTAAGCTCATGTGGGGAAGGGAAAGAGTTGCCTGCAGTCATGAGTGTTGCTATGCAAAGATGGTTTGGGATGGAGTGTTTAAAGAAGGGCAGTGGTAAAAGGGTAACACCTGCTTGTCCATCTTGTTCATCTCTTGAGAGAGCAATGACAAACACTCCCAAAGTGTATTCCTAAGATTTCCTCTCCTTCTGGAGGTATTTAAAAGGCTATGGTTTAATGAGGAATAGAGTGAAAAGTACCTCTAAGCCTCAGAAATGAACCTTTTCAGTTTGGAGCAGAATATTCTGTGCTTATATTTCCTTTTGCCTGTTAGTTCTGTGCCATCTTACTGAGAAATGTTTCTATTTTTGATAGAAGAATAAGGCCTGGCTGCATATTGCTGCAGCATGTCCTTCCTTTATGTGTAATTAATTGCTGTTTTCTAACATTTCAGTATGAGCATGGCTGCACTCCAACTATCCGCCGGTGGAAAAAGCAGCTAGGAAATAAAACCCTCCAGTTACTTGTAATTCAGACCAAATGCTGACCATTCATAAATTTGCTTGCTCAGGTCTCTGGTGGGATGTGGTGTGGAGATGATGGAGAGTGCTTGATGCTGTCCTGGACTTTTGTTCGCAGGAGGCCGGGCGCTGCAGATCGCGCGGGCGCGGGCGGGGGACGCCGGCAGATACGCGTGTGTGGCGGTCAACGAGGCGGGGCAGGACTCCATCCACTACGACGTCCGAGTGCTCTGTGAGCTTCCCTTCTCCTCTGAGTGCCAAAAAAGGCTTCTGTGCAAAGGAACCACCCATTACAGGCCAGGAGTCCTTAGTGTTTTTAATGTTTATTTGTAAGCTGTGGCGTTAATGTGTTTAGGATGCTGGAGTTGTACAGCTGTACGGAGCTGTGTGATCAGAGTGTTGATGTTGTAAGTTCCATGTGTGTAGGTTATTCTTACAAGAACTCAGTTGTGTTACCCTCTCACCATTCACCAGAAGGAAAAGCATAGGTAAAAATCCAGCTTCTATCTTGGTATCTCTTGTTCTCTCTTCAGCTTCCCATTGAGACTTTTCTCTCTTTCCTTATTGTAGCCATCATTTTCCACAATGCCTGCAGAACTCCCAAAGCCTGAAGGGAATTGAGGATTTAGATTAATGAATGCCTGCACAACCATTCTGGCGACCTTTTGTGTCGGTTGACGTACTCAACGTTTTAACCTTGGGAAATACTTACTTCTTTACCTATATGGCTGTGTTATACCACTGAAATACTGATTTATTGTTACAAAGGGGTCCTGCCTTGGAAATCATCTTTTATTTTGATGGCAAAAACCACAGTGGAATAACTGGAAGATGGCTTTTCGCCTCTCCTTCTCTTTGTGTGTTGAGAATAAGTGTAGTTCTGCTGCAGTCCTGGGAGTTATGCCGAGTTGTTCCGGCTGAACTACTCACGGGGTGGCTTTATCTTCCACTGGAGGTTTCACTCCTTCCTCCTGCAAACCCAGTCTAATCTCACAACCACCTGAGAGGTGCTGAGGGAGTGTTCTTCTCACCTTTGCCTCCTGCAGTTCCCCCATCCATCAGTGGGGCCGACGGGGACCTGCCTGAGGAGGTGACCGTGCTGGTGAGCAAGGAGGCAGCCATGGACTGCATTCCCAGCGGGAGCCCTTCCCCAAGGATCACCTGGCAGAAGGATGGCCAGCTCCTGGCAGAGGATGACAAACACACGTTTCTGTCCAATGGAAGGAAGTTACAGGTAGCTCATAGTGAAAAACTGGGTTTTGGCAACAAAAAACTGTCCGGTTTTGCTGAGTAGGAGGTGTTTTCTTTCTCCTACGAGGTGCTGCAAACATAAGGAGTTTTTGTCCCTTGTTCCTGTCCCTCACCTGCTGCTTCTCACTCCCATGTAGTTCCCTCAGATCCAGCCGTTTGTGGGATCGTGCTGTGAACCACATCAGTGAAATCGCTTGCTTTAAAATATTACGGACTTTTTTTGAGAAAATAGTGAAAATAGTTCTGAAGAACTTCCCTTCCCACTGATGAATGAAATTGAATAAAACTGTGAAAGCAGAGAGCTGGACTTAATCCTCTCCACTTGCTTCTTTGGCAGTGAGTTGTGTATATATTAGGTCCACAGCCATATTTTGTCTTTTTTTGCCTTAGATTTTGAATTCCCAAATAACAGATACTGGCAGGTACGTCTGCATCGCAGAAAACACAGCTGGAAGTGCCAAGAAGTATTTTAACCTCAATGTTCACAGTAAGTACAGTCACCCATAACTTCTGTCCTCTGTCAAATGCTGGTTTAGCTCGGGTGTGTTACTTTTAGCAGAGTGCTTAGACCCCCTCAGCTTCATTCATGTGAGTCCTCCTGGGTGTGATGGAGATTCTGACAGACCAGAACTCAAATTTATCAGTTCAAAGTACCTTGACAACATGTGGCTCTTGATACCACGTGGCTTTAGCTCCTCATACATGTTCCAGAAAGGTGGGGATTGTTATTGAGGGAGCCTGGTGTGGTGGCTGCGTTCGCCCTGTTGGGGTTGCTGAGCCCTGGAATCATGACTTACAAGCAGGTTGGATTATAGTCTGTTTGGATACATTCAGGAAATGCATTTTCTCAAAGAAATTAATGATAGAAAGCATTAAACAAAGATACGCAGCTTGTAAAAGCTTGGTTTTTAGAAATGTGCCCTTTGAGGTTCTTGTCTGTTCTCTATTTTTGGTTTTCTTGCGGAGTTACAGTAGGGTTAAAATAAATGTTGGCCTTATGCATCAGAAGTCTAAAACAAATACAATCAAGACATTTTTCATAAAATGGTCTCCACCACCTTCCCTTCCCTCTCCTGAGAACTTCAGAAAATCAGGACATTTCTAATTAACATTTCAGAGTAAACCCAAACTTCCCCTTCTATTTCTGCCCACTTTCAGCTTTCCATCCTAAAAAGCAAAGATGCATCATTCCCACCAACTCCTCTGCACCCCATTCCATGTTTCAACCTGCCAAGGAATACTGGCAGCTACATCTTTATCTGCTTTATCTGACAGAAAACAAGGGCTGTCCTTTCTCCCACCTAAAGACAGTCCAGCATCCCGGGAATGTGAGGAGTCAGCTTACTGCACACAGAATAATTGCATTTTTTCCTCTATCACACGTGCAGCAAATTTACCTACTTACATGGCACAGATTTATAGCAGCACTTTTTGCTACTCAGTAATGCATTTAGCCAAATACAGTGTTGTCATGGGAAGAATTTGCCCTGGAGTTGTTCTCTGAGAAGTTATTTTCTTTCAGTGGAGTCTGTCCAGATTTCCTGATGTGTGAGTTTTGCTTTTAAATCAAAATATTCACTTTTCCTGACATTTGTGTTTAAATTGAAACTTCTGTCTTAAAAATATTTGGTTTTAGTGACTGTGGCTTAATACTGTTCTCTTAAAAGAAATATTTGCGTGAAGCTTCAATTCTAACTCAACAGTATTACCAACTTAGGTCTGTTTTTCTTAATGCAGTTTAATTTGAAAAATTAGAGCGTAGCTGTTCAGGAAAAGACCACACAGAGTGAAGGACTAAGGAAAATGCATTATCAGTAAGCAGCAGGATCTGTGTTTTGTCAATGTCCAAAAAAAAGGCGATTTCACAGCATGTGTTTCTAACAGAACTGCTCTCATAAATTTAAATAAAATAGTAAAGGTGATGCTCTTTATTAAGTTGAAAAATTCACTTCTGGTCTCCAAGGTGAGTAATAAAACTAATATAACACCTTTTAAAACATAGGAAATAAGCACCCAGATTTAAATAGGGAAATAATTGGTAATTTTCATGCTGAGTGCTATATTTGAGCCCATGACTGTGTCCTTGTGCACATGCAGATACGTTTTGCATATGCAGATTACCTGTGGTGCATTTGTGGGGTTTTTTTTTGCTGCAGAAATTGAAATCAACCACTGACACGGTTTAAGCGAATTTCATTAAAGACAGCTGAGATTTGGCCCTGTACATTAAATTACCCACTGCCAATAATCACATCCGTGGGAAAGGAACTGTAAAAGTAAATAAATATAAATAACTATTAAATGTCATCAGATCAGAATTCTCCACTTGCTCTGGTGAACCATTTTATCCTCCTTATCAGGGAAATATCCTTCAGTTATTCCAAGCTGAAAAATATGGACCAAATTCCCCATTTACATGGACTCCCCTCGTTTGTGCAGTGCCCAGAGGAGCCATAAACTTGCCTTAATGACTGGTTTGTGTCACTCAAGTGACAGCAAACAGCTGGAGCATTCTGAGGGGAGATGGGCCAAAATACTTCAACGTTTCTGTCTTTGAAGAGGAGGATTCCATGTGTCCTTTGGAATGATTTTTCCACCCAACAGAGCCAAGAACGGGCTTTTGCTTTCCTCTTAAGTGTTTTATATATCCCTACTGCAAAAACATGGCAACTAAAGCTTGGGGGTTATTAAAAGGAAGAGATTTACAGTTCTTTCATTCTAAATCGTTCTTGTAGAAAGGTCACATGTCAAACTATTCTTGATTTAAAAATCCTGGGACTTGTAAGCTTAAGGAATGCACCCCTTGGAGCAATGCTGCATGCCAGGATTTTCCAGTGCTTAGCTCACTGCTAAGCAACTGGTTTGTCTGGTTGACAGAACAACTCTGAACTGTGTCAGGAGGAATCAGTTTGGGGTCTCTGTAGGGAGAAAATGGACTGTTCCAGAGAGAACAGGAGCAGCAGGAAATCAGGAAGGAGTGAGAGTCATCCTACATATCCTGTCAATGGGCATTTGCTCTGTCCTGCCTCACACAGCAGATGTCCAATGAGCAGTGTTACAAAATTGGCAGTGCATTATTGCCAGGATCTCAGGTGGGTTCATTAGCCCTCCCAAACCTCCAGCACAGAAGGACTGTAAATTGACATTGTTGTGAAGTACAGGAGCAGGAATGACCATTAGATTGGTTTCAGTCATATTTCCAGATGCATCCAAAAAGCAGTTGGTCCATTCATAGGATGTGAAAGATTTGTGCAACCTGGCAAAATTCAGCAACTCAGCTTTATTGTAGTAAATCAGGGTCTTGTGGGATATCTTTTGCTGACGCAGTGATAGATGCTGTTAATGTATTTTTCTCTCCACAGTTCCTCCAAGTGTTGTTGGGACTAACCCTGAGAATCTGACCGTGGTGGTGAATAATTTCATCTCTCTGACTTGTGAGGTCACGGGCTTTCCACCTCCTGATCTCAGCTGGCTCAAGAATGGAAAGCCTGTCCATTCAAATTCCAACACTTTCATTGTGCCTGGTGAGGAATCTCAGCTATGCTGCAGCCTTCGGGCTCAGCTTCTGTCTGCTTTGTCTCGATAGGGCCCATGGCCACTCTTCATGGGGCACAGGGCCTGTGCTCAGCCTGTTGCACCTGCAATTCTAAACTACCCTTTGGGATTGACACAGTCACCACAGAACAAATCTCCAGCCTTCTCTCCTCGCTCCAGGTGCTCGGACACTGCAGATTCCCCGAGCCAAGCTGTCAGATGGTGGAGAGTACACCTGTACTGCCAAGAACCAAGCTGGGGAAAGTCAGAAGAAGAGCTTCCTAACCGTCCTTGGTTTGTGTATTACTATTTTCTGAAAGAATATCTATTGCTTGGAAAACATGGGGAGGTTTATCTGCTTTATTGGGTTGTTTCAACAAAACAAATGCAGAACTAACTCTGAGCTCCTTCCCCAGTGCCCCCGAGCATCAAGGCCCAGGGGGGAGCGTCGGTGACGGTGCTGAGCGTGCGGGTGGGCACCCCGGTGACCCTGGACTGCGAGTCCAACGCCATCCCAGCCCCGGTCATCACTTGGTACAAGAACAGCCGCATCATTCCCGACTCCGCCGCCCTGGAGGTCCTGGCAGACGGGCAGACCCTGCGGATCAAGGCTGCAGAGGTGGGCCAGGCTGGGGGGAGGCTGCCTCTGCCACTGCTCCGCCACTGCCAAGCAATTGTGTCTTTAGTGGTGTGTTTTACTCGCTGTACACAGGAGATGTGTTTGCTGGAGGCTCTCCATCCCGTGAGAAGCACCTCGAGTCGGCAGAGGCACAGGCTGTTGGTGTCTCTAAACTGTAGCATTAAAGACTCCATAATGATTTCTTTAAAAACTTGTTTTTATTTTAGGTTTCTGACACGGGCCAGTACGTGTGCAAAGCCATAAATATTGCGGGACGAGATGATAAAAATTTCCATCTCAATGTTTATGGTGAGCACCCTCTGCATCATCTTTAATAATTATTAAAATAACATAGACTTTGCAAATTAGGCGATTCAAAATAAGTTTATATAACATTCTTCCTGCCTCCATTCAATTCACAGTGCCTCCAAGTATAGAAGGCCCCGAGCAAGAGCTGGTCAGCGAATCCATCAGTAATCCTGTCACTTTTGTGTGTGATGCTACTGGAATTCCTCCACCCACATTAGTGTGGCTTAAGAATGGAAAGCCAATAGGTAACGTTCTTTCATGCTTTTCACTCCTCTTTTTCCCCTCTTTGAGGCATCACTTTGCTATTTGCTGTCTAGTTTGTGTTTCTTCTTCATCTGTCTCTAGACAGACTCTTATGAGAACTGATTGGAATCTTTGTTTTGAAACTCTGATGGAACAATTTCTTCCAAAAGAGATGTTTGCTCCCCGTGGCCTGGTTTGGAATGATGACTTGTTTATGTATTTCAGAAAATTTGGATTCTCTTGAAGTTCATATTTTATCCGGTGGAAGCAAGCTTCAGATCGCTCGCTCTCAGCTCCTGGACAGTGGCACCTACACCTGTATCGCCACCAATCCGGAGGGAAAAGCTCAGAAAACCTATGTGCTTTCCATCCAAGGTAAGGAATGGGGAGGATGCAGGGAGCAGAACTGGTTGAACATTGGGTGAACGTGACACTGTCTGTGCTGGAGACACTGGGATCACACAACCACATAGAAAAGTGGAGAATTTGGACTGTTATTTTTGTAACCAGAGGGGAGAGTGGTTGGAGAATTCAGTACTTCTGGTCCAAAATTTGCATGGAAAAGAATATCCTTAATCCCTGACCATGGAACTTGAACAGAGTCGTGCAGGTTGTGTGTGTCTGCTGCTGGTCACATCCTTCCTCCTGCTGAGCACTGGAGCTGCCTTGGTTGGCTGTGGAGCAGCACACGGAGATGGATTCAGGAGCAGTGGTACCTGTCGTGCCATGGGAGGAGTTAGCAAAGACCTACTGCAGAATTTCCTTGGGAATACTGCCCCCCACCCCCACCTCAAATGACAAACCCTTATTTGTTGTGGAATTGTCTCCTGCCTTGCTGTGCATCACCCTTCGTCTGCAGCTGTTGTGTTTTGCTCTGTTCCTAATGACTCGTCCCCACTAATTGCACTGGTGTACCCCTGCCTGCCAGTTTTCCCCCAAGTTTGGGAATGGAATGCCAAGCTGCTTGTTTGATCAAATGTGTCTGAAACTGCTTGAAATGCTCAGAACTTGTAAGTGGGACTGACAGTCTTGACTTCATGGATAGCAGGACCGTCATCCTTCTTCCTTGGGAATACAGGCTGGAAATGGCTTTGATTAGGATGGAATTAGTGTGGCTGTTCACAGGGCTATGATGGTGTTGGTCACAGAATCTCAGACTGGTTTGGGCTGGAAGGGACCTTAAAGCCCATCCAGTGCCACCCCTTCCCATAGGCAGGGACACCTTACACTAGCCCAGGGTGCTCCAAGCCCCGTCCAACCTGGGACTGGCCTGGGACACTCCCAGGGATCCAGGGGCAGCCACAGCTGCTGAGGACCTGCCCCAGGTGCTGCACTAAGTGCTGGTGCTCACGAGCTCCTGCAGTGTGGCTGTTTCTAGTTCAGGTTATGTTTCTTGCTGCTGAATCTCTTCCCTCCATTTCCAGTTCCTCCCAGTATTGCTGGCTCTGAGATGTCAAGTGAGGTCAATGTTCTCCTGGGAGAGAGCATCCAGCTGCTCTGCAATGCCAGTGGAGTGCCCACCCCGGACGTGCAGTGGCTGAAGGATGGAAAAACAATTGCCAGCGATGATTTACAAAGAATAAGGCAAGAAAAATAAGCAGACACTGCATTCTCTTCTACAGTTTTAAAGTTCAGATGGCCCTAAGGAGGGAGTGTGAGGAGAGCCTGAACTGGAACTTAGCCAGGTTAAGAAAATCATCTCCCTCCTTAGCTTCTATAAATCAAGTATAATTTGTTAGTACTTTGATTTTTTAAAATTTCATTTTCTTAACAGAGATAAGTATATGATATTTATTTCTTTCTCAGTTAATGCATTCCATAAAAGTTCATCAGCTTTATCAAAGTTTGTTAAGGTCATTAAGTTCCTTTGGAGGGGAAAGATCTGAGGCATGGAAACATTTTACTTGATGCTTTTCGTTATAGGTCCTTCAAAAGCCTGGCTGGAGTTGAATCTTAAAGTTAAACAGGACATCTCTAGGAAAAACTTCCTAGCCTATCTCTAACAATAATATTTTGCAAAACACAATGGTTCTCTCACCAAGCTCCCAGGAGGATAGAGGCAGTTATTGAAATGTCCAGACCAGACTGTTTATTTGCCAGGTCAGAGGAACACTAAACAAACTCCCTGTGATTTGTGATGCTCCTTGTAGAGTGACTCCAGATGGCAGCACATTAAACATCTCCAGAGCTCTCACCTCGGACACAGGGAAATACACTTGTGTGGCTACTAACCCTGCAGGAGAGGAGGACAGGATCTTTAACCTGAATGTATATGGTGAGTTCTGCCAGATGTGAAACCCAAGCCGGCTCCATAATCCCATCCTTGGGAGTGCTCCCAAGGGAGAGCCCAGAGAGCAATGCCTGTGTGCAGTGGAATCCTGCGTGCACATGTTTCCAATTGCCTGTGCTGTAGATATTACCCAGGATGCTCTGTCAATGACAAAAGGGCTGAAATTGCTGGTAAATGTGTTTTGGGATAAACAGGAATTAATTCCTTTGGTGGATTTCATAATAGAGGGATTCTGCTTGTAGTGATTTTTTATTTTTTGTGGGGGAAAAATATATTGGGGCTGATTTCCTATGACACTGCTGTTTTGTTGTACTGTCTTCCCTAATTCCAGTCAAAGCACATCAGCTAGGAGCAGAGTGTTATGAAGGGAACTGATAGTTAAAGGTCCCGAGAGTTTAAAAATGAGGGAGTGTTGGAGGAAATTGCACAGTTGGACATCCATTGGATAGTGAGTGTAATCCTTTAGCAGCACGGAGAGTGGGTATTTCAAGTTGTGAAAAATGTGCTCATTAAGCACAATGGAGGGGAGGGAGGAGAGTTCTGCCCAGGCAGGGTTTCACAGCGGGGTAGGTCTGCCCCACTTCCACAGTCTCAGAGTCAGTGGGAACACAGGCACGAGTAGAGCAACAAGAGATGACCTTTGGTATCATAAATAACAGGCCCCAATGACCACAGCACATCTTTTGGGGACAGAATGGCTCTGCACAGCAGCAGGGAGTTTGTGCTCAGTTTGTAGTGGTTGGAGTTCAAGCAATAACCAACTTAAAAGTCTTGTTGGTGTCACTGTGACAATGAGTGATGGGATCCTAACTGAGACAGAGCCTGGAGCTGCACCTGGCTGGGCTTCTTTATGTAGTGAACTGCCAAGGGCATGGCTCTCAAACTAACCTGTAACCCCAAAGAGCCCCAAAGCAGCAGTTGGTGTAATCAGCCAGAATACTTACCTAGGCATTTTGAACTTCCTCTGTTTAAGAATGAAGTCAGAAGATGCATCCAGACATCAATAAACTAACTTTCCTCCTCTGTGATTACACTGTATTTCAGATTTATTTAAGGACATGAGTTTGAGTGGTCCCTTCTGGCCCTGAGTTCAGCCCATCCCTTCCTCCTGCACTGTCCTTCTCTCCCCTCCAGGAGCTTCAGGCCCTGAGCTCTGCCTCGTTTGCCACAGGCTGGCAAATCAAAGATAATTCTACTGTCATTGCACAGTGCCTCTGATTTGAAATACGTAAATGGATGGTTTTTAGTGCTCAATGTTACTGTCTGAGGATTTACTCTACAAAAAATGGGATCCTCTCACTGAATTACCAGCAGGGCATTGGGGGCAGGATTTGCTGCAAGGTGGAATGGTTTCAAGAGCCTGTTTTAATACATTCCTTTCCATCATTTCCAAAATGCAGTTCCTCCAACGATAGCCAATAGTAAAGATGAAGCAGAGGAGCTCACTGCCCTTTTGGACACCTCCCTAAATATTGAATGTGCTGCTGCTGGGACCCCCCCACCACAGCTCCACTGGCTGAAGAATGGCCTTCCTCTGTCTGTCTCCTCGCAGATCAGGCTGCTCTCAGCTGGGCAGGTCCTCAGGTTGGTTTTCATTTCTTTTAACAAGCTCACTCTCTGTTCTCTTTTGCGGTATCAGCATAATTCTGCTCTGTTTTTGGAAGCAAGAGTAAAATTTGATCCAAACCATGCCATAATAAAGATAATGTGTTCCATGTATTCCATTTACAGCTTGCTTAAATTGCTTTTTTCCTTAGGCTTGCCCGAGTGCAGATCTCTGACGCTGGAGTGTACACTTGTGTAGCATCTAACAGGGCTGGAGTGCACAACAAACACTACAACCTGCGAGTCTTGGGTGAGTGTCTCTGAAATGCTTTATGGAAAGAATCTTAGTTCTTAATTTCTTAAACCTACTCTTCAGTTTTCTTTCTCACCAACACCTTGTCAAAGACAGCCACAAGTATATCTTAGAGGTAATCACTGGGGAAATATTAACTTTTTTAAGTGTCGGGGATTTTTTTTAAGTGGAAAGTGTTATAACCCTAGAAAAGTCCTTATCAGAATTATCACCCACAATCATAAAATCACGGGAGTGGTTTGGGTTGGAAGGAACCTTAAAGCTCATCTAGTTCCCACTCCCATCATGTGTCACAGGTTTTTTAGAAAGAATAATATTTAATTTCTAAGTGAAGTTTAGCACAGGAATGTAACTGGGGAAGTGCAGAAGGGCAGCTGTTCCAGCTGTTCTGTGCCCAGAATCCCCCTGTGCTGTGTGTGACAGATCTCTGTCCCNCTGTCCCGTGTGTGACAGATCTCAGTCCCCATGCCCTGCCCTGTGTGTGACAGATCTCTGTCCCTGCAGTTCCCCTGTCCCCTGTGTGACAGATCTCTGTCCCCATGCCCTGCCCTGTGTGTGACAGATCTCTGTCCCCATGCCCTGTCCCGTGTGTGACAGATCTCAGTCCCCATGCCCTGCCCTGTGTGTGACAGATCTCTGTCCCTGCAGTTCCCCTGTCCCCTGTGTGACAGATCTCTGTCCCCATGCCCTGCCCTGTGTGTGACAGATCTCTGTCCCCATGCCCTGTCCCGTGTGTGACAGATCTCAGTCCCCATGCCCTGCCCTGTGTGTGACAGATCTCTGTCCCTGCAGTTCCCCTGTCCCCTGTGTGACAGATCTCTGTCCCCATGCCCTGCCCTGTGTGTGACAGATCTCTGTCCCCATGCCCTGTCCCGTGTGTGACAGATCTCAGTCCCCATGCCCTGCCCTGTGTGTGACAGAGCTCTGTCCCTGCAGTTCCCCTGTCCCCTGTGTGACAGATGTCTGTCCCTGCAGTGCCGCCCAGCCTGGACAACGCGGGGGGAACGGAGGAGGTGTCGGTGCTGCGGGGCAGCGCGGCCGCCCTGGGCTGTGTGAGCGATGGCTCCCCCGTGCCCAGCGTGTCGTGGCTCAAGGACGGGCAGGCCCTGCGCCTCGGGGCCCGCCTGAGCTCCAGCAGGCGCGGGATGGTGCTGCAGCTGCTGAGGGCAGAGCCTGCGGACACGGGCAGCTACACCTGCGTGGCCTCCAACGCTGCCGGACAGAGCAGCAAGCACTTCGTCCTGAAGGTGCTGGGTGAGTGTTCCATCTGCTCACCTCGCGGCACGAGCAAGGACGGGACACTTGAAACACCTCCAGGGATAAAGGAGTGTTCTCACAGGCTCACAGAATCCCAGCGTGGTTTGGGCTGGGAGGCACCTTAAACCCATCCAGTGTCACCCCCTGCCATGGGCAGGGACACCTTCCACCAGCCCAGGTTGCTCCAAGCCCTGTCCAACCTGGTCATTTCAATAAATGATAAATGAGAGAAATAAGGAAATGAAAGATACCTAAAGATGTGTGAATGTGCAATACAGTACATATTTCCCAAGTACTGAAATGTGCTGTAATTCATATAACTATATACTATAAATTAGTAACTTTGCGCAGCAGAAATTCAGCTTGACAGGAAGATGCACAGCTGAAAGCACAACAGTTAAAAGGCTGATAAAATATATTTGCTAAAATGATATAATATGTTTTATCTGTGGTTTTGAAAACATTTTCTAACTAATAATTCTAAATCATAAAATATGCAAATGAATGGGCAGACTCAGATAGAAATTACCTGAGTTCCCAGATAGAAATTACCTGAGTTCCCAGATAGAAATGATCCGAGTTCCTCAGTGAGTTCATGATACACTCAGAAATAATTTAATGTAGATTAATTCTACAGACTCTACTCACAAGATCATGTTTTCAGTCAGTTTTTATAGGTGTTTTGAGTCCATAAAGAACTGTAATGTTTTTCCTTCCACAGAGCCACCTCATATCAATGGTTCAGATGAACCAGAAGAGCTCTCTGTCATTGTTAACAACCCACTTGAGCTTCTCTGCGTCTCCTCTGGCATTCCAGTGCCCAAAATCTCATGGATGAAGGATGGGCGCCCACTGCTGCAGACTGACAATATTCATGTGCTAGGAGAAGCCCTCCGAATAACCAGTGCTCAGGTAGAGTGTTTGTTTCAAAATAGGCTCAGTTCTGCAGTCTCTAAAAGGGTTCCTGCCTTAGGGCCATCCTCAGAAGTCTCCTAAAAACCCCTAAAATTCACCCACCTGCATTTGTGGTTAGAGAAGCGTCCAGGGCAAACAACCTTTACAAACCTGCATCAATACACTAAGGCTGGATCCAGCTGTGGATGCCCAGGTGAAGTTCCCCAGACAGAAGTGGGATAGGGCTTGGGATTGATTGCTGCTTGTTTTGTTTGTAAAACCAACACTTCTGGGCTGCACAAGGAGGCTTTTTTAGGAAGGAGAAACCATAAAGGTGTCAATGACTGTGTGCACAAAAGGATTTCCTCAGTCCCCAAATCTGAGCCTTCCTTAGATGGATCCCTATAGCCAGTTCCATCTTTAGTGCTGGAGACACATTATCCAGACAGGTTTTATGGAGTCCTGCAACTCCTGAGCCACCTCTGAATAACCCCATCAGAGCAAAATAAAGAAGTATTCAAGAACTTCATTACTTTCTTTCCAGGCATTCTGTATATCCTGTGCTTGTGTTCAAGTGCTGCCTGTTGTATGTTGTTGCTGTGTTTGTATTTCTTGGTTTTGCTGAATTTTCCCCATAATCTGAGGTTTCTGCTGAAGTTGTCCCTGTGTTTCCAGGTGGAGGACACAGGAAGATACACATGTTTGGCATCTAGCCCTGCAGGAGATGATGATAAGGAATATTTAGTACGAGTGCATGGTAAGTTTAATTTAGGAAAAAAAAAAAAAATTTCTTCAAAGTGTAAACTGCTAAGGTGCATGCCAGCATCTCATTTAACAAACACATATTCCTAAAAGATGAAATATTCTGTGATATTGCATCCTATGGTCATAATTAATGTTTCTGATTAAGGATGGTTATTTTGAATGTGATACACAATTAGAAGGAAAGTTCCACCTGATTTCTGCTACAATTCCAAGTCTTATTTTGAATATCCAGGAAGCTCACAGATGTCAGTATTTGTTTGGATCAAGTTTGTTGTGCTCACTCTGTAGAGATGTGAAATATACTGATGTATTTAACACAGGTATTGAGAGGAAGAACTAATTAATGATAACCACAGCTTTGCATTTATTTTAACCTTGAGATAAACTGGAGATTTTCAACAAGTGGCCCTCCCGACGGTTCATATGCGGGGTGTTGATTTTGTTCTCTGTTTCTGTGCCAGTGCCCCCCAACATCGCGGGTACCGGAGGGCCCCAGGAGCTGGCGGTGCTGCAGAACAGCCAGATCCTTCTGGAGTGCAAGTCGGACGCTGTGCCCCCTCCCACCATCTCCTGGCTGAAGGACGGGGAGCTGCTGGAGGTACCCAGGCCCCAGCCTTCGTGCTGGCCTTTTGCTCCCTGCACTTGTCACAGCAGTGCTCGAGGTCTCTCGCTCCTCTCACTCACCCCTCAGCCCAAGTTACAGAACTCAGAGCAGCTGGGTAGCCCCAGTGCCGCTGCAGTCAGCCCCAGCTGAGCCCCCAGAGCCAGCAGGCGTGTGAAGGGGCCATCCCGCTGTTACTTGTTCTTTTTTCCTTTAGGGGGATCCCTTGCTCCTCCTGGATCCTCTGAGCAATGCTAGAAGCCTTCGGTAAACTCCTGAATGGCTTCCCAGGAAAGGTAGCTGAGACAAGACTGCACTCTATGTTTCCTTTGGCTATATAATGCATCCTCCTACTCTAGTAGCAATTAGAAAGGAATTGAAGTTCTTTAAAAGAAATGGGTTGCTAATCACCAGGTTTTGTACCAAGTGCGTCTTTCCCACTCAGAATTCCATAGTGCCAAGACTCAGGCAAGGCAGAGAGTCTTTGCTGGTTGAGAGACAATTAGCAAGATGAGGATGGTTTATACAGAAGAAGTTTTTCCTTCCCATCCTTGGGATCACTCACAAAACAGATGCTTTTCCACTGAATATTAAAGTTCAGTTATTAATTGAAATTAATTAAAAATTTTCTCTCAACCTTTAGTCATTAACAAAGAGGAAACAAATACAGATTATGAATCGTCTCCCTTAACTGTGATTCATCACTGAATCTTCACCCAAGTTTCTGCTTGTTTTCTTTCCTCTGACATGCCATTCCTCAGACTCTTTCTCTGTGGTAGATTTAGAAGAATTAAATATTACTGGAAGAAGGTGTCTTACAAAGTGCTGCTAGGGACCATGATCTTAATATAGCCCAGGAACCAGCTGGAAACAAATTTAACAGGAACATTCTACTCCTGGACAGTTAATTCTTTAATTGGGTAGTGGGGTTTTTTTAATGAAAACAAGGATGAACAAGGCATGGAAATAAAATATGTGAATGCTTTTTGCCTTAGCCTTCATTGGAAAGCTTGTGTTTTAAAAGCAGTGCTTAGTGAACATAAACCATGAAAAGCAGCTACTGTTAAAAATATTCACCAGGAAAAAAAAGTAGAGGAACACTGTGACACCCAGAGGTGCTCAGCTGGTAACCTGGGAATTATCTTTGCACTGCTGGTTCTCCTCCTGCCTCATGAATTCATGTCAGAATGTGAGGACTGAGGCTTCTTGGTACCTTAAGGCCCATCCAGTCCCACCCCCTGCCATGGGCAGGGACACCTTCCACTACCCCAGGTTGCTCCAAGCCCCATCCAACCTGGCCTTGGACACTTCCAGGGATCCAGGGGCAGCCACAGCTTCTCTGGGCACCCTGTGCCAGGGCCTCCCCACCCATGTGCTGATATTCTAGACATCAGGAGAAATCAGTGTCCTCCCCAATGCTTTCTCAACCCCAAAGAAATGCAGCAGCTGACTAATCTTGAGCAGCTGGAACTGGGTGTCCTTGGGCGTGGGAAGAGAGGTGGCAAATCATCCTCCTTGCCTGGAAAAGTGGAGGTGTCACAAGGACAAGAGAGGGCTGGAGAAAGACAGGTTCTCAGCCTGCAGTGTTGTTTCAATTTAAGTATCACTGGTTTTGTGAAGCAGCCTTGTTGTGAGGGGTGTCATTCCTCCCGCTTTTGTCGTCTTCCACTGAGCACATTTTGAGGTGTGAGGCCTGCCCTAGTCCATCTCTGTGTGCTGAGTGAGGGAATTGTGCAGCACCACCTTCTCTGCCAGCAGAACTATGGGAAGATCTGGCCTCCAGCAGCTTTGAAGTCATGGCACTCTTCAGGGATTTTGGAAATGCACACGGAGGGTTAAGAAAAGAAGTAGACAGGAGCCTCCTGGCCTAACCTGGCTTTTTTCCAACACTAAAAGACTTGCTGAATTTGTATTTTTTTCCAACATTAGTTTTCTGGCTTACCTTGAGTAGAGCCTAAGGATTAAGTTACTGCTTCATCTCCTGTCTTCTGTCATCTCTAGGTTTCTGTGTTTAGAAACCATCACACAGGTTGTGTTCTCAATGGGAACTGCTAGTGATTGCCCAAAATCTGTCAATAACCCACCCTGCTAGTGAATTGTGTCACCTGAGAGCTCCAGCCCTGCACTGCAGCCTTGGAGCTGGTGCCTGGTGTGAAGCAGGGTACCAGGGTGCTGGTGCTAGTGCAGAACCAGAGGAGTTTCACCTCTCTGGAGTGCCCTTCTCAGAGCCTGTAACCAGAAGAGTAGATGGGAATGTCAGCTTTCAGTTCCGTCCAGAGGGTGGGTAGCACATACTGGAAAAGCTGAGTTTGTGCTCTTTTTCCTGCTGGTTTTTATCCAGTCAGGTCACTGAGCACTTGCAGCTGATGTTGCTGTCAGTGATTGATGCAGACACGACCCAGGCTGGGTGTGGTAACAACCCTCTCACCGAACTGGCTCCTGGCAGGGGCTGTGGGGTCCCTGTAGGGCTGGGAGGAGGGGCAGCCTGTGCCCAGAAGTGCTGGCTGGTGAACTCCTGGCTGGTGAACTGTGCTGGCTAAGCCTGTGCTGCCTCCCGCCTGAGCCAGACTGTGATGCCGGGAGAACAGTGTAGAGAAACTTCTATTCCTTCTGCCTGTAGAGTGCATAGATCAAAAAGATAAATGAAATTAATCATGTGCTATTAGCTGCCCCTTCCATAAAAACTCCAAAGCCCTTTGGCTCTGTACCAGCTGCCTCCTTCAGGCACAAGCCCCAGCAGGGGTTTCGATGGAGAACTGGTAAACAATGCTAAGTTTGGAAAACTACCCTCTTCTCTTCCGGGATGTAAAGGCAGCAGTGAGTTTGGTCCCTGGTTTATCGGTGCCCTTCTCTCCTGGCTTGTATTGCTGTGCAGTGGAAGGATGTTCTGTGCTCAGGAGAGGCCAGCAGTGAAGCTCTAAACCCCTGCCTGTGTCTGTGTGCCCGCAGGGAGGCCCCCGGCTGCGGATCCTGTCCAGCGGGAGGTACCTGCAGATCAACAACGCCGAGCTGGGTGATGGTGCCAGATACACCTGTGTGGCCAGGAACGTGGCAGGGGAAACCACCAGGGAGTTCCTGCTGGCAGTGCACGGTAACGTCGTGGAGCAGCCTCGGGCAGCTCGGGCTTTGCGTGGCGTTTCTGCAGGAGCTCGGGCAGTCGGGACCGAGCATTTGTGGTCGCTTTCCAGCCACGTGTTGGCCACTCAGACCATGCCCAAACTGTGGGGCCATCTGCATGGCCTCACGTCTCACTGCTGAGCCCACAGCTGGCCCCCAGACTAAGGGAGCTGCTGGGCACTCCCCATGGCTCACTCTCCATCCGTCTGTGCTCCTGCAAGCCCAGGCTGCATCCAGCCATCATCCTGACGTGGAGTCGGGATGCATCCAGAGTGAGCACCCACGTCTAGGACTGACAAATGCTCTTGGACAAACCCAGAGCAATTCTTAGAAGCATTTGACTGGCACCCTGGTGGGAACAAGGTTTCATAGCTGGCTCGGCCACCACTTTGGCAGGTTACTTGAGAGCTGTGGCAGCTTCTCTGCACCTGGAGAGGACAGGGCTTGAGGGCCCTTACGCTTGATACTTGTCTTGTGCTACCACAGCCCCGAGCTCCATTTTAAACCTGTTTATTTTCTCACCTCTAGTCTGATGAGAAGCTATTCTACTCTCACACTCAGGTGACTGGAAGGAATTTTTTCCCTTTTTCTATTCTGTTCCCAGCCCAGTCACATGGGCCCTGCCTTTACACTGTGCCCCCAGTGACTGGCCTTACCTGGTCCAGCTAAAGTCCTTTTTTCTCCTTAGTGTGTAATCAGGAGGCAAGGGTATCCCCACAGCCTTAGCTCGCCCAATTCCATGTGATGAACTCCCACTGTTTTAGCTCAGTGATGCCCTTTGCAGTAACTTGCAGAGCTGACCTTTGCAGTGCATTTCAGCCAAACTTTCTTTCTCCTTCCCTGCTGCACCTTGGCAATTACCGTCGCCCAGAACGGTAAGAAACTTGTTCCTGTCTTTGCAGTGACCCCAAACCTGCTGCTGCACCTCTTTTCATGTGCTCAGTTTCAGTCATGGCAACATAGAGTTACTTCCTTTGTATCATCAGCAATTCTCCCTTGCAGTGGCTCCCACGATCCGGAGCATCTCCCAGACAGCTGTGGTGCACATCAACGCCTCTGCCCTGCTGGAGTGTGCTGCAGAAGGAGTCCCAGCCCCCAGGATCACCTGGAGGAAGGATGGCGCTGTTTTTACTGGAAACAATTCCAGGTATTGTCCAGAAGTCAGCATAAATGTTCTTCATTGCTATTTATTACAGAAACTTAATTAGACATGGAATTGTTCTAGAGAAAAGTAGCAGCACCAAAGGTTTCACCCTTTTGTTGTTAAGAAGGATAAAAAAAACTCCTTTGGCAACCAAATGTAATAATAATTATTCTGATATTGGAGATTTTGAACAGTAAATGTGAAAGATCTTTAGATTTTTATATATACACAGTTTTAAGATGAAGCCAAGCAATTTCATGCAGACCTAAAGCTATTCTGTATTTTCTAATACATAAAACTTTTTATACATGTTCTAGTACTAACTTTTATTATGGTGAGTGGTTTCTGTCTCCTGACTGTTTTATAGGGAAGTAGCTTGGCATTTTCTGGAACTGAGCAAATGCTAAGGAATTCTGCTATATTGCAAAGAAAAAGTACAGGCATTAATTAGGCTTTTTTAAGGTTAAATGAGAAACCATAAAAAAGGGGGTTGGCTGTTTTCTGTAAATCCAGTCTCATTTCTGTGAAATCACCATGTCAGCCAGATTTCGTCGTTTCTTTGGGAAATGGATGTGCTGGGAAAGAGTGAAACAAGTGAGAGAACTCTGTGCCCCAATTAATGCACGCCACGTTGTGTCCCCCGAGTCATCTCCTCTCCTGCGCTGCCAGGGTAGCCCGTGGGTGGCCCTGTCGGTGGGTGGTGGGCAGTGCTGTTTGCTCTGTTGCAGGTATTCCGTGCTGGAGGATGGGTCCCTGCACATCCCCTGGGCGCAGGTGGCTGACACGGGCAGATACGTGTGCATGGCCACCAACGCCGCGGGCAGCGAGCGCCGGCGCACTGACCTGCACGTCCTCGGTAAAGCCTGAATGCACTGGCAGCAGGTGTCTTCTGCCAGAGGCACTTTCCATTTAGCCCTTTCTTAGCTGCTCTGGTAAAAAAAAAAAAAATAAAGGGAGAAATGTACAGTCTTAGGAATACAACCCAAATGTTCCTGAGAAGGAACTATTTATTCCTTGGCCTGAACTAGGAAGACGTGACGCGCCCCATGCTCCGTGTTTAGTCGCTTTACTACTGTCAAATTAGTCTTTATAAAAATTAAGTCAATGTGTTTAGACAGTTCAGCTCAACATGTTTAGGTGTGAGAGAAATGTATGGGTGTGCATATATATATATATAAAAATAATTATTCTAAATAATTAGGCTTTGTTTGTCCTTAGTTCCTCCAACTATTGCTCCTGGGCAGACGAATATCACAGTTACTGTAAATGTGCAAACCACTTTGCCTTGTGAAGCCACTGGAATTCCCAGACCAGCAATTAGCTGGAAAAAGAATGGGCATCTGCTTAGCGTTGACCAGAACCAGAATACGTACAGGTGAGAGGTGTTTTCTGTTTCACTGTGGGTTTCAAGTTTTCAGGGATGATTTTGGCACTTGAAAAATCTAGCTGTGCTTAAACATTACCTTGTCTAGCCAGCACATTCAGTGGGCTGATTACCTGAGAAGGAAAGAAGTATTTCAATGGCTTTTACTTTCTTTTTTCTTTGTTCAGACTTCTGTCTTCAGGTTCCTTAGTAATCATTTCTCCCACTGTGGATGACACTGCTGTGTATGAGTGCTCTGTGTCAAATGATGCAGGAGAAGATCAAAGGGCAGTTGAGCTCACTGTTCAAGGTAGAGGGGATATTGCTATTACATGTGTGTGGCACCCAGAACTTCTTTGGGGTGTTCCAATGTTGAGATGAGATTTTTATTTCCTCCCTCTTTGATACTGCTATATCCAAAGTCTCTGGTATTTCCAAGAATTTATAACAAATGAACGTGGGCAAGTAACCTTTGCCCTGCTCTTCATTTTCAGTGCCCCCATCCATAGCAGATGAAGCCACAGAGCTCCTGGTAACAAAGCTGTCTCCAGTCGTGGTTTCCTGCACCGCCTCCGGAGTCCCTGTCCCCTCAGTTCATTGGACCAAAAATGGCATCAAGTTGCTTCCCAGAGGAGACGGCTACAGAATTCTCTCTTCAGGTAATGAGCTGCAGGAAATCAGTGCAATCACATCCATAAGTAATGAATTACAGAAATGCAAACAATCCCCCCAAAGATCCCCTCTCCGACGGCTTGGGATAAAATGAGGGATGCTGTAAGGGAGCACCTGTGCCTCGAGGATGCTCTGCATGTTATGGTGCTCTCTCTACCCCAGGAGCTGTGGAGATCCCCTCTGCCCAGCTGGCCCACGGGGGCAGGTACACCTGCGTGGCCCGGAACGCCGCGGGCTCTGCCCACAGGCACGTCACGCTGCACGTGCAGGGTAAGCTGCAGGCTGAAGAGCAAGGCTGTTCTGGCAGCCAGCATGGCTTCTTCAGCCTGCTCAGGTTGTACAATTTTAGTGCTCCTGCTGTATTTTCCTAGCCTCGAACGTTACACTTGTCCCTTTTTCTCTCATTGCACAGAGCCGCCCGTTATCCAGGCCCAGCCGGGGGCGTTGGATGCCATCGTGAACAATCCCGTTGTGCTGCCCTGTGAGGCCACAGGCACTCCTCAGCCCGTGATCACGTGGCAGAAGGAGGGCATCAACATCATCACCACAGGTATCCTCCCAAAGCCTGGGACCTTGCCCGCTCCCGTGACACAGACACCCATTTTCTTTTCTGAAACTTGGGTTTCTCCTCTCCATTCATTTAAAACCAAACACCGAACCAGAAGTGGCATACTTTGATTGTATTTGTTTTAGGGGACAGTTACATTGTCCAGCCAAGTGGCAGTTTGCAGATTGCCAGAGCAGCTGTGGAAGATGCTGGCACTTACATGTGTGTTGCTCAGAATCCAGCTGGCACTGCTCTGGGGAAGATCAAGCTGAAAGTTCAAGGTAAATCACCTTTTAAACTCCTTCTCTTGGTCCAAACACAATTCTGAGCAATAGAAAGGGACCTAGTGCTTTCCTGTTTGATGTCATGCTGAACAGAGCCCAGGAGGTTTATTCCCTTTAGTTCGATGTCTGCTTTAGAATATGCTTTTAGAATTATTTTCACTAAGTAGTAAAGTGTTCCATGCTTCTTACAGCATCTAATTCTTTTAATAATTTGTTCCTTTCAGTTCCTCCTGTTATCAAGCCCCACGTGAAGGAATATGTCGCTGCCCTGGATCAGTCTGTCACTCTGCAGTGTGAGGCTGAAGGCTACCCTGGGCCAGAGATCAGCTGGCAGAAGGACAGGCAGCAGATAACGGAGTCCATGCGAAGGAGGATCCTGAGCACAGGAGCTCTGCAGATCCTGTTTGTGCAGCCCGGGGACGGCGGCCGCTACACCTGCACAGCATCCAACCCCGCGGGATCCAGCACCTCCAGCACGGAGCTCGCTGTGCACAGTGAGGAACTCTTCCTGGGAGGGTGGGGGGCACTGCAGCGGCTGGTCCAGACAGGCTGAGGACTCCCCATCCCTGGAAATGTCCAAAGGCCAGGTTTGATGGGGCTTGGAGCAAGCTGGGATAGTGGAAGGTGTCCCTGTGCACAGGAGGAGGTTGGAATGAGATGGGCTCTAAAGTCCCTTCCAGCCCAGACCATCCTGTGATTCCGTGGTGAGTGGAACTGTAGAAATGATGTGTATCAGTGTGACCCCCCAGGGAGTAAGGAGCTAGGGATGTCCAGGGAGGAGTTCAGGAAAATTGTGCTATTTAACATAGGGGAGTGTTACTGAGTTGTAATATTGGCCAGTTGCTTGAATTTCGGCACAGAGTCATTGATGGAGATGGACAATCCAGAAGGTCCCGGCAGGGGTTTTTTCAGTCCTGTGCTGTGCTTGGATAGTACCCAGAGGAAATGTTTTTGATGACCTCCCCACAGTTCCGCCCAGGATCCGCAGCACGGACACGCAGTACACGGTCACGGAGAGCTCCCAGGCTGTTCTGTCCTGCGTGGCTGAGGGGATCCCAACACCAACAATTAACTGGAGGAAGGACAACACGCTGTTAAGAGACACAGTGGGAAAATACCAGACTGTGCCTGGTGGAGACCTCATTTTGGACAATGTTGTTGTAAGTTCCCTAAATCTAAGCTATTACTGGACACATTTGGCAGTGATAAGATCCACTTCTGGGTTAGTCATTGTTTTATTTTGATTTCTTGTTCTTAGTGTTCCAAAATCATTATAAAAGTTTCATTTTCCACTGGGGAGTAAAATCTGTGAAGAATTTGTAGTGGTAAATCCTCAGGAAGAGTAAAAAGAAGTGTTGGTCATCCTTCAAATTTAGGGACATGGAAGAGCTCAGCTGAGCATTTCTGCTGAATGTTTGTTCCAAACCTTTCGAGATTCTCTTACTGATACGAGGGGCGTGTGCTGTAGGATATATCCCAGCTGTAGGATATATCCCAGCTGTAGGATATATCCTAGCTGAAATTCCCCCACCATGTTTCCTTCCAGCCCGAAGACTCTGGCAGTTACACCTGCATTGCCACCAATGCTGCTGGGGAGGACACACACACGGTCACCATGACAGTCCACGTGCTCCCAGCTTTCACTGAACTGCCTGGAGACGTAGCCTTGACCAAAGGAGAACAGCTCAGGTTAACCTGCAAAGCAACTGGGATACCTGTCCCCAGAATAACGTGGACCTTTAACAATAACATCATTCCAGGTGGGTCCCTGGTGGTCATTTGGCTGCAGAGTTGTTTTCCCCTGTGCAGCACTGCAGCTTAGGGCAGGGAAGAAGAAAACCCTAGCTGGAATAAACTGTTAGTGATTGTGTGAGGAATATCTTTAGTGTTATGCAATCATGTAATTAAACTGCCTCTGAGACAAAGCTGTAAGGAAGGTAATTTAGAAATCATCCCTCTTCTGTAGCCAATAATGTAACATATTAAAAACATTCACATCTGATGATATTTACTCAGCGTCCAGAAACTGGTGCTCGAAATTAAGGGGCAGCTGAAGTGAGCGGGTGCATGTGGGCAGGTGTCACAGCAGTGACTTTCTGTGCATTCCTGGAGGGCCCCGGAGCTGTGCTGCTGAGCAGGGCACAGATCCAAACACTGCTGTGAGCTGCGTCCGTTTCAATCCCTGGAATGGCCCTTTCCCTGCTCTCCCTCCAGCGCAGTACGACGATGTCAATGGGCACAGCGAGCTGCTCATCGAGAGGGTGTCCAAGGAGGACTCTGGGACCTACGTGTGCTCTGCAGAGAACGCCGTGGGCTCCATCAAGGCCATCGGCTTCGTCTACGTCAAAGGTGCGTGAAATTCAGCAGCTGTGGTCATTGCTGGACAGCCCCGTGTAACCATCGGGTTTGGGTGGTGGAGTCGGAATGGGGCGAGTTAGAAGGGACCTTAAAACTCATCCAGTGCCACAGACAGGGACACCTTCCACTAGCCCAGGCTGCTCCAAGCCCCAATGTCCAACCTGGCCTTGGACACTGCCAGGGATCCAGGGGCAGCCACAGCTTCTCTGGGCACCCTGTGCCAGGGCCTCCCCACTCTCACAGGGAACAATTCCTTCCCAATATTCCATCTAACTCTGCCCTCTGGCAGTTTAATACCTTGCCGATGGCTAAATGGGAAAAATCTGAACAGGCTGAAATTCCCCCTTCAGAAAGCCAGAAGTGAGTGATCCCTGCCAGCAGTTATCATTAAGGACATTTTATTTTGGCTCTACTATTTCTATGCCATCCCTTGTTTTTTCAGAGCCTCCAGTCTTCAAAGGGGATTACCACTCCAGCCGAATTGAGCCCTTGGGTGGCAATGCCATGTTGAATTGTGAAGTCAGGGGAGACCCCCCTCCAACCATCCAGTGGAGCAAAAAAGGAGTGGGAGTTCAGATTAGCAACAGGATCCAACAGCTTGTCAATGGTTCCCTCGCTATCTACGGCACCGTGGTGAGTCCTGCCCCATACTGTGAGTGCCTGCCTTGAACCTGATTGATGAAGGTATTCCTGACCACGTTGGCTTGAAAGAGTCAGGCTAGCCATTTATCCTTTTTTGTTTTTAACAAATGTTTTAATTCAGACTAGAATTAGATTCAAATCATTGAGGCAAAAACCCCCAGGGGGTCAGACTTCTCCCTGCTTGTCAGAAGGACTGAATTTACATACTAATTGTTGGTGAGATCCTGGTCATGACCAGTTAAACGGGACCTTTGCTCTTGACCTTAAGATAGCCTGTGTTCTACAGGTCAGCTGAAAAGCAATTGCATTCTCCATGTGCAAATCTCTCATTCCAAATCTAAATTCCTAATCTGAACAGCAAGATCCCTATTTTTCCCCATGAACTCAGGTGTGCATTTTGAATTGGGGTTAAAATTCCCTGCCAGGAGGGGGGGGCCCTGTGGACTGAGCCCCTGTTTTGTCCCTCAGAATGAAGATGCTGGTGACTACAAGTGCGTGGCGACCAACGACGCGGGCGTGGTGGAGCGCAGCCTGACGCTGACCCTGCAGAGTAAGGCTCAAAGAGAGGTTCAATGCCCCTTATGGGAGTGAAAACCTGCCCCTGGGGAGGTGCAGGCAGCTCCTGGGGGAGTGCTGCAGGTTGGGCACTGCCTTGGAAGTTTGGACTCATCTCCTTTTCCATGGAATCGTAGAAGGGCTTGGGTTGGAAGGACTTTAAAGATCACCTGCTGTGGGCAGGGACACCTTCCACTAGAGCTGGCTGCTCCTCGAACACTTCCAGGGCTGAGGCAGCCAGAGCTTCTCTGGGCATCTGGCATCATGAATATTTGAGAGTCTGGTCTGAGCTCTGATTGAGGTCACAGAAGAGAGGGATGTAAAGGGTGGCTGAGTCTCATCTTAGAAACCAGTGTGGAGTGGGCTGAATCACTCTCTGAAAGGGCCTGTTTCTCTTAGTTCACTCAAAACAACTGGAATGAACTAGACTCTCAACTTATAAATTAGGCAAGTTACATGAGGTGAATCCTAATTCTCACGGACAATATTTTATTTTTGGCAAAAGTAATATGTTGGAATTTTTCTTTGCTAGTGGGAGAATTCCTAAACATGCCCTTCCTACTATAGCCTCAAGCAGTGTGGGCTTGTTCCTTACCCCCTCAGTTGTCTCTGGACATGATTAATAACGTTTTCCTGGGGGTTTTATGAAAAACAACCCATTTTAGCAATAAAGAAGAGCATGTGCTCATATAGCTGGGCCTTAATCTCCACTTTAGTCCTCAGATTTTTACATATTCAAACCAGCCTATTGCTGGCATTGTAACATGTGTCTGTTGGGTGGCACTTGGGGACATGGTTTAATGGTGACCATCACTGGTGGTGCTGGGTCGATGGCTGGACTTGGTGATCTGAAAGGTCTTTTCCAGCCAAGGATTCTGTGTTTCTATTTTGCCAGTGAGGGATCAGCAATAACAATTTTAGTCAAAGTAAACTGACTTAGGATTTCTCTGCGCTCACTTTAATACTAAATCAATCAAGCCTGTGCCCACGTGCTGTTGCCCAAAGAACCCTTTCTCTTCCAGGCCCCCCAGTCATCACTGTTGAACCGGTGGGGACGGTGCTGGAAGCCGGTGCCACGGCGGTGCTGGACTGCCAGGCCAGGGGAGAGCCCCCTCCCGCCATCAGCTGGTCCCGCCAGGGACAGCCCGTGCTGGGCGATGACCGAGTGACCCTGCTGCCCAACGGCTCCCTGCGCATCGCCGCGCTGCAGAGGGAGGACACCTCAGAGTATGAGTGCGTGGCCAGGAATCTCCTGGGATCCGTCCTCGTCGCCGCGCCCCTCACTGTGCAGGGTAGGTGCACAAAACATCAGAGTGACTTTGAAGCTGGTAGATGACAGCATTAATCTGGGTCAAATGTGGTCAAGGTACGTCTCACCCACATTTTAGGGATGAGATGTTTGCTCTTACCTTCTTTATAAGCATTAGGTCTAAGGTAAATCTAGTCTGAAGTGTCAGTGGGATTCTCTTCCATTAAATTTTATTCCATTATACTCATCCGGCTGGGAGAGACAGAGGCTGTGAAGGGAAGAGACAAAAATAATAATGTGAAAGGGTCTTGAAGCAGATCCCATCCTCAGAACACGTCGTAGCTGAACTGTGCCTCTAAAGAAAAGCACTTAGGAGCATACGCAATAATTGTCTTTGAACTATGGTAAGAAATTTTTGCACAGAAACGACGTGAAGTGAGTCGGGTTTCCAAGGGTCAGGAGGCGCTGTTTTCACTTCTCTCTGTCAGCCTAAGGGAGCTGCAGGCACCGGCAGTGCCCAGCAGCATCCCTGTTCCCGTTGCAGTGCACGGCGGCTTCTCCAGCTGGCTGGAATGGCGGGCGTGCAGCGTCAGCTGTGGCCAGGGCGTGCAGGAGCGCGTCCGGCAGTGCGACAGCCCCGTGCCGGCCAACGGGGGCCGCGGCTGCCAGGGGCCCCACACCGACCGGCGCAGCTGCCACCGCCCGCCCTGCCCAGGTACTGCTGCAGCCACACCATCCCACACGGGGCTGGCTGGGAGGGACCTCAAAGCCCATCCAGTGCCACCCCTGCCATGGCCAGGGACACCTTCCACTGTCCCAGGCTGCTCCAAGCCCCAATGTCCAACCTGGCCTTGGGCACTGCCAGGGATCCAGGGGCAGCCACAGCTGCTCTGGGCACCCTGTGCCAGGGCCTCCCCACCCTCACAGGGAACAATTCCTTCCAAATACCAAATCTAAATCTCTCCTCTTTTAGTTTAAAACCTTTCCCCCATGCCCTATCACTGTCTGCCCATCTAAGTCTCTCTCCCTCTATTTAGTAAACCCTGTTTAAGTACTGCAAAGTCACAATGAATTGATACTTTTAATGTGCCTTGCATTAAGCACCCAAACAATGAACTTTTATCACCATGGATCTTCATGGCAGATTAATTTTTCTAAGTAGTTGTAATTCATTTTGGATTTTGTGAAAAGAAAGAGGAAATTTCAATAAATACCACAAAAATACTGTCTAATGAAAACTGGGCTTTTTTGGTCCTTAGTGGATGGGAGCTGGTCGGAGTGGGGGCTGTGGGAAGAGTGTTCAAGGAGCTGTGGCCAAGGGAACAGGACAAGGAGCAGGACCTGCAGTAACCCCCCGGCTCAGCATGGAGGGAAGCCCTGTGAGGGCAGTGCTCTGGAGTCAGTCATGTGCAATCTCAGGCCTTGCCCAGGTAAGAGAAGAGTAATTTAACCTTATTTGCATGAGGGGCTCCACATACTGCTCTCTTTTTTCCTCCAAACTCAAATTATCTCAGCTTATTTTTAGTTGTTGATTATTTTTTTTTAATTGAATGGTACTAGTTCTTGGAAACAGGAGTCACAAAAGTGAGTGTAAGAAATCTCAGCAATTTCTTTCTTTTTTTTTTTTACACCACTAAAAATATTAATCTTGTATTTTAATGTTTTCCAGTACTTGTTACCCACATCCTCACAGTGTAAATTGTCTCTATCCTGCAAAGCCAGTTAAAATAAGAAAAGAACCAAACCCAAACCAACTATTTGAAAGCTATGTAAAAGTGATTGTTAATAGTTTAAGACTTTATCAGTATGTTTTCCTCTGTTGTTATAATTTTTAGCCACATTTTGCTCCCAACTACCTGAATGTTCAGGTTTCCTTCCTGTCACATGAGTATTTCCCACATTTGACAGGTTGTAGTTCATTCAGAGCCTTCACCACTGAGGTGTTCCCTTCTGTACAATTGTAATGTTTGATTTTTCAATTTTTCCTTGGCTCTGCTCCCACTGTGATGCCAAATGCTCATCCTTGGGCCTGAGACTCATTTCTCTAGGTTTTGGCAGGAAAATCAGCCCTTGTTGCTGCTCTCTGGCAGCTTTTAGCCAGGCTGCCTCTGCCCCGCTCAGGCCTCCATCCCTCCCACCCAGGGAATTGGGAAACTCCAGATTTGATAAAGTGTTCAGTTCTGACGTTCCACGATGGTGGTGAGGTGATGTAGTCAAAAAACAGGAAGGAAAGAGTCAGTCTCTGCTTGGCAAAGTGCTGACTGCTTGGGCCACTGCTCACGGCATTTCGGGGGGAATTGGGATATCCCGGGTGTGTGTGTGTCTGTCTGGGGGCATTTCGGGGGGATCCGGGATATCCCGGGTGTGTGTGTCTGTCTGGGGGCAGTGTGGGAGATCTGGGAT
>VZTA01000797.1:0-17864 GCA_013398855.1 Mohoua ochrocephala
TTTTTTTTTCCTTTCTCTCTCACTCCTCTTTTCTTTTACCATTTGGCTTAATAGTAGAAATCTGCACCTATAACTGCAACTGGGAAAAAGGTGATTTTATCCTCTACAATTGCGTGGTAAGACTTTATATAGAGTATTTATTCTCATAAGCTATCAGAGATAAATTTGCACGTTCATTCAGAGCTCTGAAATTAGCAGTTGTGGAAAGCATAATGCATTTACCCCATAGGGCCCTCAGTCTGCCACATAATTCAAATAATAGGAATGGAAAGTCCTATTTACATGAATCTTCCCACTCCAGATCAACACATATATCAGTATAAAATTTCTGACTTTTCATCAAACTTAAAGTATGTTTTTCTTCAAATCCAGCTGAATGCTTATTTACATGAAGAGCTGATACCCCCTATTTTAGAAGTGGTTCATATCTATTTGAAAATATTTCAGGGAACAAAGACAGTTCAAAAGTGAATCAACAGCCATATATGGGATAATATATGAAAATCTAGATTTCTAATTAACTTCATCTACATGATTTAGATTCATGTTTATAAAAATAAAATAATTCTGTATAGCCCAGCCAAAACTGCAAAATGAAATATGCTAAAGCATCTTGAGGAAAAGTGTACTGCTAATGAAACATTGTCCTGAAATGAAAGTCTTTGGGAATGAAGGCTTAGCTAATGGAACTCCAGTAAACACTACAGAACCTGACAAGGTACATGTCCTTGACCCTACCCAAACTGGAATTTCTCCAAGGAGCAGAAATAAGACCTATGGTTACAACATCTACTAAAGGGACCCCAAGACCCACAAAAGAATTGATAGGTTTGATAATATGCAGACAAAGGGTTGTGCAAATTCACCACCTGCTGTTATGTTATTGCTGCTATTTACCACACATATGTATTCAGGCTTAACATTCAGTAGCATTTGGTGAAAAAACTTTTTGTGAAATATGTCATGAATGGAAAACACTTCCCAGATCTCCCTCCTGGTAACTCTTTAAAAGAAACTCACCTCTTACAAAAAATTCCTCATTAATATTGACTACCAAGAAAATGAAAACATTTTGTCATGAGTTTTGAGTAAATGCATTTATTCTTATGTTATTAAGGTAATATGTTAAATACCCAAACACTGCACCAAAACTGACAAGAAAGGAAAAAAAAAAAGGATAGGAAGAGGTATTAGTATTTGTGATATTGTAATATGAAGTGAAGTATGACATGCCATGGAATCTGCAGCACTCTGACAGCCCTGCTGAGTAAATTTGTGACAGAGATAAAAAAGAATCCCCCTACACCACACAGAGTGATTAATTTACTTAATTATGACCCTTTTTTATTTTATCTTTCCCTGCTTTATTACAACTTCTTCCCATTGGCTGTACATATTTAAGACACCTGACCAGCATGGGAGGGGTACAAAAATAGTTCTCATCATTGCCCCATAATAATTGTAGCATGGATAGAGTTAGAAGAAATAAATGAATTTTCCATGTCCTCTACACATCAGGAGATAATGTGGTCTTTAGGTATTTTCATGAATTTGGCTAGAGGAAAAGCACGACAGCTTGTGTAGAAGCTTAGTACAGAACAGGGAGCCTTGGACGCTAAACCAGTAAAGCCGTAAGAAAAGACCTGTGTAGGAGCAAATTTTCAAACAATGGATAAGACAGCACAGTAAGGACTTTCAGTGGACCCAAACATGACACTGTGAGTATTCTTTGTCAATTGGTGCTCATTACCAGAAAAGAAAAGCTTACATTCCTAGTGAGGCAACTAGCACGCCACAGTCTATCAATGTTTAAGAGATCTTCAAAAGCATCCAAAGGAAATTAGGAATCACAAATGCCTATTTTCTTTTAGAAAAATAGCTGGTTTTGAAGTAATGTCCGATTGAAATACCTGTGGTTGAACTTCTTTATCTTTTACAGAGTTCATATCTTTGATCCCCTCTGAAGACTTTAAAAGGAGACAAAAAAATGGGGAAATCAGAAATTTATTTTCTGATTATTTTTACCTCCCATTATAAAACTATTACATCTCCTTCATAGCACTGGGGGGCTTTTAAGGTACTTGTAATGAGATATCCCATTGCCAAAAGCAATAGATCAGAGGTTTGCAGTGAGAGATCTAGCCATATCTTTTCTTCTCATCTTCTTGTTATGCTGTATTATAAATTCCAACAGTTTCAGACTCTTCTGCTCTCCTCCAGCCAGCTTCAGGCAATATATTTGAATGTGATTTCTTTTTTTTGCCCCTGAGAATATTTTGTGGCACAACTGACAGAAAACGTGATTTAGCCTGCATTCTTTGCAATGCTTTACATTCCCCAGATGAAGTTCTATAGTACTATTTTCTGTGACAGAAAATTTTCTGAGCTAGAAACTTGTATTTGATATCAGAGTTCAGAGTTGAGGCTACAATTAGGTCAATGTTTTATCAGTGTCTAACAGAAATACATATTCATCTGAAATTAATATTCTGAAAAAGAATCCAAAATTTCTTGTCTGCTAACAACTGAATACCACTTAAGATCAAGAAGAGACGTTTTAGACTAGATGCTCAGGTTCTATGCATGTATGTTCTCTATCACAATATTTTTCCAGTCTAAACTCTAAGTTTGGAAAGTCACAGTATTCAAAATGAGATTCTGATCTATTTTCTTATTCTTTCAAACAATATATTATTGTACTGCTACTAGGAAATGCAGAATTCACAGAATTATAATGAAAGAATAGTATAAGAATTCATCCTCACCATTTCCAGAGCTCAAATACAAGAAAACTATGTCCCTAACCCCTAATTTTTCTGTGTGTACTGTCAGTCATGAAAATCTAAGATAACAAAATGCCAATTGAGGCAGGTCCAAATTCCCCTTAAAAAAGTATGTCCAGAACAATGAGATTACCGAGAAAGTTCCATCTTGAATCTTCCATTCCTGAAAATTTTCTTTAAGAAGAAGCTGACATTAACTGCCTAATTAGCGTTTCCGAGGCAATGACAAAAGTGCATGAGAAGAAATCATGAATTTTGTGGTACACAGCATAAGCTATATGACATTTGCATAGCACAATCCTGGCATAGTAATAGGAAAAGATGAATTTTACATCAAAAAATTCTCTTTTTTTCTGCAAAGGAAAGCTTCCCTATCCTTTCAAATGTTTATATTGGGAACAATCGTATCATTTCTGTAGTAACTCAATCCTTTTGATTTTTCTGGAATTGAAAGAGGCAGGAAGAGTTTCTGTTCAGAGTCCAGAAATCACAATACAGAACATAGATATGAGGAAAATCTTTTTTTCCATGTGTGTTAAATTACAGTATTCACTAAAAGTCTGAAGTATTAATTTCCTTTTATTATTTTCATAAATGCTTCCTTAAGATCTTACAATTAGGAATTTAAAAGATATTCTGCTGAAGCAAAAAATTTCAATCAGGACTACCCACTCATGTAGTATTAAGGGCATTACACAGATGTCTTTGCTCGAGTACTGTTCATTGTACCCTCATTTAATCTTTTAGCTTTTCAGAAGTGAAGGCACCAATTTCCACTTTGTTTCTTTACAAGATAGCTCTTTTTGACCAATTTCTCCCAGGTGAACATGATGAAACCAGCGAGACAATACAACAAGCAGTATATTTTAAAATATTGCAATTACTATGAAAGTTTCACAATTCTTAAATATTCTTCTAGGACCTAATAAAACCAAACGTGAATAATTTTTATATTATGGTTGCGGTGTTTCTGTTGATAGATATTAAAGTCCTTAGGCAGCATCTTTTCACATTACAGTATTGGTCCCCTCAAGACATACTTGCATAAGGGACAAGAAAAGTGATGACACAAGCAGTTTCTGAAAGGTGTAAGGGCATAAAAGCAATACTTACTTTTGGACCTGCAAACCTATCCATTTGGTTAAATCGCTGTTAAATCATCTAATATGAAGATGCTCAGCAATATTAAAGTAAAGTGCAGGAAAAGCAAAAAAGATGATACTGTGAAGTATATTTAGCTCCATAGAGCCAGAATTTTACATATTCCAATATTTTTCAGATCTTTTCCATATTCTTTAATAAGATCCCCATTATGTTATTTTCTCCTGCTAATAAGCATAGTCATACATATTCTGGCATTATAACAAAACTTTTTAAAAGCCCAAACAAACATCACAAAAATAAAAATAATTTTATGGATTACATAATATCATCTACTTTTAGAATTTTGCCAGGAACAAATATAAAAATTTTAATTCTACATCATTTTCTTTGTAAACTTTGTTAAAGGATAAACTTTTAAACTGAATGTATTAAATCCAACTGAAGATTAGGTGAAAACATCTGATCCAGAAGCAACGTTTTAAAATTATTTTCTCCAATTCATATTTAAAATCCTTGTCATTTTGTTGTTTGCTGGGTAAAATAAACACAATTTCAGTGTGAAGCCTTAACAAGTTCAGTATTAATTAAACCATGATTCATAGTGGTATGTTCTCAAAATTATGGTATGAAAGGGTGTAGTAAAAAATTTACAGCATGGTAAATTACAATTAAAAAATAAAAACATCAGCCAGTCTACTCTGGATTTGATTTGTTTCCCTATCTAATCCATTTTTATGGAAGTGACCAGAACGATACTGGGAAATTTGGCACTGAAACAAAACAAAAGTAAGGCTTCACCTCACAAGAATGCAATTCACAGTATCAATACTGAACCATCAAACAGAAAGGCACTGTACACACTGTACTCAAGTGGCACAAAATTCAGCCGTATGAGCCCTGGGATACCAAACTAAGCCAGCAATAAGAAATAAAAAAATGAGATATGTGACTGAAGTACTTTTTCTTGCTTGGGTTTAGGCACGTCAGGTCTGGTTTAGGCATAAGTATGCATGGATGTATTATTTCTGCCTAACTCGTGCACAACAATCCAGCTCTAGAAATCAGCCTTACAAGTACTTTACTACATTTGCAGTCATTTAAGAATTTTGATACGTAATTTTCAGGTTTTTAAGTGCTCTCTTAGATATGACCCTCAAGGATGTTCTCATTGATGATTACATGAAAGTTGAACACTCTTTGTTCAATCAGGTTTGCCTACGAATTGCAGTAACTCATCAAGACACTTTAGTAAAGCAACGTTTCAAGCTCTCTAAGTATAATGGTGCTCCAGTTTCACATCACTGACAGCTGCTTTATCTAGCTCATCTGTCAGCTGATTCTGCCAATACTTAACAAAGTTTGAAACAATAGACTTGCTAAATGAATGCAGACAGATGTAATTGTTCTATCTGCACGCACAGAATTTTCCAGTATCTCCCAGATTTCAGAGAACGGTTTCACCACAAGAGCAGCTTTGCTGAAGATGATGATGCAATTTTGCTTGTAGCAAAGAAACTACTGGTACTTAAATGATCATAAACAAGACAAGCAGGTAACTTCCCGTGCGGGGTTCAGCTGGGGTAGAATTAATTTTCTTCACAGCGGCTGGTATAAGGCTGTTTTGGGCTTGTGCTGAACATAGGGATGAATACAGAGATAACACACCGGTAAGGAAGTTGGGAGTCCATGGGAAGCCGGGAGGAGACACAGGGGATGGATGGCCCCAACTGACCAAAGAGATATTCCAGACCATATGACACCATGCTTGGTATATAAAGTTGAAGGAAGAAGGAGGAATGAGGAAGACATTTGGAGTGATGACGTTTCTCTTCCCAAGTCCCCGTTACGTGTAATGGGGCCCTGCTCTCCTGAAGATGCCTGAACGCCTGCCTGCCCACGGGAAGCAGTGAACTAATCCCTTGGTTTGCTTTGCTTGTGTGNTGTGAATGGCTTTTAGTGTCCCTATTAAACTGTCTTTATCTCAATCCACAAGTTTTCCAGCCTTTTTCCTTCTGATTCTCTCCCCAGTCCCTATGGTGGGAGAATGGAAAAGCAGCTGTGTGGTGCTTGGCTACTGGCTGGGTTTAAACCACAACACTTCCATAGCTTTCCTCTATGTAAAATGATGCTTAGCATTCTGATGTATTTCCAAGTTTCTCATATATTGCATATTTCAAAATAGTCTTCTAATAAAAAAAAAATTAATAATTTCTTCCATTCTACATCTTTATCCTAAAAAAAAATGTGCTCTGCATCAAGAAAAACAACAGCAAGCTATGGAAAAGGAATGTAAAATACATTAATGTATGCCACATGCTATTCAAGACTATTTGGCAGATAATGCAATACTTATATTTCAGACATGCACTCACAGTAAATGCTTCCTTCGGCAACAAAGTTTTGTCTTTGCAACAGCCACAGTTATTATCGGTGCTAGTACTTAGCTCATCATAAAAAGAGTCAGGTTTCTAAGTAATACCAGGCTAATCATTATCTATTACATCATTAAATTTTCAATGAAGCCCTGACCTACTACACCACAGGTTTGTCCCTGATGTTGCATCATTTTGAAGAAACTTAAAGGCTATTTATTCACTATGGGTGAAAAGAACATTTATTCATGAACTTCATTCATTTTGCCATGAGCAAAAGGCAGGAATGAAGTTCATGAATTATATATTTTCAAAATATAAGGGGAAATTAGTAGCTATTGTCCTTCTAAGGAAATATTACTTTTCCAAAAGTGAAAAAGAATACACAAACGAGTGAGTATTTAGGTACTTTTGCTTTACAAAATTTTGGATGCTATACAGTGACTGTGACTCCCACCTTATTTCTTTCCTCCTATATTAAGAACCTTGGTCTCCATACTCATTCTGAAGAAAGGCCAAGGCCTTTTTTTCTTATCTATGTCTATCATAATTTAACCACTAAAATATCATTCTCCCTTTTTTAGCATCATCGAGAGCTGAATTTAGATGTAAAGCAGAGTTTCTAGTGAAAATTTTCATAGTCAGTCAACAGAAGTAGAAGCTATTTGGACAGATAATGATAAAGATATATTTTGTGATAAACAGTTAGTTACTTTGCTCTTTCTCCAATGTAAATATGTGATTGCAGAGGTGCAGTCACTTGGTTCATGGTATCTGGTGTGAGGGAGATAACATTTGTACTGAACAGTGCTGCACAAAGCTGTGACACATTGCTAAATGCAAGATTGATGGCCTGCGTGCTTTGCCAAAGAGAATATCAGAGAGAAATACCACTGAACAGAAGAATAGGGCTCATTATTTTAGAATCAAAACTAAGCAAAAAAAACTTTACAATTTTGTTCAAGGACACATACTGAATTTTAAGTAGCTTTCACTATTTGATCTCCTCAAAATATTCTTATTCAGGTTGAAATAGAGACAATATATAAGATAATAGAGGTGCATTACACAGAATTAGGACTCCCATAATGTTATCAGAAGTTTGGCAATTCTTTTTTGCTTCTTCTCATCACTCCATCTTAAAATCATCTTATACAGAACAGCTTAAAACTCTGACTCTTTAACATCAGAGACAAAGAAGAAAGGTTAAATTCCGTAACCCTCACTTAACCTTAATACAAAACCAAACAAAGCACATCACTACCACTAGAAAAAAAAAGCCCAACAACAAAAATGAAAGCATTTAAAAATGGTTTCATTTAATGGTAAACAATTAACCCCAAGATTGGCTTCCTCATTTCATGTAAATAACTTTTGAATGTCTGTAGATGTGTTAAGTTTTCCAAAAATTTGACCTGAACAGCCATCATCTTACTTTAAAGGAAGACAAGCAAAATGAGACAACTTTATAAGTTAGTACTTTCTGTCCAAGAAACAATAGTATCTTCTATGTGATTAGCAGTTACCTATATTTCAAAAGCTCTATTTACGGCTGAAGTGAAGGCTGAAGTACGATCTACAATGCAATTTGCCTTTCTTCTTCCCACCTGTCTAAAGCAGGAATAGGATATAAAAGAACTCCACAAAATCACAGTCTGGCAGGAAAGGCCATCATGCTTCAATACTCTCAGTACTTTTATGCTTATAAGCTTTTACTTCTATGTTTAGTGGCTCATGGTACCTGACACTTCCGGAGCATTGTTACTTTAAAAACCTGGTTGCAAGTCCCTTCAAAACACCTTTTGTTTAATTGATTATCGATATCTGAACAACTTTAACATTCCATATTCCATGAACAGAATAATATTTTGCTTCTAGAACTATTTGAATTACAAACATCAAAAACAGGCATATCAGAGAATATTTTTGCTTCACAAAATCTAGCACCAGCTTTCATCAACACCCCGTCAAGCACATTTTATAGCTAAAGAATATATCTGGCTTCACAGAGAATTTATTTCAGCCAAATTCATCCACCCTAATTTCCGTACCAGGATGGCAAAATAGTGCTAAATAAGGTGTAAAACACTATATTGAATTCATATGCCAAGGGAGTTTTCAGAACTGCACAGTTCTAAAAATGAACAATTCACTCTTTTGGATGACTTGTATCAAGCACGTCTGATAGTCTACTTACAGTTTCAGATAAAGGTTCAAGTTTTGGGGGTTATTATACCCTGCATTGCCCTTGAAAATAGGGAAGGGTTCTGAACAATTATGCATGAAGTTGGAGCTACGTAAATGTTATATAATGAGGTCAAAATAATCAAATAAGACAGTTGTCATGTGATGTTGCAATAGGTGACAGAAACAGAAAGCAGCAGAAGGGTAAAAATCGCAGTTCTAGAGAGTCAGTGGATCATCTCAGAGGTGCTTGGAGGCATGAAATCTAGATGTCTGTACATGACTATTTAAATAAATTATCTTGTTCTTTTATTGTTTAAAACACTTTTACTCTCACTGTCTACTACTTTATAAAGAATGCAAGTGTTTATCCCTAAGTTTTTCCAAAATATGCGAATTTAAAATCATCACTGGGTTTATTTATAAATTACAAAATCTCTGGGAAGTCAGTAACAGACTCAAGAATGGGCAGTTACCCAGAAGTGCCAATCCCTGGGGTGGTGCATAGTCAGAATTTCACAAAAAGAGGAAATAAATCCAGCTTTCTGCTGTCTTCATGAAACTCCGCCTTATGCCCTCAAGCACAGGAAATGCTCTCCATTTTTACTAGTTTGGTAGAAGATCCAAAAGTGGACGCAGTTCTGTGCAATTTGCTGTGACACACACATATATAGCTCATTATATTTTTTTATACATCTGTACCTCCAGAGTAGGTTACTGAAAGGTTATCTGCAGGGCTGTAATTTACTCATTTTGAAAACTTAAACAGATTCCAAATGTTACCAAGCTAAACATCCCTTCAAAGTCAAAGCAACTGTTGCTGCTCTGAGACCTACTATGAGCACGCTGAACATAAACCTTTTTTCCTAATGTGTTGGGTGTCAAATGACAGGGAATTAGCAAATTAGATACTCACGCTTGCCTCATACAAGGCAAAAGTACTTATCAGAAGCAGCATTCTTAGTCTGGCATATGGATTACTCTTTCACTTGAAGAAAAATATTTGGCCATAGAGTAATGCCAAGGAGAAAGCTTCTGAGTCCAAAAGTTGCTTCCAAGGATTTTGGTTCAAATACTTTTCAGTTAATTTTCTTGTACAGTCCTATTTGTTGGGCAAAACAGATCTGTGAGAGGAAGTAAACAGGAAATAATTTCAAAATAATTTTACAAATAGAAATCCTCTTATCTATTTCAATTTCCAATGAAAATGGCATCAGTCTTAGCAAGATATACTTACCAATGAGGTACTGCAGCAAGATCAGAAAATAAACCCAAAGATTTAAGAAAATTGTCTTTGAAGAGGAAGAGTCAGTGTGTCCACAAAGTGATTAAATATTATCATCTAAAAGTATCAGAAAAAAGTTCTTGTCTCCTTGGATTTGAGAATATTTCCCAAAGGTGTGTCAGAAAACTCCACAGCTCTCAGTCTTGTACATCTTCCCTACAAGAACACAGCTAAAAAATGTTTGCTCAGTTTTTGCTGCTTGGAGTCACTAAAAAGATGATGACAGCCTCTTGAAAAATGAAGCAATGGATGAAAATAGCTAAGAATAACTTTTGTTCATTTATTTCATTTTATATGTACATGTAAATAAATTCACAGATGAAATCCCAGCTTGTTAAAACCATGTATTCAGTAACATTTGTAGACAATCTCTGAAAAATATAGCAGCCTTTTATTTTAAATTAAATTATCAAAGCTGAAATGAACTCAACAAATTAATGCAGTTTCAATCCATTGTAACTTTTTGTTCAGAACATTATGTCTGAGCAGCTCTGGTCATGTTCTGCTGCAGACAGTCAGGACTGCAGCATACACCGAGAAGACAAATTTTCATTCTGACCTCATCTAGAATGTACTTGACAGCAATTTAAGAAAAGCAGCAGGGCTTTGAAAATTATAATGAGAAAGGAAGACCATTTGTGTAATTTTTGCAATGTTGAGCACTACCAGTGGGCACTCATCATTGATTTAATTTCTGCACTTTGCAATGAGTTGTCGCCACCACTGCTCTTTGAGCCGTAATTAAGGTAAAGTTACTGCGAAAATTTTGTAATTTCATATTTTCAGATTTTCATTGCTGAGGTTTATTTTGATGAAATTCCTTCTTATCAGCCCACAGCTGTAAGCTAATAGACTGTAACAAATTAAAATATTATATATACTGAAAATATAGCAAATGGAAAGCCGGCAAAAAGCACAGCTAGTTCTAACTTCACAAGTACTGAAATCCCTGGATGTGCAGAACATGTTATTCTGTTCCCTCTTCCACAAATTCTCTCTCAGGACCAAGTAGCCCCACATTTCTAATAAAACACTAAAGAAGTATATCTACACTTCTTTGACAAAATTCACTGGTAGTGATATACATATATTTGACCTCTGCATTTCTACTGTAAATTAAATTCACTTGAAAGCATGATCATATCAAATGCTGTGAAACCCAACAAATTAAAAAAACCCAATAAACTCCTAAAAGAGATCACAAAATGATCTGTAGATTTTTTAGGCTAAGTTAAACCTAGGCTAACCTCTTATGCAAAGAAAAAAAAAATTAAGGAAGTCATTGATATTTTACAGCATGAATACAATGGTTTTATCCTTAAATTGTCATGCACAGTGTTTTCACATTTGTCATAAATTTTGATTCTAGTAGAACTTTTCTTGTAATGCTTGCAAAATAGTTTTCCTGTTTTGCTTGAATTTTCCAGCTAATGCTATTATTCTAATGCTGTTCTAATAGTAGTCTAGTTTGGATAAATTTGTCTTTTCTTTACATTATAAAAATAACAAATTATATATTAAAACTCATACATTCTCACCAATTTGTTTAAAGACTCAATAGAAGAAAAAACAAACATACAAACCAGATGCAAAAGAAAACTATTTCAGAATATATTCTGTGCAAAAAGTCTGTAGTAATTTCTGGATCCTCCTCTTATTCATCAGATAAAATGGACAGCCACATTGCTCTTTCCCAGCTACTCTGATCAACTTTAAGTATATAAACCTACACTGGATGCTATAATAGTGCAAGAAGATGGAAGATTTTTTATTTAAGGACATGCATTTATACTCCAAAGTACACTACTTGATGCATTTGCAGCAATATTGCAGCATTTAGGTATGCCAGTCATTTGGAAACAATCAATATATAGATATGATAAGTGCAATTTTTTCTGTATTTACTGAGATTATCCCAATGAAAATCAAAATGTACACTGCTCCAAAATAGTCCATCAACTGGACATTTGAATGCACAGGATTAATCGTCAGATTTCACACAAATAGTGCTGTGATCTTGACACTTGTGTTCTTCAGAAGATAAATTTGTCTCTTTAAATATAAACTTGCCTGTTTCAGCTCTACCCTTTGAGAGAATAACAGAGAGAAATAATAGCACTTCAGGTCCTACCTGGATGTGAAAGTCTTAGCAAATGTCCTTGGCAATCTTGTTCCAGCAAACATTCTGGAGACAAGTTAATGAACATTAGAAGTATTCAAAGGACTTGTATGTAACTATATGAAAAGTCACTATGTTTTTTTATATTGCTTAAAGATATATATTAATCATATATGCTTGTAGAATTTTTAGTAAATCATAATAATCATAATAATCTTTTTCTATGATCATTCTGTGATAAATGCCCAATTATCTGTTTTATTGTCTCCACATAACTTTCACTTTGATCCCAGAAGATGGGCCTGCAATCATTCATATGGGTGGGTGAAAACCCACCCCCTTTATTTCTTCTCAAAAGATTTTAGAGAATATTTGACAACATTATTTTAAGTCTTTAAGGAGTTTCAACAACTAGAAAATTAAGAATACACAGTGACAAGGAAATCTAGAATTCTTCATAAATATGTCAAGATCCAAAATCGATTGACCTTTCTGCTAAAAAATTTAAAAATGTATGGAAATTAAAGAATTTCTGTCTGAATTTTCTTAATGATGTCTGAGCAAACAGACCAACTAAAAATTTTGTCTCAGTGAAATCAAAGGGAATTTGCTGTTAACATCAAGGAAGCCAGAATACAAGCCTTTATCCTTACATTCTGGTTTTCTATAGGTACAATGAGGGTAAAACCACTCTATTTCCCATTCCATTTGGCTGTTTGGAGTGCTTGTTCTTCAGCATAAGAATAGTTTCTCACTACAAACATCAAAAGGTACTGATCTTGAATAAAGCTTCTACTGTTACCCTAATGGATACAGTTCAGAGTATAAAAAGACATAGATAAGTGGAATATATTTTAGTCAGCTTCGAAAAGACTTTGAATTTATTTGCTAGCACACATTCACAGTAACAACAATATATATCTCTGCCTGAAGAAAAAAAATCAAATATAATGTGTTGTATACTTCTTCTGCCATTGCCCTGATCCAAAGCCCCTTTGATGTTAATAATATATGATAAACCTTCGTATTTCCAGAGATTTCTGAAACAAAAAGGAGACCCTATTTGTTTCATGAACATTCAAAACTATTTATGGATCTAGTTTTATAAAATAGCAGATTTCACTTCTGAAAATAATTTAATTTATTGCAAATCTAAGAGAGTAAGATAATGAGAAATAAGAAAAAAAAACCAGTAAAAAATACATTCCTTCCACCCCTCCCTTCTTCCCAAACTCAGCTTAATTCCCAACTTTTCTACCCTGTCCTGGGGACAAGGACAGGGAATGCGGGTTGCAGCCAATTCATATTGCATTGTCTCTCTTGCTCTTCCTCTTCACGCTCTTTCCCTGCTCCAGCATGGGGCCCTCTCACAGGAAACCGTCCTCAGTTCCAAACTGGATCCTTCCCATGGCCTGCTGCTCTTCACAAACTGGGTCCTTTCAATGGAGTGCAGCTGCTTCAGCTTAGACCAGCAGAGGGTCACAAGTCCTGCCAGGAAACCTGCTCCAGCATGGAATCTTTTCTCTTCACAACCTTGCAGGAGCCTTCTCCCACATGGACTCCCCATGAAGTCACAGCTTCTTTAAGAGCAGATCGACCTGCTCCAGTATGGAGTTGCCCAGAGGCTGCGGATGGATCTCAGTTCCCCTGTGGATCTCCAAGGGCTGCAGGGTCACAGCTGCCTCACCATGGCCTTCACCATGGGCTGCAGGGGAATCTCTGCTCTGGCACCTGTAACACATCCTTCTCCTCCTTCTTCCCCTACTTTGCTGTCTGCAGAGCTCTTTCTCTTACTTATTCTCACTCCTCTCTCCTGCTGCTCTTGCCCAACAGTTTTTTCTCCTTAAATCTGCTATCCTGGAGGTGCTACTGCCACTATTAATGGGCTCAGCCTTGGCCCGCAGCGAGTCTGTCTTGGAGTCTGCTGCAAATGGCTCTGTCAGACATGGCGGGAGTTTCTGGCATCTTCTCATCTCTCCAAGCCACACCTGGAGTCCCCCTGACAACCAAAATCCTTGTAACAATAGATATTAGACTTAAAAAATTGCATTATTAACATTTTAGAAAGCCAAGATAATATAATTGAAGAGACAACCGATGATTTCTGTGTTGTAAATAGACATTTTATTTTTGCTGTTATTTTAGAGTACTTCCTGTCTCCTTCTAAATTATAATACAGATTATGATAGTAATATTTTCTGTCTAACGTCAAAGCAACTACAGACAATTTTAAAGTGGTATTAAGAGCAGAAATTTTTGACCAGCAATGGCTCATACATATTTTGCTTCATCTGAGGTAGACAGACATGCTATTATTATTCTGTATTTTTTGTCTGTCATTTTTTATTGTACATTTCTGTTACTTATTCCATACTGCTGTTACAGTCTAACTGATGATGTTTATCAAACTGGAAATCTTTTATTCTTTCTCTGTGTCTCATTTTGGCTTTTATTACCAGATTTTTCCAGAAATTATGTGTTATTGCTATATAGATGCCTTTCAAAGAATGGATTAGGTTAAATGATCCGTAAAGTCCCTTCCAGTCCAGTGCATTGTAGTTTTAGGTTTAGAAAAAAATCGATCATGGTAACAGCTATATGAGGTTTCTGCCTGTAACAGTTGCTCTGTGTCAAGCAATCTGACCGTCTTCAGGCTTAGGGAATATTAGGAGAGTGGACATAGGTGCAATTGGACTTGTGTTAGACATGTTCTAAACGTGCTTTATTGACACAGTATGAGATTTCTGCTCATATGATAGCCAGATATGCAGAAATACTTGGAAAAATCTAGAAAAGGATGTATATATAAAAGATGAGAAAAATGATCACTCTAATAAAGGTTTGTCACTTAAAGCAATCATTTCACACCTTCCATACCTAGTAGAAAGAAATAGTCACCTCTACAGTGTGAATCTCCTGAGTGTAAAGTAGATTTGTGGAGAAAAGAAAAAAGTCAAACCCTTTAGAGAAACAGACTTTAGGATAATTAATTGAGATCTAGATGTCCACACTGAAATCACTGAGAAGCAGATCTAGTGAATCTCATGACAGATAAATATCAAAGCATGTCACTTCAAGTCTCAAAATTTACCATAAAGTCCATGTTGGCTGGAGCATGTGAATTTCAGTGTCTAGAATAAAAGACTAGTGTTGAACTAGTGTAATTTGGCAAAACCGTGATATGATTTTCCTTTCTTTTTATATATTACTTATTGCAACTATACATGTGACAAAAGCAACTGTAACTAAGGTCATGGTATGTCTGTAACTCATTATTAACTGCTGCTCTAAATAAATAGTTAAGTTAGAAAGAAATGATTTCGTGAATGACTAAAAGCCTTTTCAATTTCTGAGCATTGCAGGAAAAAAAAAAACAACAAATGAGCCCATAGACAGTCTTCTAATCTGGAGTTAATTAAAATAGACCTAGACACTGGTGCAATGCAGTATTTTATAGCAATATTGTTTCCCTTTGCAAATGTCTTCCATACACATACAGAACCACAAAATAAAGTGACCACGGAATTACATGGTAGGTAAGCAGTTTCAAAACAGGAATACAAATTCTGGCTCATTTTGGCACCTTCAAAAAGGAAATTACTGCAAGAGTGATGTCCAAATATGGATTTATAAGCACAATTTTAAATATCCACATTTGAGAATCTGACCAATGTACAGAATGATGAGGTATTCATAAGTTGGCTTAAAATATTTGCCAGAGATCTTTTGAAATGTAATAAAGACTGCGGAATAGAGAGAGTCAGGATGAGAACAAAACTGAAAATATTTCTTGCAGAGAAATTGCCTTCCTTTCACACAGATGCTTTCCTATTAGCTGCTACCTCTGACCCTTATCCTTTAAAAATCACCTCCTGTGAGCAATGCGTATAATAAGTCTTATGCTGAAATAACCTCAGAACGTGTACAAGCATGCCAGGAAATAAGTATATTACTGACTCTAGCCACAGTATTTATATTTAATAAGCAAATAATAAACATGACATTAAATTTCTAAAATTAAAAAGACTAGAAGCCATCCATGAAATTGTCAATTATCTGACTCTCCCTGCAGTGTTGAAAGGATAAAGCAAAGGTTCAAATCACACTTTGCTCTGCATCAATCTCCAATTTATACATTCCCTCTAGCTCAGCCTCTTTAACCTCTCAGAACCAATTCTCCCCATGCTCATTATCTTTAAAAATAAAATTTGATCTATATACTTAACCCAAGTGTGAGTTCATCTCAAATATGCATTTTAGACCAGATTCCCAACATCTATTATTCTCTTTACGAAATGTTTTCTAGTATTGAAGGAAATAGTAGGATCAAGGCTACTAAAAACATAAGTATTGCTATTCACCTTCTCAGAGTGATTCTTTCATTCTTATCTGAGTTTATCAATGCTGAAAAGCAAGAACATCTGGAGTAAAGATACATATATCAAAATACTCAACTTTCTTTCCTTCCCTTTAAGTAATAATTACCTATGTACCACTATTACATATCTGCTTCAGCCTAGACAAAAAATTTTGACTAATTAAATAGCTAGACTTGGACAGACATTCTTAGGACTGGTTTTAGTATACGTCTAATATTTCAGCATTCAACAACTTTTTTTTTTTTTTTTAAGGAGGAGCAGTGGTAATCACAATTTGTTAATTCATCAAGACCAAATTTTGCTGTAAAAATATATCAGTTATAAAAGCTGATTTACTGACAAGAGTCTCTGAAACCAAGCTGGAATTTCTCATCAAAATAGGAGGAAAAAAAAGTAAGAATTCTCTTCTGAATTCTCTTTTTAACCACATTGTCTGTCTTCTACTTCATCTCTTGATAAATGACCACATTCCAAAGCAAATTCCACAGGTCTAGCAAATTAGCAGCTTTCCCTGAACTTTTGCAAGCGCTTCCAACTTCTGTTTGAAGAGTCCTCACAGTAAGACAACGTTGAAACATGTAAATCACTCCTTGAAAATGCCACAATGCTGCTAACTGTCTTGCTGGTATCATGTGTTTACTACACCAGAGTTAATCATGATTTTTTAGTGTCTAAAGGGTTCATTACAGAAGTCTTTTAGAGAGTATCTGTTAGTCTTTAGAAATGAATAGCATAATCTCAGGAGTGGGTCTACCTAAAGTTAGATGGAAAATGATTAATTATCATTATTGAAAAGACTAATTATCATCCTGAATCACCATTCAGCCATCTGTTACATAAGAGAAATCTGACTCACCCAAAAAAATAAGAACCTTGTGAGAAAAGTCTACAGGTATTTTGATAGAGTACTTAGGGAGGTAATAGCAGTCATATTGTAAACAACCTTCATTTTCAAGTAATGAACATTTTCAAGGCTCTCCTCTAAATGTTTGTATAAGGAATGTATGGACAGAGACTGCTAGATATCAAATGATGTTACTAGCATTCCATGTTCATTTCCCCTTGCATAGGAAGACTAGTGGAAATCAAAGCATATGTTAAACGGAAAAAGTTTCACAAGAGGCTTGAAACAAATTTCATGGGTTTGATACAAATTATTTGACAGCTTATGACTTTAGCATTAAGTTGCAAGCACATATAAACACATTGTGTATGCTTTCATTTTCTATGGAGAATTATATATATAATTTGAAATGTGGGTTTTTGTGTGTATAAACATAGATAATATACACAGCATGACAGCTATTCACAATTGAGTCATAATAGCCAACTCATCCAAAACTCTTAAGAGAGGCTAGGAGTTTTAAGTCATTTACAATATCATCTCCAATATTTCAATCAAGCAAATTGTAAAGTTCACATTTTTATTTTCAGCAAGAACTTCTCTTGTGTCAAAAAATACTTATTATCTTTCTGTGTTAGTTACTATGTCTTATTTTTAGCATGTTAAATTTTACGTCAAAAGGCTGAGATTGGATACATTTACTGCTTCTAACCACTGACTGTGAGGCTGGTGTGAGGGAGCGATGTCCTGCTACCTGACAGTAATTAAGCATGGTGTAGCGGGTTGAGGTTGGT
>VZTA01000806.1:9398-29492 GCA_013398855.1 Mohoua ochrocephala
GGTGCGGGGGGTGACAGCGGCCCCGGCACGGGGGACGCGGTGCTGCGGGACGTGCCCGCGGTCCCGGCTCTCGCACAGCGAGCCGGGCACCGAGCTTAGCTGTGTGCAGGTGACCCGTACATTTCTGTAGCAACCCCTAGTTGCGTGTTTTTAAAAGAACGAGGAGATTTAGGGGCTTAAGTTTCTGAGAAATAGGGTCAGAACTTTTTATTTCTTTTTTTTTTTTTTTTCTTTCTCTGTAGCGTTTTTTTAGTAGAGTTTTTAATTCAGGCAGTCCACAAGCTCGTTTTGTGATCGGAAGCAAATGGAGCCGCACGGCGAGGGCATTGTACAAGGGCTCTGCTCCACTTTTGGGGTGAGGACTCTTTTGGGGAGGAAAACAGCCGAGAACTTTGTTCCACCTATGTCCTTGGCACAGTTACGGCTTTCCAAATCACTTCCTCAATAATTATGTACAAGCAAGTGAAAAAAAATGAGGGCGGTTTGTATACTTTTTAGCCTAAAACCCTGTTGGTTTGGGGGTGTCGGCATCGGGGGCTCGTGGCATGGCTGCCTTGCGACAGTGACAAGCCCGGGGCTTGTGGCTGTTGAGAAGAGCTGGGGATTGTTCTGGTGACCAGACTCGGGCATTGCCCCTGCACATGGGGAAGTTTGGAAAATCCCCGCCACCATCGACAGCCCCGGGACTTGTGCGCTGCTCTCGGGGAAGGGCCCCTGTCGAACCTCGTGTGTCGGTGCCGTGGTTTGGGGGTTCACAGCCGCTTTGTAGCACCTGGGTGTTTTCCGGACGGGATTTTCCCAGGGATGCTTCCAACCTGGCGGCGATAGCGAGGGCCCGGAGCTGCTCGGCCCGGGTTGGGGCTCAGCATTGGCAGCGCCCCTTGCTCTGGGTGTAGCGGGGGAGGCTGCCGAGGGCTCTTCCTAAAGAGAACCACCAGAGTTTTCCCGAAGGGAAGGAGCTACGTGGGGAGAGAAAAAAATAAAGCGAAAAGAAGGAATCCTGCTTTAATTAATCCCTGGGGCCTGGCGGGGTGTGGTGCCGTTTAGTAAAAACATGGCTTGCTGCTGGTGAGGAGCGCGTCCCCTCCGTCCTGTGCCTGCTTTGTGGAGGAGGCTCGGCGCAATTTATTGCTGCATGTGCTCCGTGTAACTCCAGAGCCACTGGCACAAAGGGAGCTGCGGGCCGAGTCGCTGCTGCACACCAGGTAACACGATCTCACCGTGTCTGCTTGGTTTGTGGGGATTGTTCTGTTGTTTTGTTTTGAAGTAGCCACAGAGAAACATTGCAGCATCCCACCCCCACCGTTTGTATGTGGAAAGCCCCCGAGCCTCGGATCAGGTGTGCACCTCAGGTTGGCATCGTTGCTTGGCTTTTTAAAAATGAAACAACAGCCTCATGTCCTCCTGGAGATGTCTGTGGTGCCTTTTCTTCTGCTGTAGGGGAACTCTCTAATTGTGATAGACCATCCGCATCCATGGACTGTCAGTAACTATCCTTCTCTGTGGTCTCTGAGTTTGGGGTGACCCAGCCCGGCCGTGTGGGTTGTTCTTTATCCGAGCAAGAGCAGTGCAGCCCAGTGCCTGTGGCATTCAGATGCTGCTGCCACCATTACGTGTGGTAATCACATTCCAGCAGCAGAACTGCAGAACCTGGAATTCTGGTTTTAGGAGGGTGGAGATGTGGAGTGGACTGATTCTTTCGCGCTCCTTCAGAGCATTTCTAACAGTTAGGGCTCCGTGAGTGCGAGGCTCCAGATGATTGTGAAAACACAGGGTTTGCAAAGAACATTAGAGCCTTTCTCCAAGGAGTAATTCATGTCCAGACATTGCAGGCTGCAGATCCTTCCCAGCTTGGAAGTGATTATGGAAAATAATTCACCACCTGCATAGTCAGCAGATGGTGCAGATGTGGTTCTTTGACAGAAGTTATTACTTAAGAATATCCTAAAAAGGCAAAAATTCCTCTTTCGGACGTCTGATTGTTATCGTGCAGAGTGAAGAAAGTCAGATCTTCCAGAATGACAAATTGGGGCTTCCTCAATGAGGTGAAAAAACAGCTTTTCTCCTAAGCACCAGGCTCAGCATCGGATGTGCAGGTCGTTCTGCTGGTGGGGGATCTCTGCATAACTCCCCCCAAAAAGTCGGTGATTGAAGATCATTTAATTACACAGTTACAACGGGTGGTGCTTCAAGCTGTGGGAGTTCTTCCCACCTCGGTTCTGCTCTTCAGCACCTACTAATTAGGTGCCAGTGTGTGGTTGTTTTGGTGAGTGGGTGTTGGCCTGCTCTAGGTGAAGACTGGGGATGCAGGTTCATCCCATGGGACTTAAAAGAGGGAGAGGGAAGGTCAGACCAGACCGTGATGTTTTCGGCAGTGTCTTTTGAGGCCACTGGGCTGGGTGGGATGTGGTGATGCTCTTTTTGAAGGAGAAAGGTGAAACGCTGGGAATTCACTTTCTGGTCCAAGGAAGGAAACTGAGGATCTTAAAACTAGATGGAAGCTTCGTGCTCCAATATTTCTGTATAATGTGCAGTAAACACCTTCCCAGGTTGCTTTTAACATCAAAGCATCCAGCACTTTGCCCCTTCTTGCCTTCCACTTCATTGTCACTAAACAGGTCTGTGCCTTCAGAGGGGGTTTGGCATGCACTGGTGGTGCTGGGGCCTAGGAGTTGGACTTCAGTCGTCCTTGTGGGTCCCCTCCAACTCAAGACATTCTGATTCATCACCAGAGGGCTGCCTTAGGTGTTCCTGTAGTGAAAATCTCGTTGGCCCAGATTTCCCATTCCCTTTTCCGCAGAGGTGGGTGCTTCCCCGGGCTTGCTTTGCTTGCCCAGCAGCAGCGAGGAGCAGAAGGAGAAGTTGCTGCCTGGGGGGCTTTAGCAGGACTGGGGGGATTTGAGAGAGCAGCACTCGATCTGCTGACAGGAAGGGCAGGAGCAGCACTGGTCCCTGGCAGGATGTGCTCTCTCTCCCTGTCAGCAGTGAGGCCAGACTTTTATTTCCCCAGTTGGCCCCTGGTTCCCTCTGCCTCCGCACGCGGCCGGGGTGCTCTGGAGCTGATTACAGGCTGTTCATCGACTCTTCCAGAGACCCAGCTGGGTTTTGCAGCCTTGCTACCAGGAGGTGTGAACTGCAGTTTCTGTGCTGGGATTTGACTGCGTAGAAGATCCAGAGTCCCAGAATGGAAGGGACCATTAAGAGTCACCAATCCCACCAGCCTGCCGTGGGCAGGGACACCTTCTGCTGTCCCAGCTTGCCCTGTCCAGCCTGGCCTGGGACACCTCCAGAGATCCAGGGGCAGCCACAGCTTCTCTGGGCACCCTCTCACAGGGAAGAGTTTAGGTGGTTGCAAAAGTCATTAATTGGAGAATAGAGAGGGGCTTTGCCTTCTCACAGAGTCCCTGTGGAGAATGTCTCAGTGCTGCAACGCTTGGCTTTCCCCGTTTCCCTTCTCCACCCTACATCGGGTGGTTTTTGCAAATATTTTTGGATTTGTGACCTGTGAATTTCCAAGAAGTGTGAATCAAATGTATTTCAGGGGATTAGTGGCGTAGAATCATCATACCAAACCAGAATGGTTTGGGTTGGAAAGAACCTTAAGAATCATCCGGTTCCAGCCCCCTGCCATGGGCAGGAACACCTTCCACTAGACCAGGTCGCTCAAGGAATCACAATATTACTGTGGTTCACTTTAAATAATTTTTATTAATTTGGAGGTATAAATTTACCCACGAGAAAAATTCCTGTGTGTGTGAATGGTTTGATATCACTCATGCCAGCGATGGGTAGTCTGGGAATACTTACTCTGAAGCCTCAGAGAGAAATCTGGTTAGTTAAAAAAAAAAAATTCAAAAACGCAGTGAGGAGGGAAATTTTTAATGAACAATGTAATGAATAGCAAAGATTATGTTGAAGATTATTGGTGCTGGAAACACCTTACTTTGAAGAGTGGCGGCATTCTCCAAGGAGTCATTAGAGAGGTGTGGGTGTTTGTGGCCTGTTTTTCACCTTTCTTGCATCTTTTCTTAGGCAAATCCTTATTTCTGCCTGTAGCTGCCTGCTTCACAGGAGAGTGGGGGACTGGCAGCTCTGCCGGGTGTTGGTGCTCTGCCTGAGCCTGGCAGGGAGATGGGAGAGCTGTGGAAGCTCTCCTCCCCTCTCCAGGGAAGCGATGCTGCGGGGTTGGCCTGACTCACAGGAGTGTCCGTGGTAGAAAAAGCTGCTTAACCAAGAGCTGTATTGATTTTTATTTTCTTTTAACGCATCCAGTGAGTGAAAATGGGGTTGTTCATCCACTCGTGGGAGGGCTCAGGAGCAGACTTCAGTCCAGGCTCCTTGTTTCTGCTCCTCTGATGGGACTGGCCGGGGATGATGAGCGAGGGAGGGCTGGGGCACGTCTTGACCCAGCAGCACAAGGAGTGGTGGGTTTGTTGTGGGTTGGAACTAGGGTGATTTTTAGGGTCCCTTGCAACCCCAGCGGTTCTGTGACTCCAGGCTCATTTCTGAATGACGAGAGAAGAGCAGCCACGTGATGCAGAGTGGTCACAGGATGGGGCCGGGGCTGGGCTCTTTGGTGTGATCCTCTTGAGCGTGCCTTGGGAGGGTAAAGTTCCCTCTCATTTTAAACTATTCTGCCCAAAATCAGGAAGCAGAACTGAGCTGACTTCCAGGAAAATGGGCTTTGCTGTGTTGCCCAGGGCTCTCAGAGAATGAATTAAAATGAAGATTCTGGTGCTGTGGGGTCACAGGGCACAGGGGAAGTGTTGGGACGGTGATGCGGATTCGGGGGAACAAGCTGAGTCAGACCCTCCCCAGCGGTCCCTGTGGCTGTGTATCCATCCCTAAAGGCACTTGGATCTCTTCGGAGGTCTCACAGTGTGCAGGTCTCCAAATCCCGAGGTCTGATGGTGACAGGCTGAGAAAGGTGGGGGTGATCAGCCTGGAGATGAGGAAGATGTGTGGGGACGGCCTTCCAATGTCTGCCAGGGGCTACGAGGAAACCAGAGAGGGGTTCTTCATCAGGAGCTGAAGTGATGGGAGAAGGGCAGTGGCTTCACACTGAAAACAGGGGAAATTTAGGGTAGACACTAATTTAGGGCAGGAATTGTTCCTGTGAGGGTGGGGAGGCCCTGGCCCAGGGTGCCCAGAGCAGCTGTGGCTGCCCCTGGATCCCTGGCAGTGTCCAAGGCCAGGCTGGACGGGGCTTGGAGCAGCCTGGGACAGTGGAAGGTGTCCCTGCCCATGGCTTGATGAGCTTTTCAGGTCCTTCCAACCCAAACCATTCTGGATTTCTGTGATTCCATGTTGTGGAAGTGTGTCTGGTAACTACAGCTGCTCGAGAGGTCCCATTTTGTTACCTGTTTAGCAAGATTTAGGAGTAGCTCTGCTGTGATTCAGGTGCACCTTGGTTCAGTTGTCGGGTCTGGTGTCCGAGCCTGGGACAGCTGATTGAGAAATCGGGGTGGTTCCGAAGGCAAATATTGAACTACAGGGTGTTTAGTGATCGAACAGGCTGCTCAGATCCAAAACAGCCTGGCACTGGCTGATAAATCAATCCCCGCTCGGCTGGAGTCGTGCTCGCTGCGAGCTCCTGCCCTGCAGTCTGGGTATTTAGGGAGAGTACGAGTGAAAATGGGGGTTCTGCTTTCTCCTCCTCGTGGTCCCGTTGCCTCAGAGGTGCATGAAGTTCTCTGATTGTGATCAACAGCAGCACCCTGAGCCCCAAGGCAGGGGTTGAAGCATTAGAAGTCGTAGGAATTGGGGCAGGATTCCTTGCTTTGCACTGCTGTGCAGTGTCTCCATGAGGACAGCCCACCATTTATGCTTTGTAGGGTATGTGCTGGCTTTTAGGGATGGGAAAATGACCTTGGAATTAGGCTTGGGGAACAGAAGAAGACGTGCTAAAAAACTCTTAAGGTGGACATTTACTTAATACAGCTTGAAAACAAGCCCACTACACCCAGAATCCCCTCTGAGTGTGTGGTTTTGCAGCATGTAAAAAACTGCAAGAAAATGTTGGTTCAGGTTTGGGGTTTTTTTTCTCCTGAATCAGAGACATAGGTTCCCAGAGCCTGTTGGCAGCTGCTCATTGTTTTCATTTGAGGAAGGAAAGGAAAACTCAAGCACTTCCCACCATACCCAGCAAGCAGCCCTGAGGTGTGTTTTGAAGGCAGGCTGGAACGTGCCCTGCAGTTGTACATCACAGCTGAATATTTAGCTGTAACAGGCTTTGAAGAGTCTGCTGTGGCTTGGTGTGAGTTGGCTCAGAACAGATGGGCTCTGTCCCACCTGTGTAGCTCACGAGAGGGAACTGTGATTTGAGGGTTTCAGTTTGAGGGTAGTAACTGGCGTGAGATGGGCAGGAATTCTCTCCCGGGGCTGTTGGTGCTTTTTGCTCCAATCCAACCCAGAGCTGCCTGGTAGGAGCTCGCAGCTTTGGTGCTTTTTGCTCCAATCCAAAGCCAGCTTGCTGAGTTCCGTATTTTTTATTATTTTGTGAATCAGTGTTTTCTCAACATGAGGATTTGAGGGAACGCAGCGAGTTTGTGTACGGACAGGAGACTCCATCCTGCCTCCAGCCCTGGGCTCCAGCAGCACAAGGACGTGGAGCTGCTGCAGCCAGTCCAGAGGAGGCCACGGAGATGCTCCCAGGGCTGGAGCCCCTCTGCTCTGCAGCCAGCCTGGGACAGCTGCGGGTGTTCCCCTGCACAAGAGAAGGCTCCAGGGAGAGCTCAGAGCCCCTGGCAGGGCCTAAAGGGGCTCCAGGAGAGCTGCAGAGGGACTGGGGACAAGGCCTGGAGGGACAGGACCCAGGGAATGGCTTCCCAGTGCCAGAGGGCAGGGCTGGATGGGATCTTGGGAAGGAATTGCTGTCTGTGAGGGTGGGGAGGCCCTGGCTCAGGGTGCCCAGAGCAGCAGCTTTGCTTGCTCCCCTGTGACTGTGGTTGCCTGGATGATGCTGTTTGAGCCCAGTGACAGGAGCAGCGAGCACGAGCTGCAGCATAGGATGGTCCCTCTGAACGTCAGAAACCCTTTTCACTTTGAGAGTGACCAAAGCACTGTCCCAGGCTGTCCTGGGTGAAACCTGTGAACACCAATGTGGCCCTACCTGAATTATCATTTGGAGAAATGAATCCCATAAGCAGGGTAGGAAATGGTAACTGAAGCCTGGAGGTCCCTTCCAGCTGGCAGAGTTTTAAATCCAGGATGGGGAAAGGGAGAGAAGGTTGTGTACGTGGGATGGGAGGTGCTGAGTTGGGGTCGCTCATTGCTGGGAGAACCCAGCTTTGCCTCGGGCCAAGGGAGACCCTCAGGTCTGGGGAGTGCCTGCCTGGTCCACGTGGGCTGAGGGGAGTTCTAAACTGGTTAAAATGAGCATAAAGTGAGGAAGGCTTTCTCAAAAGTGCTCAGAGCCTTTCTTTTCCCCTGAAGTCACTCTAAAACCTGTTGTCTCCCTAAGAATGGAGTAATGCAGCAGCCAGGGAGGACTTGAAATTCTGGTAGTGAATGGGAAAAATAAATCTTGTAGTACAATAAATCAGCAAGGGAGCCAGAAAGTGATTCCCCTTGCCATGCAATCTGGCTGTTGGGTAATAAAATACATTATTTATGGAGGAAATGTGCAAAACCTTCCGAGCAGAGGATTTACCTGTCAAGGTAAATCAAAACCACTTTTTGTACACAGACAAAAAAAAAACCAAACCAAAAAACAAAGACATGGAGTATCTTCTGTGTTAAGGAGAGGATGAGCAGCTGTAACTGAGACCAGTGTTAGTGGGGTCTGATTCTGGATATGAGCATCATGGGGGCAGCACAGGAGTAATAATTGTAATTGGCAAAGCGATAATTGAAGGTGACCTATCCCACTCTGTCCTGTGGCAGATGGAAACTGCTGGAAAGGTGATAGCATCCCAGCAAAAGCAGGTGCTGGATGGGAAGGCAAAACACCAGCATCGGGCACTGCACTGGGTGAGGTGCCCTGACTGTGCAAAGGTACCGGTGAAAAAAGTGGGATTTGAGCCTTGGAATTAACTCAGGCAGCTCTGTGAGCTGTCTAATGACGAGTTAGATGGTTCAGAAAGGGTTTGTGTGGATTCTCGCCGTTCTTCCGGTGTGCATTTGCGGTAGTTTGCTGTAGAAGACAGCTGTTCTCACCGTGTCGGGGAAAATGGTATTATTTATCTTACCTGTCTTTGCCCATAAAAAGTTAATGATAGGGGACAAAGTCCAGCCAGCCTGAGTTCTGTGATGGATATTAGTGCTGGCCCTGGGAAAGTCCCGTTTGACAAAGGAGAAATGTCTTTTAGTCTCATGGCCTCAATTTTTTACTGTATAGAGGCCGTGTCTTGCTGGACACATGAAGTGAATTTGGAATTCACCCTGTTCTTAAGCTTTTAACACTATGGCTTTGTTACTCTGTATTTTTAATTGTCCAGCCTTTTAAAAGGGAAGTATTACACCAGTTTACAGTAACAGAGTGATAGGATTGACGCTCTGAACTGGAAGGATGTGAGGAGAAACCTTTTAAAAAGCACCCCAAAACCTCCAACCAGCAGACACCGCCTTTTACTGTCACAGTTGGTGGTTTGGCTCTTTTGCTGTCCTTTATCTGGGTCTGGCAGGGGACAGAGAAGCCTGTGCTGATAACTGCAGACGAACACAAACCTCTGTTCTCAGCCATCACATGTGGTTGGCTTGTGAAAACAGAAAGTAAAGGTGGAAAAGCACCTGTTCTGCCTCACTGATAGGAAAAAAAAAATAGATATATAGATAGATATAGATATAGATATAGATATATGTAAATAAAAAATTTGCATCTCGTTCAGAACAGTGGTAGAGGAAGCTTTAAGCAGCCCCTTCTGTGGCTGTGACAGTGATTAGGTGGCATGAAGTATCTGGGTGGCTGTAAGCCTCCCGAAAAGGGCAAGGGCTTGTGGTCATCAGCACATAAAAGCTGTGGAACACAAAGTAAAAGGCTTGCTGTATTTTTAAATATACGTAAAATTAGTGTTTTCCAACAGGTGTCCTGCTCTGCATCAGTGAGGCAGCCCAGGCTTCTGTTCCACGGGCAGGATTGAATATTCAGGGCCCTGTGTGTGCATTATGTGACGGAGAGAGTCCCCCCCTTGTTGTGTATGAACTGGGTGCACCTGCTCCCCTGGCTCAGCTGAGTGTGGAGGAGCTTGGCAAGCCCAGGCCCTGCCCAAACCTCAGCCTGGGAAAATCTGGTGACTGTCACACAGCTTGGCTTTCTTCTCACTCAGCCCCAAGGAGTTCATTTTTCACGCTCAAATAGTTTTTTCTGCTTTCTGTCAAGGGCGTGGGATATGAAAAATTGAGTGGTTCTGGCCTTAGGTCCTTGAAGGGTGCGAGCTGCGGTGGGTGAGGCAGCAGAGGCGGCTGCAGCTCTGTTGCCCAGCCGTGAAAAGGGGGTTTTTCTTGCAAAATTTCCTTTTGCCTCATCTCGTCATCTTGTCTCAAGGAAGTCATCAGCAATGTAAAGAAACACCAGCAGTTTCCTGGAGCCCTGGTGAGTCAGCTGGGGCTGCCTGGGGAGGACGGGGTCAGGTGTGGGTGTTGTGTCGGTGGCCCAGGGGAGGTGGTTCTGCCGTATCCGCCTTGAGTCACTCTCTGGCTGCCCGTGCCGGGGTTTGTGCCAGCTGTGCTGGGCCAGCACTCGCCCCTGCACTTCTGGGCACTGGCCTGGGCTGACAGTAAGCTGGCAAGCAGGAGACCAGCAGAAAGTGTGAAGAACAATAGCCATTTGTAGTGTGAATCTCTTGGCATAATCCCAGCATCCTTGTATTTAATGTGCGTGGGTTTGAGAAGGTGGTTGACTAATGATGAAAAAGGAGGTGTTTGATCTATTCCTCCTCAAAAGTAATCACTCAAACTGGCCTTTGCGAGATTGGTTTTTTTTTTTTCTTGAGATCCAACAGAAACCTAATCAGACATACTTTGGGATCCAACTTTGACAATGCAAAGGACTTGTTGTACTTCTCGAGAAGTACATCTTAGTACATCTTCATCTCAGATCTAGGAATGGGCTGTAGGTTTTGTAATGTTGGGGTGAAAAAAATCCCTCCACCCGATTTTGAATTTGCCTTAAATTCTGGAAAGGCTTAAGGGAAGAGTTCTGATTTAAGTTCTGAAATATTTTTCATCCTTGCTTTCAAAACTTGTCTCTGGGACTCAACGTGCAAAAATAAATCAGGGGAGAGTTCGTTAGCTGTGATGCCTTTTATTCCTGAGTGACCCTGCTCCTCAGGCTCCAGGATCCTTCCCACTGAATTAAAAACCACGGGTGAAGTGCCGTATCTGTTTGTGGGGAAAAACGTCATCTTTGTTTAAGCCAGGTGTTTTCCCAGAGACTTCTGGTTTTGCTTCATTACACTTCCTTTTTCTGCTTGGAAGCAGAAGTTTGGAAATTTTAATAGACTTCTCGCTGGTTGTGTTTTGTCTCTGACCAGAAATGAGGCAATCCCCTGAGTATTGCAATAAAACCCACTGTGAAAGTGCTTTATATTTGATGTCCTTGAACTTAACACTGAACCTTCTGGTTTTGTGTTGCCATCATGGAGCTTTACTGATCCCGGCTTTAGGGGCCTTCTGTGAATTGGCTTCATAATTTATTTTTTTTTTCTTAATTTGTGGCAGCCTTTTACTTGCAGCAAGGTTTTTCTTAGCTCCCCACAGCTGGTTGGTCTTTAGCACTTTCCATGCTGCTTCCTTTGCACTGCGTGTTGAGCACGCTGGAAATGGATGGAAAATGAAGAATGGATGGAAAATGAAGAATGTTTCTCCGCCATGGTGGAGTGGGACTTTGGACAGGACACTGGAGTGACAGGACAAGGGGGAAATGGCTTCCCACTGCCAGAGGGCAGGGTGAGATGGGATCTTGGGAAGGAATTGTTCCCTGTGAGGGTGATGAGGCCCTGGCACAACGTTGCTTGCCTCTCCGTGACTGTCCTTGCCCGGATGATGCTGTTTCAGAACAGAGAATAGGTGGACAGACATGTGCATCCAAGCCTTCCAGGCCAGAAATACAGGATACACTTTTGGAGTCGTGCACCTTCGTTGTTTTTGTGCAACTGAAGGCAAAGGAGGAGGGAGGTGACGTGTCCTCACCTCCACCTTTAGTACTTGCTGCTATTCCAAGGACTTTTCCTGTCCTACTTTCAGTTCAGGAACATATGTTGGAGGAGAAGGTGGGGTTGCTCCTCCTCCAAACCCAGCTCCTGTGGTGAAGTGAGAAGGCAGTGGTGCCCTTTGAGATAAAGTGGTTTCATCCTTTCCCTGCATCCCTAACAAGGGGTGGCAGGAAAAACCCACGGTCACCCTACAGACAGGGAAATAGGAAAGAGATTTTCCTCAATGAGAGGAAAAATGAAAGGAAGCTTCAGGAAACGCCTTAATCATTAGCACTATCTGAAAACCCAGTGCATGTGGAGGAGAAAAACAAACAACCTGTTGAGAATTGGTGATGCTGTTCCTTTTCCTGATATCCCACTTGGAAGAGGACGTGCTGTATCTGGGCCCCAGCACGGCAGAATCTTGCATGGCATGTGCTCAATGTCTCTGGCTTCTCCATCGCTTGGTGCTTCTGACCCCAGTAATTCTGAGGTACAGAGAGTGTCCAGGAATGCAAGATTATGGGATGGGAGCTGTCTGAAACAAAGGATGTTCCTGCACTTGGAGGTAATTGAAGGGCAGGCAGCAGACCTGGCTGGAGGGGAAAGAGCCAAACAAGGTAAAGGAATTAGCGAGTCCTAGCTCCAGCACGAGGAGTGTTTGATTTAATTAAAACGTACAGTGCTGGGCAAGTAACGAACTGCCCCAGGCTGCGTGATGAAATCCTGCTGCGACCTGTTCAAAACAAACCGGCTGGTTTCCCTCAAGTTTCCAGGACGTGAACACGGAGGGTGCTTCATTTTACTTGCGCTGCAGGATTACAGAGGGTGGATGAACCATCCTGGCTCTTGAGAAGAGGGGGTTTTTTATGCCGTCGGTGAGGTTTTGGCAAGGCACGGCTGAGTCTTTTGGTGGTGTTTCCAGGGCTGTGCCCTGTCCAGTGGATAAAAGTCTGTGGTCTCCAGGGAAACTGTCACCGCTGCGCTGTACGTTGGCCTCAATCGGCAAAACGTCCTTCTGGCAGAGAGATTATTTTAGAGGCTGCAGAAATCTGTTTCGTCCAGGAAAAGAAAGGACGAACTCTGTTTTGCTGGTACTAGGTACATTCGTGCCTGCCTTAGTGGTTAACGCTGTGGTGAGAGTGTGAAGGATGAGTTTTTTCTCAAAAAAAAAAATAAAATTAAAAAAAAAAGAAAAATGCCCCAAACCAACAACTCATCCCTGTGGTGATCTGATTCCTGCAAATGCAGCCCTGGGTGGGATGTGGGTGACCCTGGGTAGGCAGTGTGAGCTTGGCATTCTGCAGAGACACTGATGCAGCTCTGTAGACTCCAGCCTTTTGGCTCGGCTCCGGTGGCGCCTTATTAGCAGGGGAGTGATACAGTGAATTTTCTTCTCTGTGAAGAAATGAATGCATAGCTAGATTAGGTAAGAGTTTCAGATGCAGCATGTTTTTCTCCTAGCTCTTTGCATGCTGTAGCCATTATTTCTAAAATGACCATTAGAAAACAATCCGTGATTAGTTTCCAGGTCAGAGGTTTAATGAATAACTGCTAATCACTTTCCTTATTGCATTTCAGGCGGCAGCTGCAGGCCTCAGCTATGTCGGGGCGTACGTCATCAACACCTACAAGAGCTACGACAACTTTCTGCAGGACAAGTACGCCCTGCTGCCGGCTGTGATCATCATCTGCGTGGCCGTGGTGATGTTCATCATCGGGCTGATTGGCTGCTGCGCCACCTTCCGCGAGTCCCGGGTCGGCCTGGGGCTGGTGAGTGGCGGGCGAGGTGCAAGGCTGGACCTCGGGAGGTGTGAAACAGAAAGTAAAAGGTTGTTGTTGTGATACACGCCGCTGGTTTGTGCGGGTCGTGAGCTGCCCGCAGTGCTCTGGTTCGTGGTGAGTGAGGCGCAGGCTGGATTGTCAGTGGCGCTGCCTTGTGCAGACAAACACCCCCCGCCATGGACGGTCTCATGCTCTGCCTCTGCTGGCTTGATGAAGGTGAAGATGAGTGTGGGAAGCAGCAGGTTTTGAGGAGTGAGGTGGTGAAGGAACAGGAGGAAATACAAGTTTCTAAACCAGATGTCTATTTTTCTGCTGACTTAGTCCTCTGAGTGCTGAAAGCATGCCTCAACTTCTCACAGAATTATTTTTAAAAATCCAGAAAGGTTCACTAGAGTAACCTCATGCCCCACGTCATGCCCTGAGGGCAATGTGAGCTCAACAAGCAGTGCACAATGTACCTAGCTCAGCTGCTGGTTTATCTGTGCGCTCTCCCCTTTGACATCCACCCCGAGAAGTGTTCCACAGGCTCTTCATGCAGGTCACATCGTGGCAGTGTTCAGGATCAGGCACAGAGCCTGTGGAGCCACAGTCATTGTCCCAGTAATCCCAGAAGGGTTTGGGTTGGAAGGGACCCTAAAGCTCATCCAGTTCCAACCCCTTTTCCATGGGCAAGGACAGCTTCCACTAGACCAGGTTGCTCCAAACCCTGTCCAAGCTGGCCTTGAACAGTTCAAGGGGTGAGGCAGCCACAGCTTCTTCTACTCTAAATTATTTTCTGGGAACTATTTTGATAGGAGAGGCAATAAGAGGTAATTTTACTGCTGTAAATTAATGTGAAGTGTATTGTACAATTGAACTCAAATACTATGGGATTCTCTCTTACCATCTCTCTCTTATTTTCAGTTCTTGGCCATTATCCTGGTTATCTTCATTGCAGAAGTGTCCGCTTTTGTCCTGGGATTTGTTTACAGGGAAAAGGTAAGCAAAGAATTAGCATCTCTGTCCCAACCAAAAAGTAAAGAATACATCTCACATTTTTTTATCATTCCAATTCATCTGGGTTTGTTTTTTTTTACTTCATTCCCTGTCCTGCAACCTGCAGAGCAAATGGGAATGGGTGTGTCTTTGCTGGGAACACGGTAAATACATAAAGTACCTGGCAGGCATCACAGCAGTCTCTGAGTTGGGTTAAACGGTTGTTGATGCTCCCAAAGGAGGGCTTTTCCATCAGGGGAGGCAAGCTTCTACCCAGGAACGTGATTCCAGTTAAATGCGACCTGAATTTTGTGTAAAACATTGATTTTTCTTATTTTTTCATTCCTCCCCCCGACTTAGTTGGGATACGGATCTTTTGCAGTTTCCACCAGATAAAATTTCCAGCTCTCACGTTACAACCATCTGCATTGTTCTTCCCTCTCTAAACAGGTAAAAACCGATGTGCAAGGTACGATGCGCTCGGTCTTTGAGAAGTATGACGGGAAAAACCCAGAGTCTACAGTTGTGGATTACTTGCAAGAACAGGTAAGAAAATATTTAAGCATTGTTTGGAAAAGAACAATTGGGTGCTAATCAAGGGATTTAGGCTGGGAATTGGGTCCTAATCAAGGGATTTAGGCTGGAAAAGGAGGGGAGGGGATGAGTGGGGCAGCATCCTAGGACTTGGCTCTGTGCTTAGCATCTGATTTTCCAAGGCAGCTGAGGGTGCTCCCCACTTTGCAGAGCTGGTGTGCTCAGGTTCCGGGTGTGAAGTTCATGTTGTGAGGGATCTGGTTGATAGGAGTGACATTTGCATCGGAGCAAATAAGTACATGTGAATAATTGCTGCTGGGAACACTGCACCGTAAAATAGCGAGATGATGGAAGACTCTACCCTGCAACTTGTCACCTTCGTATTGGAGCTTTCACAAAGAATAAACTAAGAAGGATGTAATAATGTGTGAAGGAGGTTGATTTATTACATCAGTGATTGTTTTCCTGAAGCACCACTGCTTGTAAATCTGCAAACTGGTTGGGACCTCTGTCCCACTCACTATGCCTAAGAGAGGTTTAACTCAACGTGAGCGTTCACATATATGAATATATAATATATATATATAATGTAACTAGTAATACATCTATATAATATTATGTAACAGTGACTGCTGTGTAACTGTCCTGTGTTTGGTAGCTTCACTGCTGCGGGGTAAAGAACTACAGTGACTGGACGACCACCCAGTGGTTTAATTCCACTGGGAACAACAGTGTCCCCCAGAGCTGCTGCCAGCAAGAGGCGAAGAACTGCACAGGGCATCTGGATCAGCCGCAGGAGCTCAACACACGGGTGAGGATGGGGGGCTTGGTTTCACAGCTGGGCCGTGTTCATTTCCAGCCAGGTGGAACCATGGAGGGAAGCGCATCAGGCAGCGTTCGGGGATGTGCCCCATAGCTGCAGTTGTTTAAACAGATGCAGGGGAAGACTCATCTAGGATTGATCATGCTGAACCTGGAGGATGGAGATGCTCCCAGGGCTGGAGCCCCTCTGCTCTGGAGCCAGCCTGGGACAGCTGGGGGTGTTCCCCTGCACAAGAGAAGGCTCCAGGGAGAGCTCAGAGCCCCTGGCAGGGCCTAAAGGTTGCCTGTAAGGGAGATGCAGTCAAACATTTTAGCAACAGGACAAGGGGCGATGGTTTTAATCTAAAAGAGGATCAACGTAGATCAGATATGAGGATGGTGAGACCCAGGCACAGGTTTGCCCAGAGCAGCTGTGGCTGCCCCTGGATCCCTGGAAGTGTTCAAAACCAGACTGGATGGGGCTTGGAGTAACCTGGGATGGTGGAAGGTGTCCCTGCCCATGGCAGGGCGTGGAGCTGAATGATCTTTCAGGTCCCTTCCAACCCAAATCATTCTGTGATTCTATTAACTCGGTACCAGGTTCTCCAGTCCGAGGCATAAGCCCCTAAACTGACTTTTATAGATACCATTGATGGCCTTCTGGCTCTGAGTTTTGGCACTTGTTTAAGTGACCTGAGCTAGAGGAAGCTCAGACATGGCAAACATCAGTGAGTCACAGTTTGTCAGTGCATCTCCTCATGCAGGAGGAAATGAGCCATCAGGTCTGGAAGACAAGAATTGAGTTCCTCAGGTCTGCAGTGCTGGTTAGACACGCCTTATCAGGGCCTGCTTCCTTGGGAGAGTTGGAGGGGAAAATAATAAAAACTTCCAGCTGGATGAACACCTCTTAGTATGTTTTTACCTCTCTCTCATGGCAGGGCTGCGCACAGGAGCTGGAGACTGGGCTGCAGAGCGTTATCAGCTATGCCATGCTCGTGATCCTGGGGTTTGCCATCGTAAAGGTAAATGTTCCTGTCTCTTCTCTCATGGAAAATCCTACTGTTCGCCCTTGGATCTTGGGTCTTTGTCCTCTTCCCTGTCGTGTTGCCTGCAGCTTTCTTCTGCCTCTGAAGTAGACTCAGTCTTATGTTCCTCACTTGTGCTTTTCCAACTGTCTCCATTTCATCTGCTTAACGATGATGGGAGGGACTCAAGAGATAGTAGGGGATTTGGGGTGGCAATTAATTGGGGATTCCATTTTGTCATAGTCACAGAATCCCAGGATGGTTTGGGTGGGAAGGGACCTTAAAGCTCATCCCATTCCACCCTCTGCCATGGGCAGGGACACCTTCCACTGTCCCAGGTGGCTTCAAGCCCCAATGTCCAGCCTGGCCTTGGGCACTGCCAGGGATCCAGGGGCAGCCACAGCTGCTCTGGGCACCCTGGGCCAGGGCCTCCCCACCCTCACACACAGCAATTCCTTCCCAATATCCCATCCAGCCCTGCCCTCTGGCACTGGGAAGCCATTCCCATCACTCCTTGTCCAAAGGCGTGCTTAAATATTTTGGAGAACTCATTTTATTCCAGAATAATCCCAGCCTTTCACTGAAATTTTCCCCGTGGCAAGATAACTGGTAATTAATGTGAATTTATTAATTAATGGGACAAACCAGAGAGGAAACACTCAAGCTGGAACTATTACTGGGAATTGGCATGCAAAAATAACACTTTCTGTGGACGTATTTTGAGGTTTTTTTCACGGGATGAAGTCATGTGATATGTAGGTGTTTAGTCTGACGACTGAAACGGGAAATCCAGCAGGACTAAGTCTCTTGTGCACTCCCTCTTTTCCAGTTCTTCGGCATGCTGAGCGTCTGCGTGCTTACCTGCAAGAAAGAAGAAAGTGGGTATCAGCCCCTTTACTCGGGGGTGTTTGCTTAATAAACTGAAAAGAAGAGTCTCGCTTCCTGGTGATGAAATTGACTTGTGACCACACCACAGCTTTCTGAAACCTTATGCTAAGTTTGGACTTGTGACTTCAAGGTAGCACCGGGTGGTGTAGTAGGCTCCAGAAAGAAACTTTCCTCTGCCTTTCTTTCCTCTGCCCCGAAAACACGCAGCAGAAAATTCATTATTTAATCAATAAACTGGTCTCCCTCCTGGGAAGACCGCAGGAGGGGTTCCAGTTGTCTGCACAAACCTCAGATCATTCCCATGACGTGGCTTAAACAGCAAAAGAAACTTCCGAATGCCGGGTTTAAATATTTTTAATACGCACGGGGATCTGTAGTATGTTTTTTCTATATCTGATTGTGCAGTTTGGGGGGTTTTCCCCCCTTTTTCTTACAGTTGTATGTTGTACTTCTGTTTACTGCAGAAGTTTTTAGTGCAAGACAATCCCATATTTAAAGTCTAGAACGAGCATTTGTGTGGCTGTTTGGAGAAGCTGGCAAACATGAAAAAGCCCAGGTTTTGAGCTTTCAGGCTCAGAACTCTTCTCTCTTTGGCTTGTTTTTAATCTCTTAATTATTGACATTAAAAATTCCTTATGAAGCAAGGCTTTTGAACATTTTCCTTCTCCTTTTTCTATGGTTTGCCTTAGGAGAATTAGTGTCACATTTCCGCCGTGACCGCGTTTCTCTGTGAAAACCTTAAAAATATGCATTCTTGTACAAAGCAATTTCAATAACCTGCTGTAGCACGGCTTTCGCACATTTTCTGTTCTCCTTAATTCTGCTGGACACAGTCACTTCTTGCATTGCATCCCTGCTTTAACACAGTCCTTCTTTAACTCGTTTGTGTGTTAATCTTTTTATAAGCTGTTCAGGATTTTGGGGATAAAGAACGGAGGGAACTGTGAGCTTTTATGTACTAGGGAATTGTGGAAAAGCAACAGAGATTCTCCTGATTCCTTCCTTGGAGAGATAAGCAGCCTGTCCTTAACAAAATAAACCTTTATATTTGTAGCTAATTAGAAAAAAGAATTGTTTGGGGTCAGTGTAAGCTGTTCATTTATCCCTATCCCAAGAGAAAAAAGAAAGCAATGGGTGACGATGACCTATAGGAGACACACCAGCATGATCATGTGTATGTTGAAAACTGAATTTTTATTGAGAGCTTTGTCTTCTGTTAAATGCTGAAATAAACTGAATTTATACAACCAAGTAATAAGTGGTGTGGCGGTTCTTGCTCGGTGCTATCACAGTTCCGTGGGGGGAGTGAAGTCGTCAGGGGCAGAAGCGGAGCGGGCGGCTGTCCGCGCTGCCTCAGAAATCCCGCCCGGCTCCCCTCAGCGATCCCGCCTTCCCTTCCCGCTGCCTTCAGTGATCTCGGCTCCCTTCTCACCCGGCTCCCCTAGGCAATTCCGCCCTCTGCCCCCAGCCATCCCGCCTCCCTTCGCGCCCGGCTCTCCTCAGAGATTCTGCCCCCTTCCCGCCCGGCTCCCCTCAGCGATCCCGCCTTCCCTTCCCGCCCGGCTCCCTGCCCGGCTCCCCTCAGCGATCCCGCCTTCGGCCCTTCCTTCCCGCCCGGCTCCCCTCAGTGATCCCGCCTTCCTTCCCCGCTCCTGCCCTTTCTGATGCCCCACCTAAAACACAGAGACCAGACAAGAATTAAGAAAATAAAAGGAGGTGTTTATTTGAAGGGCCTTCAAAGGTACACCCTGGGCAGTCCAAAGGCTACACCCGAGATGGACCCTGGGTCACGGGTTCTTCACCCTTTGATAAGTTTGGTTCATTTGCATATCAGGGTTCATTCTCCAATTATAACCTCAGTTTCATGATGGAATTACCCCAAGTTTGTCCCCCTTTAGAGGCTTTTAGTTGACACATTTTAGGCCCGGTGTCCCTGGAGTGGAAACCTGTAGAGGTTTGTTGTGTGTGAGCAGCAGGAGAGAACAGCAGCTCACAGGGCACAAGGAACTTCAGAGTTACACACCAGACAGGGCAGGGTTTGAAAAATATAAAAGTTAAAACCTATGGCATCACCTCAGCATTCCCCCACCTTCCGCCCTTCCCTTCCCGCTCCCCTCAGTATTCCAGCCCTCCCCCTCATCCCCCTCCCGCTGTCCTTGATGTCTTTTTTTCCCCTCACCTTTTGTAAACGTAACTTATGTGAAATTACTTGTACAAGAGGAGTTTGCTTAGCGAAGGAACCTCTGTTTCAAGCCGTGCGTTAAGATTACATCACCCAAATAAATGTGCATGAGGTGGGCGGAGTAAGCGGACGTGTTCATGTGAATTTTACTATATAACAGATGTAACTTTTTACCCCTTTGGTGGGTTGATAATGGGAACGTCCTCCTTGCACGATGCACTGAATAAACAATGTCTCCTTTCTAACGTGAATTCTTTGACTGTGTTCAGAGCTCCTAAAATCGACAACACCCTCCGCGCTCCCGCCCTTCGCTCCTGCTCCCCTCAGAGCTCCCGCCTTATGCCCTTCCTCCCACTCTCTCCAGAATTACAAAGGTTGGAAAAGACCACCAAGATCGAGTCTAACCTTTGACTGATCCCCCCCTTTGTCACCCAGACCAGAGCACGGAGTGCCATGTCCAGGCGTTCCTTGGACACCGCCAGGCATGGAGACTCCAAACCTTCCTGCGCAGCCCCTTCCAATGCCTGAACGCGTTTTCCATGAAGAAATTCCTCCTGATGTCCAACCTGAGCCTCCACTGCCTCAGCTTGAGACCATGTCCCCTTGTCCTATCACTGGCTGCCTGGGAAAAGAAACCACCCCTCACCCGGCCTAGCACCTCCTCCAGTGCCCTGCCCTCCGCCCTTCGGTCCCCTCAGCGCTCCCGCCTTCCGCCCTTCCCGCCCCGCTCCGCCCTTTCCGCCCGTCCCTCGCGCTGCCCTCAGCGCGCAGG
>VZTA01000806.1:29774-45461 GCA_013398855.1 Mohoua ochrocephala
CCGCGTCCTCCTCCCCCGGCCCAGCTTCCTCCTCCTCGGCCGAGCGGCTCCGGCCCCCGCGGCTGAGAGAGTGGGACCGGGACCGGGACCGGGATCGGGATACACTCGCGCTGCGTCCGGTAAAAGCTGAGGAGAGACGGGCGCTGCCGCCGCGCGCAACGGGTGACCTCGATCCCCTCAGGGGATCCCGCTCCGCTTCAGGGCGTGCTGGTTCCACGCAGGTTACGGAGGGTGGGCAAGGCGGCAGGTCTCAAAGAATGGATTTAATAATCGCGGCAGTTGATATTGTTTTAAGCCAAAAGCGAAACAAAGACTTTTTTTAGAAGTTTCCAAGTGTGAGCCGCCGGAGGGAGCTGTGTGAGCGCTCAGTGCCGAGCCACAGTGTTAAATGCGGGGGGTTGTCACACTGTATATAATTTTTTTCTTTTAATCAATTCCTGTCTATAATAGGGCTAGTAAATCTATTATTATAGACCATATAGTAGTCTATATAATACTAGACTATTATAGACTATATATATCGATATATAATGCTCTTTTTGGTGCCTCCAGACTTCGCTAACGGCTCTGTTAACACTTTTTTTTTTGCTTAATTACGTTTTTAAAAAAACACCTCTTTAAACATCAATCATCTGATGTAATCTTCTTGAGAGAGCCTTCTAAAACTGCCTTATATAAACCAGGTATTTCTTGGGTTTTGCAGTAAATTTCCAACTCCTTTTTTTAGTGGACACTTCAGTATAATAAGGATGCTCCCGGTCTCATGAGGAATCGCTGCACTGGTATCACACTGCATTTATCTCCAGAGTTCTGGGAAGTTTATTGGCTTATCTAGTGCCAGTCCCTTTATGCTTCCTTTCCTGCCTTCAATTTAGTAAGACAAAAGAGAATTACTCAATTTACTGTTTCATTTATGTTCCCTTTGCTTCTTTGACAGATCAGGGACCTTCCGAAAATTCTGCTTTTGTGCACAAGTATTTGCAACTTGGGTCTTTGTTAAATTTCTGCCTTCGTTTTTGTTCCCCCTCAGTGTGATGATGAAGGATATGGCGTCCTTGGAGGTGGAAGATTTATGTTTCCACATCAATTCGAAGATTTCAAGTATTAAAAAGTGTATCCTATTGAGAAACATAGGTAAACAAGAGCAACAGTGGGGTTTGGTTTGCACTGCATTCCAAGAAAGGCATGGAGCAGCTGGAGCGTGTCCAGGGAAGGGAACGGAGCTGGGGAAGGGGCTGGAGCCCCAGGAGCGGCTGAGGGAGCTGGGAAAGGGGCTCAGGCTGGAGCAAAGGAGGCTCAGGGGGGACCTTGTGGCTCTGCACAAGTCCCTGACAGGAGGGGGCAGCCGGGGGGGGTCGGGCTCTGCTCCCAGGGAACAGGGACAGGAGGAGAGGGAACGGCCTCAGGCTGGGCCAGGGGAGGCTCAGGGTGGATATTGGGGGAAATTTCTCCATGGAAGGGGCTGTCCAGCCCTGGCACAGCTGCCCGGGGCAGGGGTGGAGTCCCCATCCCTGGAAGGGTTTAAAAGCCATGTGGTTGTGACATTTGGGACACAGGTTAGTGGTGGCCTTGATAGTGCTCTGGGGGAATAGCTGGACGTGGCCTTAGAGGGCTTTTCCAAACGAAATGATTTCCATGAACTCTGCTGGCCGTGCAGAGTACAAGGCTGAGAGTTTGGCTTGGTGCTTCTCCTGGATGGCTGTGGTGGCTGGGGAGCAGAGAGTTAGATAATCACTGCTTGTGAAGGGCAGGAACACTGGATTCTGGTTTTTCTTGGAGGCTTTGTAGCTTAATGTTCGCTCTTTGACAGGTGAAGACGAACACCGCAAAGCTGCGCTTCGTAAAATAGGGAATGAGGTGATCCTTATACATGATCTCCTGAATAAAATGGAAGCTGAAGTTAAACAGCAAGAAAAACTGAAGGATTTGCTAAAAGTAATCTTTTTTCTTTTCCCGTTCATAAAATACTGAAAGATTCAAAGAAATAGGGGTTTTTTCCCTAGATCCTTAGTGATGTTTGGATGCATGTGCTCACAAGAGAAACTGGGGCTAGGAACAGGCTTGCTGATGGTTTGTTAAGCTCTCCAGCACAATGAACATTAAAAATTGTATTTTTCAAAGCTTTTATATAGAATCATAGAATTACTGAATGGTTTGAGTTGGGAGGGACCTTAAAGCTCATCCAGTGCCACCCCCTGCCATGAGCAGGGACACCTTCCACTGTCCCAGGTGGCTCCAAGCCCCATCCAGCCTGGCCTTGGGCACTGCCAGGGATCCAGGGGCAGCCACAGCTTCTCTGGGACAGGGTCTCACCACCCTCACAGGGAAGAATTTATTCTTAATATCTAATCTAAGTCTACGTTCCTTCATGTTAAGGCCATTAAAAGCAGGTCTTTGTCATTGGCCTTAAAAACATGTCTTTATCATAACAGACACTGTGATCTAAAGAGCAGTTGTACTTCCATATCTTTGCAATAGCTGTGAAAAGCATTCAGTTAGAATACTTGCCTATTATTCTGCTGTGTGTTTGCACTGCCTTTATTTGTTAAGACTTTTGTGGAAGCGTTGTTTGGGGAATGTAGGTGAGTTTACCACAGTATCTCGTCTCCACTACCACCATTCCCCTGGCCAGACCTCGCTGCGGGTGTATTGCTGAAGTTCCTTTTGCCTGCTCAGATTTCTCTGACATTCTGAGGGCAAGGACGGACACTCCTTGCTTTGTATCTTTACTAGTTTCCCTGGGGAAATTATGGGGTAAGGAGGTGAGATGGTGGGGAGAGAGTAAAGGACACCTCTTAATAAAGATAAAATTTAATTTAGTATTGCCCTAATTTTACTTGCCTGATGCTAGCAGGCTCAGATTTCTGATATAGTCTCATATTCATTTCAGGAGATGCAGAAGACTGCTGAGAGAGATCAAAATGAAGCACAGCACCTCCTTGAACACATTCCACCCTATCTGCCTAAACCAACTCGGAGCTGGTATGTGGTACATGAGCCTGGAGGATTCAGGCTGCTCCTGTTACTGTCCAGCTCTGCTCCCTTCACTCCACATTAACTGAAATTTTGGGAGACAAGGTTGCTGTGTGTATTGATTCTGGGGGAGGCTCTTGTCCAGGCTTGTGCTAGCACCCCAACAAATCCATCAGGTCAAGTCTATAAAATACTAAGTTGTTCCAACAGGAGCTTCCAGGGGTAGGTGTGATGTAGTAGAAATAGAAAGCAAGTGCTTCTCTGAGTCTAAGAATCCCTTGGTTTAGAATCACACACACACTGATTTTATACCTGTAGTGCCTATGGATTAAAGGGTTAGTGACCCAACTCCTGGATCACTAGAAATGAAGTTCACCTCTGCCCTTCCAAATACAACTTAAAAAACAAAAATCCTCTAGCTCAATCATCTTTCTGTGGGACTTTGAACGGTGTTTGTGGTACTTTTTGTTTTCTTTTCCCTGCAGCAGCCTTGTATTTATTTCAGCTAGCTTTGACATCCCCTTGCCTTGGTAAGGACAGTGATAAGAAGCCTTTCAGAGTCAAGTAGCTCAAGTGTGTGAAAATGACAAGTATGTGAAATAACAGCTGTTACTCAGAGAGCTTCTAAGACATTTTAACTCCGACTGAGTTTCTCATCTCTTTCTCTGGCCTGTTGGAGTTGCTTTTTTTTCCTGGAGTGATGTTAGTATATGTCAGGTGGGGTCCCTTGCAGTCTTAGCATCCGGGGATCCCAGAACTTCCTTCCCACCTCGGAGTTTGTCAGAAGGCAATGCATTAGTTTGAATTCAGTGCTTCCAATATGTGCCCTGAATCTACCAGCTTTACTTGGTCTGGTTCCTAACGCCAGAGAAGCCTCAGTCTCAAAACATGACAGACGTGTTCCAGCAAAGTAAAAGGTGAAATATGTGGAAAGAGTCTTCCAGAAGAGAAAAATGAACTGTAATTTTAGTTAGTGTGTAGCAATATTGTCACTGGTGTAGGTATTGTATTGAAACTGTTCCTAGCTGGTGAAGGGATGACTGGTGCAGAAGCTTTTTTCTTATTCCCACCCTTTAGACATGAACCCCCAGTTTAGGAAACAGCCTCTCAAAATGTCTCCAGAGGTCTCTTGTTCCTTTTCAGTTTAGAAGTTGCTTTTTGTGTGTGTGTAAGAATTGAAGTTTTTCAGAAATCACCACTTGGGTTCTGCCTTCCTGTCGTAACTTACTTTCTTAATGTAGGAAAACCTTTGTCTTAACTTTGTGTTAGCTCCTGGAAATTGCTTAGATGTAAATGAGGCTTGTTTGGTGCTTGATTGTGCCACCTCTGACACCAAAAGATTTTTTGGGATGTTGGTTTCCCTTGCCTGCTTGTGATCAGGAAGTTAACTGTGATATGACTTTAGCTGGTTCTTCCCTTTCTAGAGAAAGCCACAATAGATAAAACCAACCAAGCCCTGCAGAAAATTATCAGAAAAGCTTGGTTTCTGCAGATTGTGCTCTGCCAGCTCACAGCTGCTGTTCTGTCAGTGTCAGTTTGTTGCTGGGGTTTTTTTTTTGAGTAATAATACATTGTATGACGATGCCATGTGTCAGAGAACACTTTCTCCTTCTGTCCCCATTTTGTCACTTCTTGGTGTTCACTGTGCAGTGGAGGGTCAAGGAAGTGTAAGAAGGGACACAATTGTTCAAAATCCACTGTAACGCTGTAAATATGTTTTCAGGCCTCTTCCCCAAACCTTGCTGCACTGACCTCCTCCATTTCTGTTCGTCCCCCTGTGTCCCCAGATGTGTGGGGCTGTGAGCACTAATGGGCTGTTGAGTGATTTTCGTGAGATAACGCAGAAAGCAGAGGAGCACTTGAATGCTGGTGAGACAGGCCTTGAAGTCCCTGGGAGAATGAGAACGCCCACACAGAGAAACCGAGCGATTCACGGCTTTAGCTATTGTTTCCCTCCTGTATTCTTGGGTTTTCTCCTCTTGTTTACCAGAGGAATCTCACTGAAATAGAAAGCAAGTTCAGTATTTCAAGCTCTTTGTATCCCACGTGTTTGTTGAGAGCAGTTTCTCATTCCACCAGAGGCAGATTTTGTAAACAAGTGTCGGTTCTTTCTTTTCATGGTTCAGGTCAGCGGTGAACTGTGTCTGCACCACCTCACTGCAGCAGTGCAGGGGCAAGGGAGTGGGTGGGAACACAGAGGAGGGGTGCCTGGGGCCGGGGAATCATCTCAAAAAGGTTTGTTGCAGTGTGATAGACAGCAGGAGACTGGAGTGTGGGAGGAACGAAGTTTCAAGATGTGAACTTGCCTCCCTTGGTTGTTGTGTTTATCCTTTCATTCCAAACCCACCTCCACCACCACCCAAAAGCCGCCCCCCTTCCCCTTCTCTCCTGTTTGCTGACATTCCCTGCTAGCTGCAGGGTGCCAGGATTCGTTTTGTTGTTGTTGTTGTTCAGATGCAAACAGATGTTTTTCAGATGATGACATCCGAGTAAGTTTAGCTGCAGATGTCCTGGGTTTCAGAAGGGCTCTGCATTGTGTCACAGCGCAAGAGCGGAGCTGCTCCTGTCCCTGTGTCACCAACCAGGCAGTGCGGGAGCCCAGCAGGTGGCACTCGCTGTCCTCTCCATGGCAATGGGACACTGGGCTTGGCGGTGTCACATCAAGTGACTCCTCAGATCCTGGCCCTGGGGTCGACAGATGGGGCACTGCTGTGCCGTCCACTGCTCGTGGGACCCCACGTCCAGCAAGGATCTCTTGTGGGACAGTCCAATCCAAGCAGAGGATCAGTTCCTTGTGCCAGGTCAGCTCTGAACTGCTTTGGTTCATTCTGCTGCACATCCCAGTAATGTCCATGTGTGGATTTGGCCACGTGCGTCGTCTTTGCTGTCCTGATGAGGAGCAGCTGGGTGGGTGGCTGGCAAATCCCTTGGGGTTTGAGGCTCTAAGCTGAGGGTTTAGAGAAAGGGTGAATTTATAAAAATAATGTTCCAATAATCAGGAATAAATCAGGAAATTCTTTGACCTTTGGGATCTTGCCTAAAAAAAATTTTTAAAGTATTCAAAAAAAACACAGTCTGGTAGGTGGTGTTGAATTTCTTTGCTTCAGAAGTTTAATGGATGAGTCAGGCTTCCCAAGATTTGAACCTGTTTCAGAGAGCTGTGAAGTATTTCAAATCTGCCCGTTAAGGCTGCAGCTCTGTGCTGTGTTTTATCTGATAAAAAGCCAGGCCTTGTGTTGTGTGAAATGTAACGGTAAATGGAATTCTGAGCTGCGCCATGCTGCACTTGGACTGCTTCCAGCTCACCTGCTAGCAGCCTCTGTAGCAGAGAAACCAAGAGCTGTGCTGAAGTCAGCTGAAGGATATGATTTGAAACGGAGCAGGCTTGCTTTACTGATGTTTCTTTTGTGAAATACCATTAATTGTGCTCATCCAGCCTAACAGATAGGCTGGAGCTTAGGTCTGTGACTAAGCAGGCTTAAGAGTGTAGTGGAATTCTCCTTGCTACTTACCTGCTGTTTATACACTGAATATTCCTTCTTTTTACAGCATCACGGTGCCAACTGGGAAACATGAAGAGCAAACAAAGGCTGCAGAACCCAAATGTGCAAAGAAACCTGCAAAAGAGACAAAACCCATTAAAGAAGCAGCATTAATAACCACAGAGGAGTTTGAAAGCGTTCCTGCGTAAGTAAGCGTGAGGCTTCCCTCCCACTCTGGCATCTCAATTTGGGTGGCACACATGGGTTTGGGAGAGTGACCTGTTGCAGAGCTGGGACTGACAGAGCAGGTTTGAAATTTTTGATAGGGTGAAACATCATAATAGCTCCAAATAACTTAAATGCAATGCTAGCAAACCTGAAAATGGAATGAATAGAGTTAATTGGGCTCTTTATTATGCTGGTACTTGGAAGATGAAAACTGATCAGTTAAAACCCAAACCTCTTATCTCAAAAGTCACTGTAATTGTATGAACAGAGATTTATTAGCTAACAGGTAAATCCTCATCTTGTTTTGAGAACTGACATTTAAAAAAAAGAGCCATCATCTCATAAGGTGAAAGGTTTGTTTACATATAGAAGGAAAAATGACGGTAACTGCTGGTTTTACTTGACCCAACTGTTGGTTTCTGGAAACTTCAAGTCTTGACTTACCAGTCTGTTTTGAGACAGGAAAAGAAATCAGTCTTGTTAAAAGCAAAAAAACCACTTTGCATTGAAATTCCCAAATTTCTAGAATAGAAAGCTGTGCGTATTTTTCCCTAACATCAGGACCTGATTAATGGATATCCTGGTCTGAAGTCTGCCATATAGGAATAACTTCTTAAATGGCATTTTGGGGGCACAGGTAAATATTTCTGCAGAAGAAGAAATTTCTCTTGATGCTTAAGGCTAAATTGTTATTGAGACTCTAGATTCACTGTGTTCCCTGACGATACCTGTTTCAATAAGAAATATGTTTTTGGGTCTGTACTTTACTTGAGGCTTTCCAATAATTTCCTCTATAGCCTTCAAAATTTTCAGGTGAGTAATGTCCATTTTCTTCCTTATCCTGAATGTCGAGCTAATGATAAAGGACTTGTGGTTACTTCTTAGAAAAGCATGCACCTGGTATTTTTATTCTGCAGATCACCTCGGGTATTTTGTGGATTTACTCCCTTAGGTAGTTCTCTCCTGATAAAATTATGGGAGGATAAAGCTGGAGCATGGGACTTTTTGGTCTTTATCTCTGCTGTGGCAAGAGAAATAGACACAGACCATTCCAGCCAAATACTGTTTTAGCTGCCAGTTAAAGCGATGATCTTCCACATCACTGGACAGGTCGTTGTGGCACTTGGGGGGCATGGTTTAGTGGTGGCCTTGGCAGTGCTGGGGGAATGCTGGTGGGACTCGATGATCTCAGAGGGCTTTTTCAACCTAAAGGAGTCTGTGATAATCCTTGGAAGTGGAAGGTTTTCCACTGCTGTTCGTGGGTGTGGAGGATGGGGACAGAGGCCAGACGGATCCTCTTCCAATTCATTACAGATTCACAAAACCACAGAACAAGCCGAGTTGGAAGGCACCCGTTGTGGAAAGGTTGCAGCTGTGTTGGAAGGCACCCATTATGGAAAGGTTGCAGCTTAGACTGTGCTGGTAGAGCTCTAGAAATAATTTAATTTTATTCAGATGGGAGAAGCATGTTTGTTCTGTGGAGGAAAATTTACATGAATTTACATAGATCTATTAATCTACCAGTATTTCTGTTGCCTGGCAATGTTGTAGTACAAGATTGAGGGAGTAGTTGCAATTTCACATACTGATTGACCAAATCTAAGCAGCAAATATTCATAACCCAAATTTTCTTACACCGAATGTATTCTCTTGGAAGAACAAGAATTTGGTTCAGGGCCCCAGTTCTTCAGGTGAGCGCCGCGGGTGGGAAGCGGGCGCTGAAAAATCGAGGTTGTTTTCACCTGCTTTGTGCTGAACATGAAGGAAAATCTATTCCTAACACCATCAGGCCACTAAAAGGGACACAGGCTTCAGTGACTTCATAGTCCTAGGACTGGGCAGCGGGTATTTAACAAAGGTACACTCTGTGTTAAGGGGCAGTCATGAAACACCTCAATCAAACAGAACACTTTGCACAATAAGAAACTTGCAAATTATCTTACCGTTCAAATCTGTTGCAGAAAGGCGCTCTTTGGAGGGAGATAAAGGACATTTCACAGCACCCGTCTTTGTTAACTTTTGACTTTGAGGCAAAGGAAAATGCTTGCTTTATTCTGCTGTCTAGAATTCTTGCTGCTTTCTAAAATTCTTACGGCTTAAAGTATTTTAGAATCTGTGCACTCATTATGACTCTCAAGTCTCAGAAGATGGTGACTTGGGACAGTACATGGCTCTTTTACCCTAACCATTTTTGAGAGAGCAGGGGGTGGCCATTACAGGGTTTATCTCTTTTAGAGTGGTATATATGTGATATATTGATGTTATTCTTTTCTCTGAGGAACACAGCACTGTGCTCCAGTTTTCATACCTATGGAAAAAATGCTTTGAAAAAGGGCTTCTGTGGATTAAAAAAAGAAACTGACTGGATCTCTTTTTTTTTTTTTTTTTTTTTAAGAAGAAGAGTTCTGAATTTTACTGCACTTGGAATAGTGAATCAGATTTTAAAGTTATTTTAAATCTAAATTAAATGCCTGGATTTGGAACTTCTCAACTTTGTATTTTTATATTAGTGTACGTATGGACTGAAATAAATGTCAGCGTTAACGGGTTTGCCAGCCATGGCTGGGTAGAAACACGAGAAGGCTGTGGGACAGCTGGAGTTTTTATGATCCTTAGTTACGCACAGAATAAAAATTCCACTTGGTTTTGACAGAGTTTAATTTCAGATTAAAGCATCTTGGATGCCTGAGGGCCTCTCAACGAGCACTTGGTTCTCAGGTTTAGGCAGCCCAGTCCTGCCTCTCAGCTTCAGGATGAGCTGAAGTGCTCCCTCGGCTTTATTAAGCGCGTTCACTGTGTGTGTGTTGACAGTGGGAGCACAGGAGCTTAAATAAAGCTGTTTTATACCTCTGGGCTCAGCCTTCCTCACTCTGCGCGTTCCCCCGTGGCACAGGGAGGCAGAGAGAGCAATAAACACAGTGAAGGCACACGGGCGAAGCCTTGCTGCGGTTACAGGCTGTGTTTGTGCTGCGGCTGCAATTCAGGGGTGGTGGTGCTGCTTTTATTACTGCTCAAAGTGAAGCGTTTTTATAACTACAAGATGGCTGCACCTCCAACGCTGAATTAATCACAGTATCAATAAAGTCGAAAGCTGGCTGCAAGTAACTTAGTGGCTACTAAGTTTCAAACTCAGTTCGGAGGCAGAGTAATCGCTTTGAATTCAGTTTTTACACACCTTTCACAGGCCTGTCTCCATGGCAGGGACTGGCTGCCGTTGAAATCTACAGCACTTATTTTTAGTTGGCAATTGCAGAATGCCTGCCCGAATTCTGGTTTGGAATACTGAACTTGTAATTGATTATCTACTTCTGCTTTAAATTCTTTGTGTGTTCTCCAAAGATCGAGCTTGTCCATTCAGATTAAAACGAGGGATGAACTTGCTGTTCGTGGATCTTTTCAGTCTTGCTGTCCCACAGCTTTTAGCCACCTGCTCTACTGACCTGAAGCATTTGTTCTTAAAATGAATTGTAACACTTGTCTAATTCCTCACGTCTGCAAACCGACACTGAACCAAACACAAAGGGCCAGGTTTGGTTTGTTGTAGCAACTGAACGAAGGCCACAGGACAATGCAGATTGCAAGGCTGGCCTGGCTCTCACTGCCATTTTTGGGGGGGGTTGTGTTGTATTTAGCTTACTGGTTGTCATTTGCGTTTCAGATTTCATTTTTATATAATGGCTTCTCAGTGTGCAGCACAGTTCCTTTTCCTTGAAGGCATGGCTTTACATCTATAAATGCTGAATAGCCTTACTTGCAAATATCCCAGTGTTCTGGTATTTCCACATCACTTTGTTCTTTATCTTCTGTGCTTCCTGTACCTCTAGGCTGTTATCAACAGATCTTATTCTTCTAGTACTAGTATTATGAAATGCCCTGAAAGTTCAGAAATGGATGCTGGTGGTGCAGAACCGTATCTGTGCAGCTCAGTAGGCTGCACAGTCAAATGCAGAAGACAACACTAAACTAGTAGTTCTTCAAAAAAAACCCCAGATAAATGGCTGTAAGATCAAACACGGGTTATTTGTGGTGATAATACGAACCAATTTGTGCTCCTAGGCAAACATTTCATTTCATGCTGCTTTCTGCAAAGTTACTCGGTTTTTCTGTGTTTGTAGTTTAAGTGGTACGCTATAAAAACAACCTTTATTCCATTTTGAAAAGCTTTTTTACAGCTTAAATGCTGAATACATTCTGCTTCTTAATTTAGCTTCCTAATGTTTTATCTTTCTGGTTTAGGTTCTGTCATGGCCTTTTCTACCTCCAAGATTGTTAAACAGTCAAGGAAATGAACAGGATTAACTACTACCTGTATTCATTAACACAAAGCAGGAGAAACTGCCTCTAACTAGGAATGGCTTGTTCAGTTAAGGCTGATGAAAGAGAAGAATAAACACAGAACTTTGTGACTCTCTGGTTACTGATTCTTAATTTTTATTTGTAGGTACATGAAAGGCCGTCTCACGTACGATCAGATTAATGCAGTTGTTCAAGAGATGAACAAGGCCATGGTGGCCAAGTACAAGATCTTGTATCAGCCTTTGAAATCCATGAGTGTACCGGTCAGGAATCTCTACGACAGGTTCATGGAAGAAGAAACTAAGGATACAAGAGGTATTTTTTTTTTCCCCTTTGTTAGTACCAACCTCTTAACACTTGGATGTTGCAGGAGAAGTATAAAAATACTGGTCTTTTTTCCAGTATTTTTAATTGAAGAGTTTCCCATACTGATTGGGTGGGTTTTTGAATGTTTTCATTGAAAACACATCCCTCTGATGGTGTGTCATAGCAGAAACTTTGAGTGCACAAAGGTTTAGTTTGGAATCACTACAAGTTCTGGAAACTCTTAGTTTGATAACCAAACCATAAAAATGTGGTTTCAGGTTTTAAACTTGATTGGACATGAACTATTAAAAATTTGTTCTGAAGTTGGGAAATCTGGCTAATTAATTGTGCTGCAGTGGCTTTGTGGAAGAGATGAGTCTGTCTGATAAGTAGTTTTCTCCTCTCAAAAGCTTAGAGGGAGTGAAAATCAACCAAAACACCTTTCTCTCAGTTGAAAAGCAAGTTGTATTTACAGGCTAGTTTTCCCAAAGATATGTGGCACAGTAAATCTCTGACACTAAAATCTCCTTTTTGGCATGTTCCTCTTGAGAACAAGTATGTAATTATTCCTGGAGGGGTGTACTGCACATGCCAAGCTTGGTGATGTCCTTAAAATGCCCCCATGTTTCCAAGTTCAGGCATAAAGAGTGGAGCAAACTCTGTTCTGTCTCACAGAAAGAGCTTTCTCTGACAACACCATGGCACCCACCTCTCTGTTTCTGCCCTCGACAGAATGCTAGACCTTCTGCCCTGAGCATTCACTGGGCACTCAGGAGTCCCCTGAAGACAAATTAGAGCTCATTCCTTCCTTCCTTCCTTCCTTCCTGCCTTCCTTCCTGCCTTCCTTCCTGCCTTCCATGTTGTTCTTCAAGACTCTGGATATTACAGTGTGGTGATAACATCACTGACTTCTGGATTCTAAATGCAGCTTTTCTGTAGGGAGGGAATTCTGATCTGACAGACATGCTGGCTCTTTATTTTGAGACCTGTAAGATAAACACAGAATTACAGAATGGTTTGGGTTGGAAGTGGCCTTCAAGATCATCCAATGCCACCCCCAGCCATGGGCAGGGACACCTTCCACTGTCTCACATTGCTCCAGGTCCTGTCCAGCCTGGCCTTGGACACTGCCAGGGATCCAGGGGCAGCCACAGCTGCTCTGGGCACCCTGGGCCAGGGCCTCCCCACCCTCACAGACAGCAATTCCTTCCCAATATCCCATCCAGCCCTGCCCTCTGGCACTGGGAAGCCATTCCCTGGGTCCTGTCCCTCCATGCCTTGTCCCCAGTCCCTCTGCAGCTCTCCTGGAGCCCCTTTAGGCCCTGCCAGGGGCTCTGAGCTCTCCCTGGAGCCTTCTCTTGTGCAGGGGAACACCCCCAGCTGTCCCAGGCTGGCTGCAGAGCAGAGGGGCTCCAGCCCTGGGAGCATCTCCGTGGCCTCCTCTGGACTGGCTCCAGCAGCTCCTTGTCTTTCTCATGCTGGGGTTGTAGGGCTGGACACAGGACTCCAGGTGGGTCATACAAAAATCATTGTTGTAAAGGGTTTTATTAAAAGCATTCTAAGCACATGCAGCTGGATAAATTCATGTCACTGGCTTCTGGTTTGGGCTGTGATGGTTTGATTTCTCTCTAAGCATGTTTTGCCTCAGTTGAACAGCAGCATATATTAATCTGGGATTTCTTAAAATACTGGCTCCATCATGTTTAATTTACAACATATTTTTGGTTTCACTGTTCCTATCCTTAGGACAGCAGTAAGGAGTTTGAGCCCACAGCTGTAGAGGAGAGGCTGAACACTGGAAGGGTCCTCCTGGGCCTGGAGTGCTGCTCAGTCTGCACCGTGATCCACGGCAGTCTTGGCTGCAGTGGAGAAGCCATTCCAGCAACTTGAGAAAGTTAAAGTTAGTCAGAAAATTTTCTGTCTCTGAAAGTTGGGGAGTTTAAGTCTGAAAAATCGAAGTGCTTAATTTCTTCAAGTGCCTGAGAGATAGTCTTTATTTCTTGTTTACCTTGGAAAGTTCAGTTAGGGAACGAGGACATTCAGAACCTGATAGAGTGTGTGTGTATTGTGCGGTAGATGGTTTTGTTCAGGTTTTTTTGTGACTAATCATCTAGAAAGTCTAGAGAAGAGTCCTGGCAGGCCATGAGATGGTTCTTATCTGGCCAGCACAAAATGATTAAATGTCTTTATCCATTGCATTTTTCACGATGATGTTCCGCATTCATTGATTTGTTTGGTTAAATCTCTACTGTGAGCGTCTCTCTGCTTGGGATTCCCACTGGTTCTCAGCCTGGGCTGATTGCCAGCTGACCTCTTCCCTGATTTCAAGATGAGAGAAGATGCTGCCTGGTTTATCAGGGTCACTTCCAGCCACTCAGGTGATGCAGGAAGTTTAGCTGGTTGTTTAGAGCACGGCCCAAACCACCACCCTTCACCCAGCTCTGATTTCTTCACAAAAAAGATCCTGCTATGCTGAACGTTGCCGCTCTGGATTGGGAGCAAATATAAGGAGGAATCTTGTTTAATCAAAATTCAGGACGTTCTGATGCTTCCCCCAGAGGTAGCAGACTGTGAAGGCAGCATGCAGGTTACGCCTGGCTTCCCAACACCGTCTGGGCGCACTGGTGTTCCTGGAAATCGTAAATGGTCTCTATCCTACAGTCCTTCTATTTTCAGCAGTAATGCAGTTCTTCTTTCTTTTCCTAGTAAACAAGCTTCCTACTTCTCATCTGTATGTGGATTTGGTGGCGTTCCAAGCTCTGGGATTCCAGCACAGCTCCTCTCTGGGGAAAGATCTCTAGATTTTTGACAGTTATTGTCTCTGGAAGATTCTACTCCCTGTGAGACACGTGTGTCACCAGCTCTCATGAGAGGCCCAGGCTGTGAGAAAACACGATCTGTCATTTCTCAGCTCTGTCTAAGCAAGATTTTGGGAGGCATTACACTTAAAAACATGATTCTTGCACCTTAGTTCTTTACTGGCAGCTTTGGCTTTCCAGCTTGGATCAGCTACTTCCCAGTCAAACCTGAAGGAGTTAATAGGAAGAGATGCACCATCTTTTCTAAGATGTCCCTGCCTCTGTGTTAGGGATAAAACAAGGAGTGAGAATGCTATCTCCTTTTTCCAAGCTGGAACACTCCTACCCTTGTGTCCCCCTTCTCATTAGACTTGGAAGCGTGATACTACACATCGTTTAGGCTGGAAAAGGCCTGTAAGATCACAAATTCCAGCTGCCAACCCAGCACCATGTTCACCACTAAACCATGTCACCGACGGGCACATTCACACGTTTTTTGAACACTTCAGGGATGGTGACTCCACCACTGCCCTGGGCAGCCTGAATTTTAACGACAATTTGCTTATGGAAGTAATTAATCAACTAGGAGAAGGGGCGGGCTCTCAGCTCTGATGCAGGACTTCCCTGTGCCATTTCCTTGGAGACACAGGGACGATGCTCTTGCAAGCAGTTAGTCTTTTTCTGTAATTTTCTTGAGTAATGATGAATTATTCTTTTCCAGATCTGATGTAAGTCAAGGGAATGGTGGGCTGCATAGCTCTGATGCATGCAGGGCTCTGTCCTTATGGCAAAGATCTAATTCCAGAACCTGAGTGCCTGCTGGGAGACAGAGCTCGTGGAGCGGGGCCTGTGGATGATGCTGAGTGTCTGAACTTTATCGGAAGGCTGGCAATTCTCTTTCTGATGACAAATTTTACAAGTAGAACAAAGTTCCCCATATAGTGCAAGGCCATCCTACCGCTGATTGTAGAATTATGAATTGTAGACCGTGGAATTATGAAGAGGCTGTGCTGTTACTTGTGAACTGCTAACTGTATCCTACCAACAGAGTCATTTCAGTAACAAAATTTGTTGTTTGTTTTCCAGGACAGTTTTTTATTGTGGAGGCTGATATCAAGGAGTTCACTCAGCTGAAACTGGATAAGCGCTTCCACAGCATCCTCAGCATCCTGAGGCACTGCCAGAGAGTGAGAGAGGTCCGCGGCTCAGGGCTCGTCCGCTACGTCATCTGCTAAGGAGCTCCCCGCGTCCGCCTGCCCAGGAGAGGGACCTGCCACCTCTGTTCTTGTCTCAAAAGCAGCAGTGAGGGCCAGGGAGTGGTTTTCAGACATGTACTCTAAATTAAAAGTGGTGTTAAAGTATTTGAGTTTTGTTTCGAGAAGTCGTGGGGATCTACTGTTTTTTGTTAAATTACAAACCCAAACCAAACAGGCAACTGGGCACAGGCGGTTAATCACATTTTCAGGTCGGCACATGATGTTAACAGTGCTCCATGAGTGTTGGAGGTTAGGATCTTTCCTTTTTTTTTTCCCTCTCAGGGAATTTTTCTCCCATTTGTTGCCTAAGAGATGGGAACGATGGATACTTAAAAGAGACAAAAGATG
>VZTA01000820.1:1100-15845 GCA_013398855.1 Mohoua ochrocephala
GTTAAAACCAGGTGGGGCAGTGTTCTTTGTCTCTTCCATGACACATCCCTGATAACTCTCTCCGGGGGATATCGTCGTTAATGGGCCATCAAGCCTCACTGCATGACACATAAAATTCCATCATCCCATTGTGAGATGCTCCGCCCAGGGGGAGGAACCAAGCATTCCTACCTGGATATAATCTGAGGCCTGGAGCACCACAGGCAGCCCTTACCTACTGGATTCCCAGAGGACAAGAGCTACATAACCACCACTGGACCTTCGGAGGAAGACCAGACCCTTCTACAGGATCACCGCTTCAACAGAACCACATCTATCCCTTCAGGAGGACTGCAGCCACCACCCTGACCGGCAGGGTGTCAGGTTGTATTCTGACTCTGTCAGGTTAAGCCAGAGCTTTCTGCCTTTATTTTCATTTTCCTGTGAAATTGTGGTTCTGACTTGGGATCTCCCATTGGTTTGTTTTCAAACTAGCACATTTGTCTAAACTTTAAATGAGAAGATCGCCCTTTATGAGAGCACATAACCATATCCGTTCTTATTGTATGACCATAGCAGACTTAGATTGTGGATTATGCAGCCACCTGAATCCAAAATGTCTCTTAGCCATCAAATTACACTAGTTTCATGAAATTAAGTAATTTTTTTTTTTTTGCAAGTGAAATGTGTCTCCCTCTGTATCCCTGTTATGAAATGGAAAGACATTCAAATGAGGCAGCTTTCACCTTTTCTGAAAGCTGCTGTGAACTGCTGGCATTACAGTCTAACTCTGTTTGTGCCCTCCAGAACTGGTCTATAAACTCCACCTCAGTTTAAATGCTTTTAGGAATTACTGCTGGAAGCTATTTGCATTCAAACAGAGAATGTGGAAGAGTTGCGTGAGCCTTAGTTTATTATTTTCTATAGTAACTAGTAGCGCTTTTCTCTCTTAATTTTAAATGTTGAGACACTTTGTGCTCTCAGCGGTGCTCAAGCCCTTGCTCTGCATTAGCAGCATCAGCTGTGTCCAAGCTCCAAAGACATTTGCAACCTTTGTGTGTATACAGACATATCAGTTTACTCAGCCTTGCAAGTTCTGATATTCTGAACTCTAATACTCAAAAAAATTAGTGCATTTAACTTAGGTACGTAGGTGTGTGGTTCAAAGTTCAAGCCTCATGTATGTTCTGCATCATCAGCTCAGGACAAGATTTGCTTGTCCATCCCATGCAAACTGCAACCTCAGTGTACAGATATATGATCATCAGAGGAGTCTGAGTGGTAACAAAAGGAAAAGAAAACTGCAGCAGAGAATGTGTGTCTTAATTTGTACAGGAGTCCTCTTTTTTCTTTGCTCTGGGTTAATTTAATTTTCCTTAGCTACTTCCAAATCTATAACTTACCCTGCATCTCAGCGTTGCCACATTCCAGATGATTTCTGACTGGGGTTGCCCAGCTGAACTCCTATTGCTTTGTTTCCAGACTCTCATATTTCTCAGCTCTTTCCAAATTGCTGGAACTGCTGCCCCTGTTACAGGGAAGAGCTCAACTGAAGGGAAACACACAAGCTTGCTCTCCCTTTTTTCAGGCACAAACATGAGTTTGGGACAAGACGAATGGCAATCTTGATATTTATGCAGAATTAACCCAGAAGACTGTGTTTGAAGAGTGAGTTTTGTCACGAAACTCATATCTTAGGATTTCCTTAAACAACTATAGGAAAGCCGTAGCTTGCTTCTATTTTAAATCAACAGGAAAGCTGTGTGAAACCTGAGCAATCCTGCCTGATGAGCAAGGGTTAATTTTCTCATGGGTTAGCTTGGCTTATGAGAAGTTCTCTGGATTCGCAAATTTGACTTAAAATAGTTGTGTAACCTAAAGAATGGTGTAGAGGTTCCTTTCATCCTCATTTGAGGAAATACTGAAGGAAAGAGTTCAACAGAAACAGAAGACAATTCACAATTAGAGAAGAACTTCAACATATTTAGCTAAAAGAAGTGTGATTATTTTATTCTAGGAAGTAGCTTTTGATTAGTGTTTGCTGATCATATGGGGAACAACAATATTTCTCATCTACTATAAGGGATATGCTAAATTATATAAAGAAGTTATGTAATACCTACATAACAAAACCATTACATATCAGGTATATGATCTGCCGGTGGAATTGAATCAGGGCTACAAAAGGTAAGTTTGAGTGTTGTTTTTCCTTTTAAGCCTCTGTCCCTGCAGCCTTGATGCATTAGATCGGCCTCCTTCAGCAACAGCTCTCAGACTGGTTTGAGGGCAATGCTTCAGGGTTCTACAAGGAAACCTTGCTGAGTAACTAACATGGAACAGCTCACATGATAATTTAAGCAGCTAGATTTTCCCATTCTAATTTGAAATACAGAGGGAATGCCTGGAAAGTATTAAGATTTTAGATTTTTTCTTCTTCTCGATAAAGAAGAAAACATGTTGCAATTTCACTCCTAAGCCGTTACATTTCAGTTTTTAAAATTTATATTTGCTCTCTGTTCTTTTAACCTAAGGTTAGAACACTATCTCAAAAATAGGAGAAGAGATATAATTTAATGTCAAACATTTCAGGCTCTGAGGAGCTCTGCATCAAAGACTTTACAGGAAGCTTCTTATCAATGAATTCCAGGTCATTTGTTTGTATACAGAGCTGCATTTCACAGTTGCAAGGTTGTTCATTAAAAATAAAACTCTACCAGTTTTTACACAAATTCCAGGTTCTCAGTTCCTACTTCTCCAAAGAAACAATTGCTCCTAAGCTAGGGGTCAGAGCTGGAGCAGGGGTTCACTTATTACGGACTCAGAACGAAAGAATGATTACATTCAGACCTGGTGGAATCTACTGCAGCACACCAGAAAATTTCACTGGTGTAAGAATCACACTGCTAAAAATGACAGCACTTTGGCTCTCATTCTCAACATCCTTGCCAAAATTAGCCAGGTAAAAGTGAAGAATACCTTTCCATTCACTTTCTGCAGTATAAGTTTCATAGTTTTCTTCTCTTGGTTTTTAATTTATTTTGTTGTTTTACCTACTATGCTCCAGATTACTGGTTAAATCAAATTTCATTTAGAAATCTAACTAATGATAAACATGTGGCATACACCAGTATTCAGTTTCTAGGCCATTAATACAGTCAACAGACTCAGGTCAGTTAGAGACACTATTTGCCAGCTCAACAGACCTTAGAATCTCATTATTTCGAGGGGTCAATAAGCTTCCAGATAATTTCTTGATTTCCAACAAATGGAGTGTTAGCATACAAGTTTTATGAAAAGGCAGCATGATGGCATTTGCCATATGACAAGTATTATCATCACCTGAAGCCACTGATTTGGCAGCTAACCTCTGACAGTTCACCTCCTGGGTCCTTGTTTCTGCCCCTGCATTATGGGTACAGGAGCCTTCACTTACATGATTTGCAGAGGTGTGATGCATGCTAATGGTTTCATGCTGGCGCAGGCCTTGGAAGATATGCAGTTCAACAGTGCTGCTAAATACTCTTCTTTTAGTCAGCCTGGCCTTAATTTCAAGTGCCACAGAAATGTTAATGTTTTGGCACAAGAAGGCCTTGTGGCTGAGCCCAGCCAGTCAGAACCCTCAGTGTTGTGTCAGCTCACTCAGCCCTACCTACACCTGGGCATTACATCTCTCGAAGTAATTAATACTTCAAGAGCTATCTTTCAGTCATCACCTGTACACTCCTGTTAGACTGCTCACCACACTTGTATGGGGTCCTTGAATATTTAGACTCCCACTAAGTGGAACGCCAGGCCTTATTTATGACCGAGTTGTTGTAACGACAAGGTTGGGAAAAGGCATTCTCGCTATCTGAATTCAATAGTGGATATAATTCAGCTTTTCAGCCATCTTCCCACTACAAAGGTGTCTGCAGAGGTTGTCTGGCCATTAAAATGCCTCTTAGACGATGTTGTCTTGATGACCTGCTCTTTATTAGTCAGTTCTAAAGAAATTTGTGGCTCATTGTGGTTCTGAAGGCCTGAGACATTAGCTTTGATACAGCAAGGTGGTTGTGCTCTAGCTACTTTTTGTATTTCTTACATATACTTCTTAATGAGTTTGCCAGAAAAGGATTATATTGTCACTTGCAGAGGCTTTGCTCATCAAGTAAGGCTGTAAAAGAACCAGAGCAAACAGGAAACCCCTGTCTTCGAGCCCTAATTTGAACAATATGTGTGTTTACAGAGAACCACCTAACAACTGTTTTGCTGTATGATCAGGCTGATCAGAGATTTGCAGAAGTCTCTTGGGTAGGCAGAATGTAAACACATCTGTAAACAAATCTGGGATAGAAAAAAAAGTAGAGGAAAAAGATACAGAGAGGGACCTAGAGGGGCTATGGCCAAGGTCAGGCGATGGCTTTAAGGCAGCCCTTCTGCCTTCCAAGTAGGCCTGTGTATATGTATGTATGCATGCATGTGTGATATAATCTTTCTTGAGGTCCAATCCTGCCTGTATTCCCACCTTTCAAAGAAAGCAGCACTTTAGAAGTGTCCATAACTTCTGGATTTGCCCCATAATAAATAAATGTTCCAGGACTTGTCCCATAATTAGCTGATCTGGGTTCTCATATACTTCCTGCACTGCACATGAGTGTGTATTAAACTGGGTGCCATATGTGGTTGGAAAACAGCTCGGCTCACTCAGCATGGAAAAGAGACAGGGGAAGGTGAGGAGCTTTGTGAAATGGCTGCTGTTCATCTGGCACCAAATATCTGCCTCTCTTCTGATGGGCTGGGAGTTGCAGCTGTGAGAGAAGTAGGAGCAATTTTCTGTGTGGGAAAGACTGCAGCAGGTCGTGAGCAGAGCTGCAGCAGCAGGCAGAGATGGGGAGTGGATGCAAACACTGTAGTGCACTGGGTCTCACTTTCCACTTCATTTCTGGGTTGTTCTCTATGAGCTGCTTAACATGACGGGGTCTGCACAGGTAATAATGGACTGCAGGTCCTGGATGTGAAGTGGATTGGCTTGCTCCAGCTCATACAGTACATTATTCACTTCCTTTTCTATAAGCTCTTGTGTTTCACTGTTATGAGATATTAAAATTCCTTTACCATGCTGTGTGACCTTTGATGGCAGATGAAGCACATACTACTCCTCAAAATAAAATACTTGGTAGTCACTGTAACTGGCAAAAGAAACACAGAGCCCTATGTGTCTTCACTAGTCTTTATACTCAACATAAGCACAAAGATGTGAATTTCTGCCTACAGCTGTGATCAGTGTCTCTGAGCAGGACAAACAATCTGTGACAAACGTGGGAAAATGAGATTACTTTATCTCTATTCCCTTAAAGAGTAAGGTAGATTGTATTGGTTTGCAGTTTACATGGTCTGAGTGCATGCATGTAGACAATGATATAAACAGTTGATATGTAAACATAAAACAGTTGATATGTAAACATATCAATTAATGTGACTGTATGGATCTGTACCCGTGTCCATCTAAAACTATGTAACTGAGGAAGGTAGTTGTTCTCTCTTTGAGAGAGGGGACCTAAATCTGTACTGCATGTAATGGTTTGGTAAGTAAACACATAAATGAAATTATGTTTTTCCTTTGGTTCAAATATGAAGAAAACTCTCCCTGCTACGCCAAAAGTTTTCTGTTGCTGTCTGTACGGAGTGGTCAGCCTTTCTTTCAGAATTGGTTGAAAGTTACTTTTTGATGGATTGGTCCCAAAATCTGTTTTCTAAAAAAAAAAGCTGGAAAGCAAGAGTTCTTCATAGCCAGCTATGAATCATCTCATGTCCGTCTGAGAGTGCAATGAAGAAATCTAGGAAAGAGCCCATGTTTTCTCCTCACATGATGCAACAGCCAGCACCCAAAGTGGTGACTTACTTTGGACTGGGCTCTCTGTGCTTGAGGAACTGAGGAATTGCCTTTTTTTCCCCCAGCAGATTAGGCAGAGTGAAACTTTTGTCTAGTTGCCTGGCACTTAAAGGTTCTAAAGCAGCAGAGAAATCATGAGTCAGAATACACGCAAGGAATGTTTTCCATCCCAAATAGTTTATTTAAGAATAGTGCAGCCTGAGGAATGGGGGCAGGGAGGGAGACGGGACTTCAGCTCAGACATTCTTGTGATTTCAGCTGAAGTTTTTCACGTCCTGGGAGGAGTTAGTTTTCTTAACCCTCTCATTAGAAGTATCCGAATAACTTCAAGCAATGTCACAGACAGTCAACGCATCTTTTTCTTACTACAACAGGGTCTGTACTTTTGTGGAGAGTCAGAGAAGGACACTTATACTAGTTTTAATCTGGAGTAACTAGTAATCTAAGTGTAATTTCTTCAGAGTGTCATTAGTCAGAGAATCAAAATTACCTGCATCCTTAGATATTCCTTTACATCTGCTGCTGGCTCTCTTAGTAGGTTAGAGCTGCAATTGGCTACTCCATGAATTCTACCCTAAAAACTCAGCATGTAAATCACAGCAAATGGGTAACATATGACAAAGAGCACTACTGCCAGCTACCTGTATATTTACAGATGCATATGCACAGTGTTAAATTGGCACAGGGTAGGGGTTTTTTTCTGTCCCCTTCTCCCTCCTGTCCCTGACCATTAAAAAAACCCAACACCCAAACCAGCCTTGTCTGACTTTTGTTTCCACTGTGCTCTAGGGAGCTGCTGCAAAACTATTTTGTGGTTTGCCTTGATGCAGTGCAGCTGTTGGGAAGTACAGTATCTTTCCAGCCATCCAAATGCTCTTTATAACTGCAGCCATTTCCCCCTCCTTTCTCTTACTAAAACTGCTTTCAACTCCTCAGTTTCAGTATCCAGGCAAAATTCATGCTGAGTATTCTCCCTATTATGAAATGTAGTAAGAGAGGAGGGACAGAGAAGCCACTAAAAACCTGTTGGTGAAAAATTAAGAGATAGTCATCACTGACTGCAAATAATTGTATTTAAACCACTCTTTTCTTTCATGCAGCCCTTCAGAAGAAAAGGGATGTTAGTCTCAGAGGAAGTCTGAGCAGAAATGCTCAACAGTGTTCTGGGCTTACCTGAAAAGAAGGGGGCTTATAATAACACAGAGATGTTACCTGCTTTGTTAGAACCCACTTTTGACAATAAAGCCTTTGGGTTTTACTGCTTCTCTAACTCTCATCAGTGCTGCGCAGCATTTCACAAGCAGTGAATCTTGTGTTAACTTGCAGCATATGAACCTGGACCCTGAAGTTGAAAGCTCAGAGAAGGGCACACCCTTTGGTCAGCATAATAACCATTTATCATTCAGCAAAATCCACATGACTCGTAGTTTTTTAAACACACACATTAGAGAACTAAATATATCTCTTACTCTGACATATATATGAAAGACAGCAGGGAAGGACTGGTTCAACCATTGTCTCTGGTTGTGGCATCCAGCAGTTCTCTCTTATTTAAGCTTGATGCCCAGTGAAACTGTCCTTTTAGCCTTCAGTGGTAGCTGGTTCGGAGTAATTTGCTTTGTGTGCACCACACTTCTTGAATGAAGATGTGAATTGTGGGAAATTACTTTGTAAAAATGCTTGAACGAGCCTCCCCTTTTCATTGCATTCAGTATCTGATAATGCTGTTTCCTCTTGTCCTCTTATTAGTCTGAAGTAAATACATTTTAACTACCACCAAACAGGCTGAAAAATGAAGGGTGCTTCAATTTCTAAAGAAAGGCATGGTCAGAAACACCTGTCTGGTCCACGAACCTAGTGGTACAGATGCTAAAAAGAAATAAGCCCTGGAAAGATTGTTCTATCAGCATCATCTTGGAGTGCCTTGGCAGCCGGTCCCTCAGAAAGAGACTTGCAAGAATGAAGAAGGAGAAAAAGGGGGAGGAAGAAAGCGAGGAAATACTTTCATAAGAAAGCCTACCAATCCCAGGCAGTTTCCTTGAAATTCCTGCATCTGAGAACTGGAGCCCTGGTTTGGAGAGCTTACTGCTGAGCCACGTTTACTTGTGCCTTAAGGAGGGGCCTGGAGAGCAATGGCAGGATTTGCTCCAGCTAGTTAGCCATGTGGCAGTGCTGCCCCTGCTGCAATAGGATTCCTTCGCCATTACGTTTCTTCTCTCGGGCTCCACAGGCAGTTCAGCTCTCAGAATCTACACTTAGAATTATGAGGTTTTGAAAAAAGGAGAGAAGCCACATTCTGCCCTCCCCCTCCATAGTTTGAACATGAAATATTTGCGGTAGCCACTCAGCTCCCCTTGAACAGGCAGGGGACCGTTGCGTTAAATTAAGCACAAAGCAGTCTCTGCCTCTCCCCAGAATGGGCTGCAAGTGCTCTGATGCTGTGCCTTCAGTACCTAGAAAGCACATGGCAAGCTCTGTGTGCATGACCTGGGAAGCCAAGTTCCCCCAGGGCCTGGGGAGAGCTGGGTTCTGGGGAAGATTCACAGTTCACAACACGATGAGTGGGGGTTTCCTGCTCTGGCTAATAAGGCAAAAGTTGGAAAAAAGTTTGCCTGACTTTTATTCTTTCCCATGTGGTAGTAGGATTAATGCACTGAAATCACATCCTGGATTTAACCTGCTATGGCTGTCTCCTTGGGACTGAGTAGTTGACTTGTGCTTTTCTTTTCTGACATGGGAGTTGCTGACAGATGTGCAGATTGACCCTAGCTCTTTCTGCCTATTCCTGGGCAGGGGTGATGCCTGCAAAGAGCCAGCCTATATTTTATCACATGTCATACATGCGTTGAAGCAAAGCCATATTTTAATCTATGAAAAACAAACGAAACACAATTAATCTGTCAGAAATTTATTGTTTCTCTATATTCCACAGTTTAGTAAAAGCTTTTAAGTTAACACATACAGAACTAGATTATAAATGTGCAGAAGCCAGTTTTTCCTACAACAGTAAAATACTTGTAGATCAATGACACCTTTGTAAATTATTTTTTTTTTTAACGGGAGGACAAAACCTTTCTTTTTCTCTGCAAATTCTTTTGACTGGCAGGACTGAATTAAAAAAAACCCTAAAAGCCCAGTCAATTATTTCTCTGATTCTAGTAAATATTTAAAATTTATTTCATGAATGTCTCATGGTTATGTGTTCACTCTGTACTCAGCTGCTTCCACATAACGTTAAGATTCTGAGAAAACATAAAAATACACTACAGAAAGCCTTTACAGATTGACAAATTAAAGATCTATAGTTATGGAACCAACATAGATCTAAAGTTTATTCACTTAATTAAAAAAAAAAGGAGAGGAGTATTTTTTGTGATTTTTTTCCCCTCAAAGTGTCTTGTTTGATTTACAGATGATACCAGGAGCAATTGATGCAGCATGTTGCTACTTTCACCTGTAGGTGCCCATGTGTTCTATCTGGCTAAGTCATATGGGGTTTACTGCTTTCAGTGAGCTGGTCTTTACAGAATTTCTCTGTTATGAGGATGGGTGAAACCATTTGAATAAAAGGCTAAAAAATGAGTGCTTTACTATTTCTGTAGTACCTATATATTCTCCTTTTTATGTGATGCTTCCTTTTCATGTGGCATCTATATCTGTGCATTGACAGTGTGAAGCATGGTAGGTTTAGTGGATTTTAAAGACAAAATGTTTGAACGATCTGGTGCTGTTCCTACTTATGGTGCAGTTGCATCTGATGGTCTGAACTGGTCTAACATCTCCACACCTGCCAAAAAATATTATTCCATTCCCATGTGGTCCTGACTGTGCAGTACCTTTTTTTCCAGGTTGATCTCTCATCTAACTTTTGGTGAACAAACTGTTCACTAAACCAGCTGAAACCCACTAACTTTAATTTTTGTACTTGTTTTTGGGCAGTTGAGTAAGCTAATTTGCCTCACGAAGCCATCTAACAAACACTGTGCTGCAAAACTGCCCCTTTCAAGCTGTAAGTTCTCAGCTTCAATCAATTCGCCATTTAAATGTTCATCTTTTTCACATTACTTAGTTTGCATTTACAAAAATCAGACTAAAAATTATTAAATTGTAGTCTGGGATTTCTTACTGGAATTCCTACTTATGAACTTTCCACCTTCATTTTACATATACAAAATCTTCTACTCAATGTGTCACCTTCCTATCCCTTTGCTACTTCTTTTATAGTAAAGTTAATCAAAGCTAACCTGTACTAAGGTCTTCTCTTTTAAGAACAATTATGTTATTGAGAACTTTTCCTTTCCATTTTCTCCAAACATAGTTTCACTCCACCATTCTTTCTAGGACGAATGAAAATTTCTCTTGTTCGGTGTTCACTAGTTTTCAGTCCTTTTGAATTCTTCCTAGGAATATAGAAAGCCAGTCACAAACAAAGGAACAAAAACCAAAACGAAGATCCTGAATGACATAGAACTGACATACAATGAAACCCATTAAGCTGTGTTGGACTTAAAATTAAACTTATTGAAAACTTCCCTAGGCAGGTTGCCATAGGCCTGATTTTTACTGTTTGCTTAGTTGATGGTGAATGTAAAAATGGAAGCACTATTTTTTCTAAATAGTTCCCAACCTGCTTTGACTAGTCATTTAGGTAACAAATATAAGAAGAGGAAGGATTGTCCTGTAGTTAGAAAGCAGTGAAATGTGGGTCATATTCCTGGATGACTATGGATTTCTTCACTGGGCGTGCAGCTTCTGTGACCTACAGTTATTCCATTTGTATTCCTGGCTGTAGCTGCCCCCAAAAGCTACATCTCTGCTTTGGAAGAGCCAGCTGCTGCTGGGCTGAGTTGCAGGGAGCTTTTACTTCACCCGGTGCTGTCTATCCCAAGTCATAAAGGAAGGGCTTTGTTTCAGTTTAGGTGTAAGAGAGTTTAGCCACATCCATACGAGCTCTGTTGTGCCTCTTGCCCACAGGCCCAGACAACAGACCTTGCTCTTTTTACCTGCTAGGACATGTGCCACTGCAGACAATTAGTAGGAAACATAGGACTTTGGAATATGACCCAAACTCTAAAAGTTAAGAATATCCCATTGTGCTTATTTAGGAGCCAGTGGGAAGCTGGGATTTCCAGGACAAAACTGTATGATGACACCTTAGTGCATCCTTAGCATCATTTCATCATTCTTGCATGCAAAATACATGAGGAATTGCTGAAGTAGATGATAGAACCCAGGATGTGGCTGATGATCCCATAACAGCTTGAGTTCTGTGCTCCTGCATTTTCATATGAAGGCTGTGATTGCTGTATCTTGAAATTAACAAACACTTGTTCAAGTAATGGAGACCAGGGGGCCTTAATGAAAACTCTTTATGCTGGGCCCATCTAGCACTTAGGCACAGGTATGTATGTGTGTGAAGCCCTCCAAGAATGGGGTAGTGAGTCCTTTATATTAGCTGACTGTGTAAGAGGCCCCATAGCTATACCTCTGTCTCATAAATTACTTATCTTTGGAGAAAACTTGGCAACATAAGGATGCTCATGGGCATATTCAGCCGAGCAAGTTATTTCTGGGTGTCTAGGATATGAGTTTAATTTGAATTTTAAAAATTTTGGTGGATCTCACATTTAATTTCTCTGTGTCTCAGTTTCTCAAGGATTAATTGCAAACAGCAGTAGGTCCTTGTCCTGTAATCATACTGCAAGATTAAATTCAATAGAACTGTTGTTAAGCATTGAGAGGCTTTGAAAATTTGAGGATGTTTTTGTTACTAGAAATTACTTGATGAAAGTTAGGTAAAAGACAAAGTTCTGCATATAAAACATGGAAATATGCAAAAGTTAGGCTATATATTTAGCCTATAAAAGAATATTTGTGTTGGCTGTCTTTCCATAAATTATTACTCTTTGAAAAATCCTTCTCACAGAAAGTCCTAGGTCCTTCAAAGCAAGTTTTGAAATTAAACCAATGTAGAGTTTAATTATGGATAAAATTACGTGAAATGGAGGCAATTCACTATTAAAACCCAAGAAATGGTGTTAAGAATCTACAGAAACAGTCTTGTGAGATAAAATGCTGAAGCAACCCAAGACACGGTTTTCTCCATTTTTCAGTTTATTCATGCTGCAGCATGAGAAGTTACCCACTAAAATGGGAAAATGTAGCTTGTTCTGGTACAGGAAATTGTTTGCTAAGGAATTTTCTGCTTACTGAAGTTTTTTTATATGAAAGGCTTTTCACACATACAAACATATGATGCACACGAATGTATGTATGTGCAAACACACACACATACACATCACATGGGATTCCCAGCTTCCATACTTATAAATATATATAAATGATCCTCTTAAATGCAAAGCTTACCAATCTGATAGGAACATGAACTGTTTTCTGAATAGAATAATGTTTAAGCTCTCTCTTTTTTGGCATTGCAAAGTTCACATACAGTTATAGAACTGAATCCTATGGCTCCTGTGGGGACCCTGTTTTTCCTGTGCAGAAGAATTGGTTGGACACAGAGGAAGGGAAAGGGAAGAAAACTCTAGAAATACAGGTCCCTAGAAATGTAGCACCACATTATTAGTGGATTTAGCTGCACTTCTCTCAGTGGAGCTGCATCCATTTACCCCAGTCAAGTCCCAGACCCAAGACTCACTTCCACTGCTGCTCTTTGAATCCATGCCAGAGTGAGGTATAACTTAAACCAGAAACAGATGTGGGTGACCGTAGCTGAGCTGCAGAATATATAAAGGCTCCATACGTGTTAATTTTCCAGGCATTTGTAACAGGATAGCTGAAATAACTGTAAAATCTTGTAGGTAATGGACCCTGAATGGTGAGAAAGGCTTCTCCTTCGTTTGCTGCAAATTATCTTTCACTTCTGCCTTCTCTGTTTAGATTGCACTACATTTATTTTGAATTGTTTTCAGCCTTTTCTGCTAAGGATCATGGGAGAGCAGACTTAAGTGATTGCAAATGTTTCTGCGGTAATCGTTTCCACTGGAGAAGCCAGCTGGATCGTCCCCCATCGCCTGGCTGAAACTTCTGTCCTTTGCTTTTCAAAAAAATAAAACCACAGTGGGATAAATACTTTTAATTTGTATAAAGATGGTCCTGAAAACGCAGGGTACAGGTATATAGGAAGGTATAAAGTGAGCATTTCTTGAAGCAGAGGTGCACCAGAGTAAGAATTCTTTTTCAGTTCACTGTGGTTTTGGAAGGCAGACCAAAAGAAAAATGAGAGGTTTCCAGAAAAAACAGAGTTATGGGCCAAACTAAGCAAAATACTTAAAGTGAGCAAAGCAAAGCTCTGTCTGCTAACAGTTTGTAGCAAGGGACTGTATTTTCTTTACCAGCCTCCTACCCCAGGAACTTTGTCTTAACATCGAACAAAAAACACAATAGGAATAAACAGATTTCTGATGATGCATTGCTTTGCAAAACCAGGCTATTCCAAAGCTAAAATAATGACTGTTTTCAGATGTGATATAATTTTTTAATGGAAGGGTTGCTCCTGTTGTTCGCTTATGAATCAAGACTAGATCACTGTACATTATCTTGTCTTAACTCTGTGATCATACTTTCAGGTTTCCTGTGATTTTTTCAAAAGAAAAAACCTGTCTGATAAGAAAGGGTGCAGTGGCATTTACTTCTTGAACTTCAGGAGTAAGAAGAATGTTTAGGAAGATTCAGAAGTCCTCATAGTATTTTTTTTTTCCTGTGATATTTGTTCAGTCTGAAATGAAGGTGAAGAGAGAGTCCAGTTTCCCCACTGCAAGAATTTCCATGGCTGCATTTCCTGCTGAGTCCTCACAGTCCACAGTGGCTTCTGCAGCTTTAATACTAAAATCTTAAGCAGCACGGCTGCCCACTTGTTCATTATTCCATTTCTCTCCAACATTACAGAACAGTTCTGCAGGGGATGTCAAATGGACTCAGCTTGCAATCAAGACATCCAGCCCCTGGAGTTACCGATTGATCCTTTACGTTGAAATTTGCTTCCTGGGCAGGGCACCAGCACAGTGCCCAACTTGCCACGTATGCCCCATCTCTGTGTGGATCACAGGAATGTGAAGAGGTTATTTTGGCTCCCTGTGCTTGTGGAAGCATAACAGTGTCACTGGTGGTTTGCAGACTGGTTTTGCATCAGAAAAGAGCATTCATCTCTCTATGCTTACAACACAAAAAAAGAGGAAATGCCTCCAAATTTCTGACAAATTTCCTGAAGAATGTACTATTCTGCAGAGGTGACATATCCAGCGCATGCTGTAGGAAGGCCGAGATAGTTCAGTATTCTGTTTCTTATTGGACTGGTCAAAGCAATGGCTAATGAGACAGACTGGGTATGTTCCCAACAGAAATGTCCTAATGCACTTCCACAGTAGGAGTGCCTAATTCTTCAAAATGGTGAAAATAATGTTAGACAATGGGCCATTGCAGATGAAGTGAGGAGAAGCCTTAAGAAGGCATTTGTCAGGACTCTGAGGCCGCTAAATAGGCTTTACCAGTGACCAACCTCATCCTGGGGCCTCCACCCTCCCCCGTGGTTCCAGGAGCCCCCATCCTGCACAGCCTTGGGCCATCAGTCCTTACCTGAATTACGTTGTAGGTGTTCTCTCTTCAGCCCTGCTTCTGGCCCTGCCTCCTGGATGTACTTGGGCCCTGTGCAGTAGGTAACTTGTGTCTTGCAAGAACTTCTGACCCACAATGCAGCCTTGTCTCTGATCTGTCTCCTATTGCTTGTGGCAGGACTTCCCAGAAGGACCCTGGACCTGATCCCATGTGTGCTGAATTTCCAACGCTTGACGGACCCCCTTGCCAGCACCTGACTTTGTCTGCTGTGTTGTAGTCATCCACTCCTACCCTTCTGGAAACAGTTATTAGACAACCTT
>VZTA01000821.1:0-35877 GCA_013398855.1 Mohoua ochrocephala
ACTGAGGAAGCTTACAGTCAGTATCTGTCATTCCCCTTGACTCCCAATTGTCTCTTCTGCTGTTAGTCAAGAGCATGACTACACAGGCACAAGGCTTGTGGCAACAAACGCTCCTTAGGACCTGCTTGGTATGAACACTATGATCTTACACTACTGAACCAGCAGCCCACCAGTAAGTCAAACACAGAACTCAAAAGAAGCAACTGAAAAAACCCAACTTCATTTTCTGCCACCCCATGCCAAATTCAACGCCATCCTTAATCCTTCGCCCTCTAACTGGGAAGATTAGACACACAGCTTGCCTTAAATATTCATGATTAGGGAGAAACTTGCTTGTTGTTTTGAACAAATTCAACAAACACTCACTCAGCACGAAATGATTTATTAGCACATGATAAAGCTGAAATGATTTCATATGAACAGCTGAAGATAATAAAGAATTTCAGTTATCAAATATACCCAAGACTGAGAAGAGAAAAAATCCCTGCTCTCAGATATTAGAATAGTCTTGCAAATCATTTTCACAAAAAATGATGGGAACTCCTCCTAAAGGTCAAATTAAGCAGAGCTTGAGAGCAGTGAAAGAATTTATAAAGAACTCTGCCACTCAGCTAGGAAGAACAGGAACCACCCCGACATTTTCTTCTGAAATTGCATTTTTCTAGAAATTGAGTGAGGGATTCTAGCACCAGACAATGCAGTTTAGGTATGTTTGATGGCAGCTTGTTTTTTGGTACTTACTGAGTTCTCTTCACTTCAGCATTCGCAATGGCACTTATGAAAGGCACAATTCTGCCATAGTGTAAGAAAAGCCTGACAAGAGGTATGGCCGCTTCCTGTTTTTCTCTGCAAACTTCACCCAAAATATGTGCAGCTGATGCAGAAACAGGCTGAATAGTGGAAAATAAAAACTTTGAGAAATCCTTCCAGAACAATCATTCTTTCTTTCTTTCCCCATTAGCTTCTTAATGGAGAACCCCCCACAACAGTTGCAATAGCCAGTTACCCAAATGTCTGTATATAACGTGGGTGGATGCTACATCCCAGTTTTGTGGGCTGTAAGTCCTGGTCACAAGAGGGCAGCAATTTAAAAACTATTACAGTCCAGTCTCTTTTTATTCCCCACATTTTTAATGGCTGTCTTTTCAGTAAATGTCATTTGCCTGGGAAGCAAGTAAAGAGGAAGAACTCTGTCTAACCCTTTGCAATTTCAAGTCACAGTGAGTACAGAACCCAGTTCTTTTACCGAAAAAACAAAAGCACCATTACAACTGTAAAAAGTATACATAAGGGCACACATGGTCCAAATCTCTGATGTTTCAGGATTGGTCTTGGTTTGCATTTTTCTCAATTATGCAAACAAACCTGTTCCTCTCCAGTAAAGGAAAACAATTGATCAAACTGAAGCTTACTTGGCGTTTTCACATGTAAAATTAAAAAGTCACAGAGAATTTGCTGCTGCTAAAACCACTGTGTTCCTGGGTGTGCCTTCACCCACCATACAGCATGCAGATAAAGATCTCTGCAAGGACTGAAAACAAGCACCAGGGATACGCAGAGCTTAACAAGGCTCTGAGGTCTGAAAAGGAAGAGCTGACCTCTCTGGTAATTACACAACTGTAGTGCCAGCAAGATAGTGACAAATACTCAGACCCCTGTGAAGATGATCTGCAAGTAAACAACAAACAACACAAGCTAATTACCTCAACATCTGCAGATTTTAGCAGGACATCTCTCAGCGGACTGTAATAGTCTGAGGAAAAAACATGGTCCTCAGTGTAAACCACATTTAACCTTAAGGAACCGAGGTCATCAGGTTTCAATGACTTGTTACCGTTATCTCTGGGCTGCAGAAAATACCTGATGTGCAAAAGAAAAAAAAAGACAGAAACTTTGTGCTGAAACACAAGATTTTTCTCAGGCTATACGTGAGCATAGAGAAACTGTACAGATACACAGTATTTATATATGTATCAAACTCTTGAGAGTTCCGAATGAGACTTCTTAATTAAGCTCGCCAGTCTGTTTTGCACCAACTGCATCATGGGAAGTTCTGAACATAAAGATTTATGTAGATATGATTAAAAACCCACACACTAAAACCATAGCACTGCTGATGAACTGCAGTAAATAATATAAAAACAACATACTAGAACTCCCACGTGCTACAGAGAGGCAGACTGAAACCTCTAATCACATTATCAAAACTTCTTGTTCTTACACTTGCTAAGATTACTTTGGCTTGCTTACAAAAAAGATACAAATTAAATCCATTTAAACTTTATCATTTAGCAGTAATTACTCTTAAGTCTTCAGAGCAGACATATGTTTCTACTTATTCTCCAAAAGAAAAATGTCAAATACCATGCTTCGTAAGAACTAGACTGACGGAGAAATTTCAAAGGGAGTCTCAGCTCTCCTAGAAACTCATCACCAAACTTCAAGTTACTGGCATTCCAAAGATCAACTCTGTAATGAAAACAAATAATTTAAAATATTATTAAGAAATTGAAAAAACTTTTTAAAAATCCCAACCTCTTTTCTAAATTTGTTGGGGCTTTTCCCCTCAAGTCTATGAGTTAGAAAGACTTGAAACTGTACAGCAGTGGTTTCCAAACAGTAAAGAGATAACCTTACCTTAGATTTCTGAAGCCTTACAATTCACCTCCATAAAGCATTAGTGAAAAATGTCATTCAGATTAACTGCTTCTCATCTGTACTGTTTCCACTGTCCATATTGATAAAGATTCAGAGGGCTATCTAGCTATCCCAGATAATGGAAAAATACAGGTAAAATGGACACCAGGGGAAAAAGTGCAGAGTTATTTAAGGACTACATATTGTCAGTCCCTGTCTAATTTGGGATTGCTAACAACTAAGTGGCAGCTTTACAGAGTTAGTTCTACACAGTTTTTCCCAGTTTCTAGCTCCTAGGAAGACTCCTGTGTCAAGTATACATATTTATGGCACCTCAACTAGTTCTGCTGAGATATTCAAAGCCTTAGGACAGTTCTACCACTTGGTATAATCTGTGTATTGGCTGAAGCTTACACAAATTTTGGCACTCAGTCCCTCACATTTGGGAAGTTCTGGTCTCTATCTGTAGATTTCTTCCCTTTCATATGCTCTTCAACATCTGGATGGAAAACAACTGCACTGAGATTCAGAGCAGAAGTACTGGTGTCCAACCCAGCATGTGGGTGAACACTACCATACCCACCTTGAAGCAAGGGTTTCAAACTCCAGGGTATTTGTTTCTGTATGTATTTTAAGGCTTTCTCTAAGAGCTATTTTTATTTAAAAACAAGATCAGCTGACTATTTTGCAGCTAAGTGACAGCTTCAGCGTGCCTTAAACTTTTGAGGGAAAAAATGCTACATGGAAAGGAACACAGGTTTTCAAATAATGACAATTTTTAGAAGAGCAACTTTAACTCAGATAAGGTGCAAAGTCATCCAATTGTGGACATATTTACACAACTCTCCTGGTGTCAAGCAAGTCACAGCAGACTGGCCAAGAAACAGATGCTGACAGTCCTGTTAAAGGTTTATCCTATCTTATGCAAGCAAAGAATACGTTACTTTTAAATCCTCTGAGCCTTGCATCTCTTAACAGTGTCTCCTGCATCAGGTGTCATACAGCAGACACACCATCAGCTCACGCTGCATGCCTGCTAGGTGGAGTTCTTCAGACTCTGATAATTTGGACAGTATTTCTGCAGAGCAAGAACTCTCCAAAAGGAAAAAAATTTCTTTGAAAATCTGATCTTCTCTCTCCTTTCTCCATATTTGATGGGTTATTATCTTGCTAACCAGTTCAGACAGCTAAAAGCAGCTTCAGGAGGAGAGGAATCTTTAAGCCTATTTATACAGTCAAACTCAAAATTTACCAAGTATTTACAGGCTACTGGGTTCTAGTTTATCCAAACTCTTTCAAGATGCCAACTAGCAATAACACTTTCAAACACAGACAGCTAAAGGGTTTCCCCACAGTTACAGAAAAAATCAGTGCAAAGGATCCGTACAAGAGGAACTAAGAACTCAAAGTAGATCTCACACTACACAGTAAGCAAAGCAGGCATGCAAATTCTGAAGTTATTGGTTTGTGCTCTTGGAGCACAAAGAATAAACAGCACTTATTAAAAATGTTAACACACAGACCTCAGAGTCTAAAAGATCACTGTTCCCCAAGAGTTTTAAAAGGCAAAATTATGACAAGTGTTATTCTGAAACCGGTCAGATTGTAGTCACAGAAAGAAACAAACAGGAGAGAGGGGGAGGAGAAACAATGAATTCACCAGAACATCTGGTCCCCAAGTGTTGATATGCCCTGCCTACAACTTCCTACACCCACTCAAAAAGAGAAAATTTTCATAGCTTTAGAGAGAAATCATGAGAGACTAAGTCTCCTCTTCACCCTGTGGAATTGCCTTTTTCTCAGGAGAGGAAAAGAAAACAAATCCCCAAACCCATAAATTGTAAGATCTGTCCAGAGGGCATGGGGGCAATCTAACTCTCACTAAACACAGTGGAGGAAGTGAGCGGGGGTGGAAGGGGAACCCAAGATGGAAACAAAAACACTCTGTCCCATAGGGGACAAAAGCTCTAAGGAGAATTTGCCCAACCAAGACTAACACTTTATCTGCTTTTGCCTGTTATTTAAGTGCTTAATCTTTTCCCAACTATTTTGCAAGCCTCCTCTCAAACTATTCATCGGTACCACACTGTGATATATTGGTTGTCAGGAATGACACACTTTTCTGAAGCTCAGCTCCACAGACATTATTGTTGCAGACAAGTCATTTGTCCAGATAATATACTTTGCAAGCAAAACAACTGTATAATTTCACTTAGTCCAGTAGTATAGAATAAGAATCATTGAAATATTAAGCAGTATGTAACTACTGTACACCAATGTCGAGCATCTCCTTCAAAACTATCAAAACAATCTTTCAGAGAATCCTAGTTTTCCTTTAAAATCAGTGCATGGCTGGGAATCATGGTTACAAAGACTAGACTGGGACTTCTGAGACATGGTGTAGTTGCCCTTTTCATCACACACATCCCATGGAATATGGGGCATGTTACTTCCTATCTGTCTACACGATGAAAAGCTTTGCAGAAATACAGTTTAGTGCCAGGCCTAGGCCACCTGCTGTGCTGCCACACCGACACCACCGCAGCAGCTCAGCACTGCACCTGGGCCTTTGCTTTTACTCCCCTGAGTTCAGCTGTGGTCGCGCTACCTTTGCGCTGCCTGACGCAAATGCTCTCCGTGAAAGAGCCCAGCTCTTGCCTCTCTCACGTATGAACAGTTTCTCTTTCCTGCCTCACAGAGTCATGGCAAACACCAATCTATTAATGCCCTTGTAGTGCTGTGATACTGCATTGACAGGCTACATGAACAGGCTGCCGACTGTCAAATCAGAGCAGCCCTCAATCCATTCATGGACACAGATGTGTTTTGCTTGCTGGGAGTGAGTATTGTTCCCCCCTTCCTGGTCTCCCCTCCTTTCCTTATAACCAGTTGTGCTCTGAAGGAACTGTGGAACCTTCTGGGAGACGCCTCACTGCCTTTCTAGTGAGAATACAAGGGGAGGGAGGCAGTGTTACTATTCTTCCTCCAAATACTAACATAAAGGAGAGGGGAATTTCTCACCACCTAATGCAGATATAGCAGTTTTCATTTACTGTGCACACAGATCACCAGATGGCCCAAGTCTCCACGTTTCAATAGGATGTGATGGCAAGATGCATGTGACACTTTCAAGTTTTGCACCTCCTATTGTTTTCTCGCCTCTTTTTATACTCACCTGTCCCCACAGACACTGCTGACTGGCCTCAGCAGGTTTTAAAATAGTACTAAGAGGGTGGCACAGGGTGGGGTGGGATTGTTTTGGTTTTGAAATCAGAATCGCTTTTTTTCCTGTGCAACTAATTTCACTTTTACCATCCCAAATCTTGCAATAAAGGGTTAAAGTTTGGAAGGCAAAAGACAAGAGAAACTGTTTCTGCCCCAGCAAAACCCTGAGTTCAAGAGTTTCCTTTCAGGGAAGAAGGACCTTACATAGGTTGCTAAAATTAAGTGATAGAAGAAAATACACTCTTTAACTGAGAGCATCCCAGAGCCTCTGGGCTGTCCTGGGAAACTGAGAGAGGGAGGAAAGGGGAGCCCAGACATAAAAGGCTGTGCTTAATGACAACTGCATATTAGTACACACACAGTGTGCATGAGAAACAAAGGAAAATAATAAGGATCTCTTCTGCATCAGAACCGACACACATATTCAAGATACAATCTACAGGACAGTGGAGGTAAATAAACATACAGATACAGTGACAAAAACTCATCCTGATTCATCAACAGAAAAACTACGCTTGCCACTTTGCAAACAGAGTTTACTACAAAGTTACACAACTCTGGAAGACAATTTTGTACTAATAATGTATTTTACATTACCTAATCTCCATTTTGTCCACTTCATCTACATCTTCAATGTCAAAATGGGATTTCTTGTTGTAGCTACTGGGTCTTGTCACCTAATAAAAAGAAGGAAACTTTAACAGCTTGATCTGATACAAAAACATTCTGATGTAACTTTTAGAAAGCTTTGGAAGAGCACAGCATTTTACTACCAGCAGTGACTTCAGTCCTATACTGAAAACATTCACGCAAGTGAGTAAACATGTTGACTAAAATGATTACTGACTATAAAGTGGTGGTTACACAATCATATCCAAGAGTATGCAGAGACTCCATACTTTTTTTACAGAGAAAGACCATCTTTAATATTACTACAGCACTTTAAGTTTACATTGACAACAGAAAAATACCACCGAAAGGAGCACTTTCATTATCCATCTAGCGAAGTAAAAGGGCAATTAATATTTGGGTTTTAAACACAGCTGTACAACAGACGCCCCGAGGCACTCTGCAGAGGGCGGGGGAGGAACCACAACCACCCTTAAAAACATTCTGCCGTGTACCCAATTAAAACCGGGAAGTTCTTCCTGTCCTGATATCCTGGAAGTCAATTTAACCTGCCCATACAACAAATACCAAGCAGACCAATTATCCAAGAGACCCTAGCCTGTGTTATGCATATCAGAACATAGAAGCAGCTGCACAGTTCACCAACCACATTTGCAAGACTGATTAATAGGAAAGCACAGGTAAAAAAAAAAAGGAAAAAGGAAAGAAGTATAGAGCATTAGCACAAAAAGTTTTTGTACAAACATTTCTTAAAATTTGTTTTCTACCATGATTGTAAAAAGACTTTGATGGTTGTATTTTTGCATAGTGCGTCAGAAACCTAAGAAAAAGGCTACCCCACCCAGCTGAAACCACAGCAGGAACTGATCAAATGCAAGAGTGTATGATGATGTGTGGGTTCAGTTCTCGGTTGCACACAGAAGCTGAACTTTATTGTAGGCTTGAATATGCTTGTGGCTTCCCACCCACAAAAACTGGCTTTTATTGTAAACTTGACTGCTTGGTTTTGTACTGTACACGAGATGCAAATGGCAATTAAGGGAGGCAATGATACAGTAGTCTAAGCGGAGAGGAACCAGAAAACAATCTTTGCCACAGGACACTCACAGCCTTTTTTACATGTGTACGTGCGAGGCAGGCGACATTTTCAAAGTGATACACAAAAACTAAAAGGTACTACTGGCAGCACTGGGGACCAAATGCTCCAGACTAATGGAATCAAATGCACCCGGTAAGCCCAAGAACACAATGGATTTAAATAGTCTACAACTTCAGCAGTTAAACACAAATTTCCTCACCCTAGCCTTGCAAACACTTCACTGCTTCTGCATAGTATCCCACAGGCCTGTAAATGACAGTTTCTACTACCACTGTGAAGCTAATGCTGTAATTTTTAATAAGGAAGCAAACTTTTAAGTTCTTACTATCTGTAACACAAGAGCTGTTCCAAAAAGCTGTAGCATAAGTGTAACTAATGGCATGTCCCTTCTAAGTAAACACTTTCTAAGAAGTCTTGCTGGAATCTGCATGTATGACATCTCTCTGTTCACCCATGTGACTACTTAGTGTGCACATCAATACAGCTCAAGAGTGGTATTCCTAAAGAGAAAGCTGTATGGAAATGGAGATGAGGAAACTCCCAGTCCACGGTGCTAAACTAGCTGACCCATAACATGGTACAAAAAAGGGGGCACAACTCTGCTGCGTTGGTCCCTTTCATCTGGCAAAGCTGGCAAGCCATTTATCAGCTGCTCAGGATTTTTTTCAGCACAGGCAAGTTTACAAACAGGTCCCCAGCACTTCTCTCTTGAGTTCCTGTAAGAGGACCATTTTCCTGTAGCTGCACACACAGCTCCACACCACTCTGCAGCTGAAGCAGTGGTGAAAATGGCTCTTATCCAGGTGCAAGTTTCATTCACAGCACTCCTTAAATAAGCCCTTCTATTTCCCAAACCAACTATAACCTATCTTTCATTTAGAAAATTAAATCTGTGTGACTTTTTGGTTGTAGAAAGGAAAGCATCCATTCACTGTCTTTTACAGATCAGCTTCTTCCTTGGAGGCTTGGACAATCGCAATGCCAGCAAGCTGCAGGAAAGCTGATGAAGCCGTTTAGAAGCAGAAAGTGACACTGCTGTCAACAGCATGAATCTCTCAGCTCCACAGGAATTGGAGCACTTCGTTTGCATGCACCAGCCACAGGTTTGCCCACGTCTCATTAGTGAATGTATTTCCCAGTCACAGCAGTTCTGCTGAACCTTGTTCCTTGAAGACGTTTAGCCTGATATGTACTAACTACTCTCAAAATGACATAAATCTATGATGGCTCTGTCTGCACTAAGGGTATGTTTATATTTCAGAGCTCTGGCTGATTCAGTCATTTACCAAGCTCTGCTCTTACCCACACAGAATTCATTTTGCTCTGAGTTAGAAGAGCAACTGGGGCATGGGCTTGAGTTCAGGTTTTGCTTTTGCTGGTACTTGCACACAACCCAGCTCTCGCATAAAGGCAAGCTAAGCAAGCCCCCAGCCCCCTCCCTCCCAACTCCAGCTGGAAGATGCTTTGTTTCTCTCCTTCCTCTCCCAGTACGGCAGCACCTGCCAAGTTCGGTGTTTTCAATACCAAACATTCGCTGTTTATGCAGCACACAGAAGGCTGAGGAATCAGGTGGAGTTTTTGTGGCTTACAGTCTGAATTCCTGGATTACATTCTCATTAAAAAGTTCTCACTGACAGGCTCCTGCAGAACTGCCTATGTTAAGAAAAAGGACGCCCGTTTTAGTTTATCTACATATAGCATCACTCTTGTATCACTGCCAAAGACCACAGTCCTGGGCCAGGTGATGGACTGAAATCCCGGGTAAACACACACACACCTCGGGGCAGTTTCAGCACTCGGTCTCACAAGACCTCTGCCCCTCCAACTGTGCCCATGCAGCAACTCCATATAGTCCCATGGAGCCAGGAAGCAGGCATAAAAGCTCACTGCTAGCAGAGCAGTTACATCCTAGGATGAGACATGCTGGGTTGGCAGAGCAAAGATTACCTTAGATAGCTATCCTAGCCTACCCTCGTGGCTTCCAGCCCTTCAGGCACTACAGAAAGTGCTCCTACCAATAAGCAACTTGCTAAATCTGTTTCTCATATCAAAACGCATTACATCAACAAGAGCATGTTTTTGCTGGTATGACAGACTTTAGATTAGTCAGTACAACTATTGGCTTCTAGGCAAAGATGGTGGTTTGTAGAGGGAGCGGGAAGACAGCAATGTCAAGAATGACATGTGCACTTCAGATCTGCACAGTGCAACAGCACTTGTATGGTTCCTCTCTCCCCGGCTCTCCTTCCTGATGCGGCTGTCTGTGGCCCAGAACTGATTCAAGAAACCACATCCCTAGGTGCCATCCCTATGCCAGCAACAATTTCTAATGCAAATGTGACCTGAATGATGCAAGCCATATGAGCAGAAAGGGCTTTTCAATCTATGCCAACTGCACTGCACTACTCCGGCTTTTTTTCATCAGTTTTGTTATTCCAGATACTTTCTTGAGGTGTCTACTGAAATAGAACAGTCAAGCATAGACCAGGACTATGATATCCAAGAGAAAAAGAGAATGATACACATACTTTAGAAGACAGAATGAAAAGTTTCAAGAGAGATCTAAATTATAAACACATGCACATATATGTATGGACACACCACAATTAGAGCTACTCTTGCCAGAAAGAACTGAAATGAGTACTTTCATAGAAGTTATACTTTATGTTAACTGGACTCATTGAAAATGCTCTGTATTAAATAAAGCTGTAGAGGTTTCACGCACTTGGAGAAAAGGCACCGGTATTGCAGCAGACTGGTAGACAGCCAGAACAACCAGTTTAAGTGTATTTTTCCTCTGCAGTTCTCTCCTAAGGAGATAGCCTTCCTCCCATTGACTGGGAAAGACAGGGTGGAGTAGCTATAAAATCACAGACTAAGGGGAAAAAAAAAAAATCATTTCTCTGCGTGTGTGGTTTGTTCGGGTTTTTTTAACTCATTTTCAAATGCACTTTTTTCAAAACTCTAGTGGAGCAAGTTGTGGTTAAGTGTGAAGCCTGTTGCTCAGAAGTGCCCAACTTGAAGCTTTTCCTACAGAGCACCTGAGGTGAAGCTGGATACTGCTCCTTCAGCAGACGGCCAGTCTGAACCCGGGTACTTCTCTCCCCTGCACCATGCTTTGAAACAGTCTTCAAAGATGACAGCTGGCACAACATGGAGCAGGATGCCGTGCCAACTATCCACAGTATAGTATTTCAGCTTATCACCCGCTCCTTTGAAATACCAACCTCAAAATAAAACACTTCATCAAAATGTGGATTGTTGGTCTTCTTTTTAACTTTAGTCTTTTTGGCTTCTGATCTGAATTAAGGAGACAAAATAAAAAAAAAAAGATTAAGAAACAGCATTAGTAGAGGTGTGATCCTAGAACAGAGCCACTGAGGAGGAAATAGCCATCCACTTGATTTATCTGATAAAACTGGAATGCCATGTGGCTCCAGCACAGCAAAGTACAGACACTTGCACACATTTAAGAGAGAGATTCAATGCATTCCTGTTTCTCTAAAGTGGCAGTAATCACATTTCGTTATCCCATTTTAAACACAACTCCTTGAACCCTTATTCTATCACTTGCTTGACATTGCAGAATCTTTTATCTGTACAACACAACTGGCAAGAATGGGGCTCTGAGCAGCAACATTTGGAGGATGGTCTCAATCTTGACGTGACTCAAAAATACCTCATACTCTGAAAACACAGGAGACAAAGACTAGCACAGCTATTTCTGTGATTTATATTTTATAATTCCAGTCTGAAAAATCAATCACTGCTTTTCAGTGACAATCAAAAAATCCAGAATGCTTTCTTCAGTAAGAATATTTTTATTGCTGTCTTACCATCCCTTTCCCTGCAGCGCCAGCAGCCCTTAGCTAATATGGTAGTGAATTACTATGAGCAGTGCTGAGCAGAAGTCTCTATCTCTACTGCTCTGTAGGAGTGAGACGTGGCAGACCTCCTCCCAACCACTCAGCAGGCCTGACCAAGTTCAGCAGTGCCCATTCATCCCCTACGGGCCGTGCCATCCGTCTGTGCCTGCCTCTGAGAACACAGACATCGACTGCTTGGTGCTGGGCTCGAGCCAGCCAATGCATTTCTCACAGGCCGGCCAACAGCTGTTTGATGGCTTCCAAATGTTATGAACCCAGGCTTGATTTGTTCTCGCTACCTACAAGAGAAAAGCTGTGTGCTGTCCTGTGTCACCGATCTTACCCTACAGCTCTGCAGGCATAGATAAAACAGACGCAGATGGAGAGGCACATCAGCCATGTGGAAAACTGACCTACTAATCATTTCATCCCAGAATCTATCGCTCATTTCTCATGCACCAAAGCTGCTTAGATGGCTTGTGACTGCTTATATTCACTGGACAACTCTGTGTATTTCACAGAGGTCAAGTAAAGCTGGGTCTAATTCCCAGTGCTGCTACAGACTTCCTGTGTGACTTGAATGGGCCTGTCCACCAGTACACAATATTTTTCCATCTATAATACAGGCGCAGAAAGAGTTTTGGTCAGGAAGTCCGATGACTCTAAGTACAAATCACACAATAAACAGCAGCACGTTTGTCAAAATTTTTATGCTTGGCATTGCATAACTGCAGCTGAATAAAGCAGCTTTCCTACTCTAAAATGAGAGGCACTGGAAAATCCAGAGAGGAGAATGATGTACAGATTAAGAATATCCCACTATTCCTAGGAGAAGCTGAGAGATAAGAGAGACTAATCTCCTCCAGGACACAGGACAGATTGCCAACCCCATCTCATCAGTCACACTTGCCAATCAGCCTCTTTACTGATAAACCCATCTGGGAGGGGACTGGGAAGCAGGATGTAGAACGGGAGGCGATTAAGGCAGCACAATTATTGAGCAATTACAAAGCAGTGAATGGGAATAAGCTGCATGCTGCTTGCTGGAGATAGGAGGCAAGCCTTTCTCCCCCACGAAAACCCAGACAGGAATAGGATAAGGCTACGCTCCTTATTCTGAAGGGAGTACATTATCAATAGTCATACATTATCCAGACTGGGGGGCATAGGGAAGCAGACAAAGGTAAATTTGGACATTTGAGGGCTAGTCAATCAATTTCCTTACAGTTCAGTAACAGCCACCCAGCCAGTCATTTGAAACTAGTTACAGGCTTAAAACAAAGTGTACAAGTCAAATATCCACGTCCATTAACGGAGATAAGGCACAGCACACTCAGACAAAGATGAAGAATACAGACAGGCTCAAAGACTCCTCTGCTTGCAAGGTAAATATTTGCCAAGAATGCTTCTTATTTATAGCATTTGCAATAAACTGTTGTAAAACATTATCAATAACCCATGCTACCAAATCTGATTCTTTGGGGTCACAGAAGAGCTGTTTTGTTTCTAAAATGACATAGACATAAAAGATGACTAGATAAGCAGAAACAAAACAGTGACACCCAACAGCACAAGAAATTTTTATAACAGATGGGAAAATTGAATCCCAAATTTAAACTGAAGAGTATTATGCAGAATCTCATCACTAAAACCTCATTCCGAATTTTATCCATGCTATTATGTCTGCATATATCAAATTACAGGACTGCGCTATCGAGGGTTTTTGACATACACATTGATTTGTCACACCTTGAAAGTCTGAAGACACTCTAAATATGCACATGCAAACGTGCATGCTGGGCAAGATGTTGATGTATTCGCATTTCTCTTCCACCCTGCCCAAAATTAGCCAATGAATTGGCTCAAAAACTGGCCTCCAACTGTGAGGTGAGAAGATGCATAAATTAAGACTAACCACAAACTATATACTCTGGGATATTCAAATTATTCAGATCTTTACATAAATCAAAACTGAAACGAGTCTCAAATTACTTACTCTAGCATAGTTTAGTAGCTCATACACACACGCCCCCAACACTTAACGTATTCTAGCAGTGTCTAAATACTCCCAGCTGTCCATCCGAGAAAGCAAATTTCTAATAGACAAAGGAAACAGAAACCATCCTCATAAAATGGAAGCTCTTGAATGTGCGATACTTGCCTGGAGGGTCCTGCTAAGGTAACAGTGGCGTAGGGATCACATTGCCCGTTCACAATGGGCAGCCCTTGGCACTCTAAAACTCTGGAAAAGAAGACAGTGAAGACAAATTAATTAAATGGAAAGAGACTAGAGTGAAAATTAAAGCGAAGCATTTTCATAGCTTTCTTTTCATAATACTTTACGCTAGGGAATTGAAATGTCACTAAGCAGAAACATTTAATTTATACCTGAACTCGAAAACATATTTTGTTCTTAAAAACTAACTAGTAGGGTCAAAAATACTGTTAAATTACTGAGAAACCTTAACTCAAAGCATTCTTATTATGCAAGCACAGCAACTTAAGGTTCATGAATTAGGAGTCTGCTGTCAAGATGGGAGCTGTCAGCACTTTAAAATTCTGTGACAACTTATTCACAAAAATACATAACCAGAATTTACTTCTGTAACAGAAGATTAAAAAACCCACACACAGATCCCAGAAGTAGTTAAGTAATTTCTCAGAATAACATTCATGAAGACCTCAATGCTTCCACAAAACTTGGCATGGGCTTATTTGTAAAGGTGTGTTAATTACAAACCAGGAAACAATACGACACAGCCACCCTTTTCCATGTTCAGCAGCTCTGCACTCGAGTAGTAACAGAGACATTGGAGGGAAAAAATGGAACAAATCGGGGTTTGCTGCAAACAATGGTGGGAAAGCTGCACTTTTGCACTCTCATTTCGACATCTCTTTGGGGAAGGAAAAAAAAAGAGTAATAATAATAAGAAAAAATCCGGCACAACTCCCCCCCAAAAGTGAAAAAATGTTGCATGTTTCAGAAGTTAAAACCTACTGAGGAATGCAGCACCAACTGGAAACAAAGACAGACAAGCCAGTTCCCAGGACTCTCCCTCCTGCAACAAGTTCTGCTTCCAACAGGTAACCTGCTAGGCTAATGAATTTGCACAGTTTTAACTGGAAAATTTCAGTGAAAACAAACTGTGAAGCTCTTTGGGCAAGTGAGTAGTACTATCATTGCAGTGTGAAATGTCATGCAAAATTCTGGGTGCTATAACATCACACAAAAACCAATACCCATTTTACTGTTTTCAGTGGCACTAACTTCGATGTGAAACAACATTAAGATGAACAACAGAGAAAAATTCAGTAACAGATACTGCTCCACAATTTCATCCACAAGGCAAGTTATTTGGTAGCGTACAAGGCAGACTGTAAATAAAGTTTAACTACAGGCCTATTACTACTTACTCTCCATAAAGGGAGAAAAAAAGTACTATTCTGCATCAATACAGGAATGATTTTTGTACCAGAGACGGTACAATCTAGATAGGTCCACACACAGGTAGCTGAGAAGATACTTTACATTCACAGCTAAACTGTCCTACCCACGGCTCCTCAGAATGAAGGCTGAGCTGCTTTTCAGTATAGACTGCCCCCAAAAATGCACTCACTCACAAGCTTCTCAATTGCACAGTCCTAACCCACATGACTCCTCATTGCTAATTCACTAACACTAGTACAAAATTATGCTCTGTTTTCTGGATATGTAAGTGAAATTATGGATCGAAACCACAGAGAAAGTTAGGAAAAGCCTGGATTGCATAGGCCACGTGCTGCTTTTATTTCTGGACTTCTACTATTTCACGTCAAGTTTACCATCCACACAGACAGAATTTAGAAGCCTCTGAGCCACCCGGTTTAAGCACATATCTGATATTGCAGAATGCTACAACACAAACAGTGAAATTCAAGCCACAAATTCTATCCCAGCACCAGCAGGAAATACACGGTGCAAGCTTCAGGAACCCTTAACATCAAGCAACACACAAAACATGTGATTCAGTTGCCTCAGTGCAATGCATACAGTGCCATTTGAGATGACTTCGTTTCTTCCACCATCCCTTGCTGCTGCTCCAGAGAGGCAGGAGGTACCCATGAAACACGTAAATTTGTCAGTTCCACATCTCTCAGAGGCCTCATAAATAAACCAGATGCTTGTTTTCAAGCAACCAAGTCCTACTCCAAATTCACCCAGCCTACCTTACAGAGAAAGTGTAGAATAAGCTTTTTTTTTGCACATGTAATAATACAAATACTCAAAATTGTAAGGCAAATGCCACTTTTTAAATTTAAAAAGGGCAGATGTGAACAGAAAGAACGTTTTGGGGAACTTTACACTGTAGCCTTCTGACAGAGTATCTGTCAGTGCAGGAGGAAAAACCAGCAAGTACCAGCAGAAAGTTTTTATGGAGAGGCAGGTGCAGCTTGATTTTCTTACAAGTAAAGGACAGACCACTTTCCTTCCAGTGGTCTTTACACGAACAACACCATATTCACAGCAGAAACACTTTGCCAGTGAGCTACAGCAGGACTGCTGATAATTCTTTTAGGATGGCAGGTGTAGCTTGAACATATTCCTATTTAACAGAACAACTGTACACCAAGTGTCCGTGTCAAACCAAACCCCCGTGTTCCAGGGCTTCCTTAAAGCAGTCTGGAAGTTCCTTAGAATGAAATAGTAACTCAATGGCTTTATAGCAGTCAGCCAATTTTCTGCTGCTGATGAATGGCTTCCAAGCGAGCTCCCATCCACACGGGAAGAACTATGTGAAATTTAAACAGTCAGAGCATGTGGCCAGAGAGAGTATGACTCCTGTTTTAGTAAAAGCAGTTCTTTCAAGAGTATGCAGACAATAGAAAGTGATCCCAGAGAACACAATCTACACTAGAGGACATACAGTTTTCAAATCACTACACAAACAGAACAGAAAATAAAAGTTAAAAAAATCACAGATGAATTTGAATGATGAAAAGTGCGAACTCACCCAAACAAAAAATATGCATACCCTAACTGCACACATATACAATGAGAGGATCTACTCCAATATTGCCACATAGAAGAATTTAAGGTTTTTCTTGTGGATAGCCCCCTGTTATCACATCAATCATCAGCAATCATTAAAAAGACAAGCAGTATCACCAGCTGGCTGGAGAGAACACAGCAAGGTACATCACTGGGCGCCTACAATTTGAATTGTGGGTGCTCTCCAGGACACGTGGAGAAGAACAACAGATGGCTTCTAATCACTCATCGCTCTCCCAGGTCTGTACTCTCCAGCTCAGAAAACAGAAGTTATCCATCCACAAACAGCTTACAAAATCATGAATGGTGTGAAGAACATTTCCTCACAAAATAAGAATTATGGGGCACACAATGAAATTACCAGACAGAAGGTTTAAAAATAAACAAAAGGAAGTACTTTTTCTACACAATGAAATTGCAAAACTTGTTGCCATGGGGTGTCGTGGAGGCGGAAAGAATACGTGGATTAAAACCAGCGCTATAAGAACTCATGGAGTGTACATTTGTAGGCAGCTGTTAAAGCTTAATGGTTCAGAAGCCTCCTTCAGCTCAGGAAATCCCAAATTGGTGATCAGGAAGGGTGCAACACTGGAGCAATCACACCACTTGAAATATCACCCACTAGCGAGTATCAGAAACAGTACTAGGCTAGACTAGAGGGGCATTTTACACAGTAGGGTGGTTGTTCTGTTCTCTGGGGAAAAAGCAAAAACAAAAGGAAAAAAAGAAAAGGAATAACACAAAATACACAGATGTTCTTGTGCATTCATGATGACTTAAGAGTAAGATGCTTCTTTGTGTGCAGCTGGAATAAGAAAAGCAAAAACAACCTTGAAAGAAACAAAATGTGGAAAAACAGGAAACAGACACCAACAGACTGTATCACAAGCCTTTCAGGTAATTTAAATGCAGTTATTGTTTAAAAATGTTGAAGAAATCAGGCAAAAGACTGAAGACTTAGGATTTTGAGGAAGGAAGGCTATGTTTGGAGAGACGCTCATTCTGGTTCTTGCCTCTTACAAAGCATTATGAGGAGAAACAATAAAACTCAACAATGCACAGGTCTGGTTGACTCACGTTAGAACACTCTCCTTAGCTGCAGGATACTGTAATGTTAGGGCTGCTTTTGTTACAGCCATTTTCTTCAGTCATGGGAAAGTTGCTAAGTCAATTAACGCTCCTCCTCTCCCAGCCTGGTACGAAAACACTGGCTTTACTTGGCAAGCAGGAAAAGCGTTAGAAAAAAATGTCAGCTACTCAGAGACAATAAAATGGAATCTCAATTCTGCCACGTGGCCATCACATTATTCAGACTGACAGTTCATATCTGGATTAGAAGAAAAAGAAAAAAAAAAGTGTAATAAAGGTATCATCTTGGGAAAGGGGGGCATAGTGGGAAGCAGTGAACAAAGCCAGCAAAAATAAAACGCCCTTGCTCTAGTCATCTGCATAACTTACATGTATTAGAATAATGAAAAAAAGCCTAGACAATCAAGATTATTCAAGAATTACAAGTCAACTCATCAGACCCCAGAGAAAAAAAAAAATGTCTGGTGGCTGCCAGAATCTTTTCTACCCAACTGGTAATTTCTCACCATTAGCTGTCTGGAGCCCAGCTGGGGCAGAGTGAGCCACCCCTCACAGCCTGCCTGGCTGGGCAGAGCTAAGGTTAGTGCTGGGTCACATGAGAAAACTCTCAATGCAGCTGCCTCACTATATTTTGCTTGTGGTTTACAAAATTAATAGGTTTCAAGAAACAAGGCAGTTCAGTTTTCAATGTGGTTCATGACCAAACCTTCAGAAGAGTAAATAAGCTATGGAAAATTCCCAGCGGGTAAGAGAAAACCTCAAAAACCTAAACACATCATAAGCATGCCCTTGTGCCTACAGAAGCTGAGAGGGTGGCAGGAGCAGAAGGTCTTGGAAAAAAAAGAAAGATTTTTCAACAAAGACTAAGTAGCTCCTATCTGACAGTACAGGCATTTCCTCTGCCTCTGGATTGCCAACTAAGCTCTGTGGGCTGTAATCTCTGACACAGCCTCTACACAAAAACAGGCTTAACACAGGTGAGCAAAATCAGAATGATCCAAGCCCACAGGCATTCCATGATCCTTCCCTGGAACTGTAAATATTGTTTAAAAATTACAGGTTTTGTGATTAGTTCAAGACGCACATGTGTCATCAGCCTCCTTGTGTGTCAGAATGGACAACCAAAGCAAAAACAAAGAAAAGAAACCAGAAGGGACATAGCTGTTCTTAAAACACGTATGTGTATTCACTGTTTTTCCAGAATAAATCACCTCCAGTCTACCGAGTCGGGCTCAGTTGTTTCCCCACTTTCAGCCTAGGGTAGGGACCAGCACACCATTCCCACTCTCTTTTCTCAAATCAGACTGTTTTCTCACTGAGATTCCTCAAGAGAAAATAAATACATCTTTTTTTTCTATACATTTGCTTTCTATAGCTGTACCATGTATTTTAATTGCTTGGTTTCTGGGATCAATATAGATACTTAGCAATTTTACTCATCTATCTTACCATTCCTCTATTTCCAGCCTCTGCTTGTTCCACCTCTCTTTCATTTCTTTATCTTGAGATTTTGTTCCATCTCAAATGCACATTTTTTTGGCCATACTCAGGTTCTGCTCTGCATCATTGTAAAGACAAGAGACTTCCTCCTTGCTTGCTCTAGTGATCTAATGATTACTTGAACACTCAGTACTTTGTGAGGTAAGCCTGACCAGACAAGTACCAACTTAAAAGCAAACTTGCGGTAGATTTGTCAGAACTGTCATCCAAACAATGCATCTCTGGCTTATGCTAAGAACTTGTTTGGTAAAGTACATTTCTCAGAGCTGGGTATATGACTTAGCTTCTTAAGTCTCTTTAGATCTCTCTTTTTTTTTCCCTTCCCAATTTTTCTTTTCTACTGACTAGAGTAATCTCGTAACATGTGTACTGTCCTGAGTACTTTGTCTTCCAGGGATAACAGAACACCTCTAAGTAGTCTCTCCTTGTGACTGGGCTTCTCAGGGCACATAAAATAAGGCTATTAATCTTTAACTTCATAATAGAGCAGTCCAGTCTTTTTGCCTAGTCTGACAGCAAAGAGGTGGTGTCCTTTCCTTGCAATGTTCAGTTCATTCCTGAATGTTCTTTTCTTTTGGTGCAGCGTTGCACCACGAGCTGAGCTCCTTACTCACTCCCACTGTGGCTTAAGAGGAACTTTGATGTCATTCTGCATGCTAGACTTCCATGTACACCTTGGCCAACCTCTCATCGGTGTGGGCACAACTTACGCCTTCCATTGCAACTAGGAATTATTACCAGGCCACCTCCTTATTCCCTTTATCACAGCCTTAATAAACCAGTTACATTCATGTGTTTCAGAGGGGCTTTGTCTGAATGTAACTGCATTCACCACTAATAAGCAGAAAGGTGCTATGTCTAGCTCAGAAATTCCCTGAATCATAAATTTTCAGAGGCCAGGAGAGTGTGTCACTGTATGACTGCTCTCATAATTCTTCATCTCCTAGACAGACTCGGAGTCAGCATCCTGGGCTGAGTCTGACCAAATGCTACATCTGAACTGCTGTTTGTGCACCTTCAGACAAGCCTTGCACTTCCTCTTCACTTCCACAAAGTAATCTACTTAATCTCCACTGAGGATTAAACATAAACACACAACCCTTTTTTTGTCAAAAGGCTGACCAAGTGGCCAGTTTCTTCTGGAACAAGACAATTTTTACAGTTTATTCAATCCTGGTTTTAAATTCCACTCTGCCTTCACCATCAAAAATACTACAATTATTACGTCCCAACCTTCTCAAAATTTATTTACCAATCCATACTCTGACTTTAATTCGCCTCTGTCCCCAGGGAATAAGGAGGCTAAGAATACTGAATCCACATATTGAATCAAATCCTTGTCCTCTGGATGATCATCTGAAGCAGAAGGATCATGCCCACTCCCAGTAAGTGAACTCCAGCAAAAGAAGATTTCAAAAGTGCCTATTCCTTGACTTTCAGAAGTGATCTATTTGTACCAAAACGAGATTTCCTACTATTCTTCTCACCTGAATGTTGTTTTGTACTGGGAACAGACCAGTTTCCTCTGATAGCAGTTCTCACATCCTGGGAATTGCCTGCAATGATCTGCTCTGGTTCACCTTCAAGTTATATTTCACGCAGATACAAAATGTTACAGCACTGTGTAGGGCCTGGTGACCACTGACCATGCCACCATGGTAGAATGAACCAGGGAAAGGACAGGATGGAACAATGTCCAAGTGGAGATAGCCATACTGAATAAAACACATCAGTACTTGCTCTATCATCATGATTTTTCAAGACATTTTCCCATTACATTATTTCATCTCTCCAGGAAACCTGAAACCAGAGCCTTTACCCAATTCTCACCCACACTGCTGCTCTCCAGTCTATCCTCCCACCACTCCTACTGCCCCTCCAGGAAAACCACTCTCCTTGAGGAACGCCAGCAGTACCCTACTTTCTCTGGATAATACCCTCCTCCTTCCGAGTTTATTTTGGTGAACAAACAAGTTCTGGCTCACAAGCAAAAATAAACACTTGCCATCTCCTTAACCTTCGAGAGGATAACAGTTAACTGAAGCTACTTTCCCCCCCTTCATGTGGCAACTCATTCTCCCACAAAGGTCTGTGGCACTAAATGAAATCCTGCCCCATTCACACAAATGGCACTTCACCTGGACCAGCAATTTACTCAATGTGTATTCCCTTAGAATAAAGACTACAGCATTTGAGGCATTGACTCTGAAACATTTATACACAAAATACATTATACACTCAAAACTGCTCCCATTTTGATAGGCCTTAAGGACATCAGAGGAATAGGCTGTGCAGGCAACTGTTTTGGTTTTTTTCCCCTTTAGAACACCCCCCTGCAAAAGCATCTATGGCAAAAGCACGACAGAAACCTTGAAACTGAGATTACAGCTGCAACCCCATGTAAGCACTACCTTTTCTTCCCCATTTCCAGTTCAGCTGAAAACAGTCATAGTCCAGCGAACTATTTAAACATGTTCTTAAACCCGTGTTACCCCGAACGGATTCCTTCCTAAGCTGACCTACAACAGTTTTTGCAGCCTCATGCAGCATGGAGATGAGCTTTTGGTTTGAAGTGGAAACCTCTGTTTGAGCAAAATTTCTATCACACACACACGATTCTTGTTACACAAGGCTGTCAATGGTGATTTCCTTCTGAGACAGCAGAGGAAGAAGAATTGACTGCTAGTGTCTAGGATCAAGCAAAAAATTTCTTTCGTAGGTATTTTACTGAAGATATTTTATAGCAAGACAGGGACAAATATTCACACAAACTCAGCAAATAACGTATAGAGAGCAAGTAAAAGCTAATGAGCACAGCCCCTACTTCCCCATTCTAAACCAAATCCTATTACAGGTATTACAGTAAAACTACATCCAATGCAAAAAACCCTACTTCATTAAATATAAGGAAGAAGTACTGTCAACACATATACATCCTTAAAACCAGTATCACTTCAAATAAACTGCAAACTTCTCCTGTCATTGAAAATCTACACATTTCTTAGAAGTTTAAAAACAGATTTTTTTTTTTCTGCTATTAATATGGGAGCTGTCCTCCATAGTATGGTTCAAAACGTCCCATTTGCTTCCCAATATCCGCTCTAGAAAGACCTTTAAAAGCACACATTTACAGAGTACCATCTGTACTCTGTACTAAAGAGAGCAGACTAAAAAGTGTGTGTCAGCCATTCTGTTCTCGCAGGACAAGGAGTTAATCCATTAGTAGTTAAGCCAGTTTATGAGTCAGTTACAGGAGGGTTGCAAGCTTCCTAAAAGCCTCTTCAGAAAATTCTTCAGATATGTCAATATTAAAAAATGGTTAAATTGTCCTTTATGACAGTGCCCTGAGGCTTTAAGCAGAGACACAAGCTCACTGAAATTTTGAACCACACTGATTTAGTGACTGTTCCTGGCACTGACATCATCATTTCCTTCTGCCTTGGTCTCAGACTGGCAACCCCAGCTATTAACAGAGAACAAGAGCTTAACGACAGGAGAGAAAAGAGAAAGGCTAAGCAAGGAGAAGTTATTTCTAGCACATACTGATACTCAGAGAAGACAAAAGACTCAAAAGTTAAAGCAAAGCAAGTCGTATATAAAAATTATAATGGAATAGCAAAACAAAAGAAGAGGTACAATCAGGAAAGGATAAATGTGCTTAATGATGGTACTATATTGATTCTTGCAGGGGCAAGTGAAGAAATTTGAATTTCACGCAGTATGGCAGGAAGCCAAGGAATGGGTCAACACATCAAGGCAGTGGCAGAAGCACTCACGTTAAAGCAGCATGGTAGGAAATGCAAGAGGAGTGAAGCACAAAACAGCAACAATTACAATACACAGCAAATGATTAGAGCCCAGCCAGCAGCTTTAGCCGAGCTGACTGCGGCCTGCAGCAATCCTAAATGGAAGCAGTGAGATACTGCCTGTACAGGCTGATAAGAAAAGAAAGACGACCAAAAGGCAGCATGGGAGTCAGAGGCAGAAAGGCTGTTATGGCTAAATAATGAAGCCAGACTATGACACAAAAATCTCCCGTGTAATTTTTGTTTGCTTGGAAAGGTTATATTGGTCTCAATGTTTCTGTATGGGATATACAGGTTTTATGGAAAGAAAACTGCAGTGAGATCTGACTTGAGACCTGCCCAAGTTTAACCTGCTCCCATGAAGGAGCTGCAGACACACAGCACAATCCCTCCTGTCACTGTGTACATGCATGAGCACATAAGCAAACAAAACAAGCTGCACAAGCATGTCCTGACTTTTCCCCTCCACCAGCCAGCGGAGGCCAGAAGCATCTACAACTATTCGATTTTTGATACCTGTATGACAAGAAGGAAGACAAAATGAAGAAGCTATTGGAATGACTGACATTCATCCCTAAGACAGAGTGTGATACATGGCAGAGCAAAAGTTACCAAGAAATTACCCAAAAGCTTTTGAGCCTACTGGCAGGAATCTGATTATGAAGTAAAAAGATAAGGAAAAGGTTAAAAGCAGAAGCTTTAAAGAACTTATGACAGAGAGAAGGAAATGAGGCACCCTGGTGAGGAGTGGGTAGGTGTGGGTGTGTGAGAGTGGGGGTATTCAACTCCAAGAAACAAAAGAGCTTCACAGAAGCAGCTCATCCTATGGCTTTCCTACCTAGCTGGTGACCAAGTGTTTCCTCCCAAGTGCTGAGTTTGGCCAAGTCAAACAGATATCCCAGGTTGGCCACAGACATTAATATTTTAAATAAAAATTTAGACATGCTGGTAAGCGATCTGAACTGACAGACACTTGGAACAACTGGGAGAACATGAAGTACAGCAAATTGGAAAAGAGCATCTAAATCACATGCCGTGACACATTCAAACCACAGGGCCCAACAACCCAGAACTCCTGGGCCAAGAGAATGCATCCGCTGAGATGCATCTTTTGTGCAATGGGGGATGCACACAGGAAGGGAAGACAAGGGAATGAGATGGTTTAATGAAAGCCATAGCACCAACAGAATGTAAACCCAGCCAGCTTCTCCTCGCCCCTACCCAATCCAAGTATAACGATTTCTCTGCTAAACAAATTCTTGAATACTCTTCCACATAGATTTTCACATCATATATTTAATTAGATGTAGTAACAAATACACCTTTCTAAACAAAAGCAAAACAAAAACAGGTTGTAATTTTTAAAGAAAAGAAGTAATTACTTGTGGAACTAGAAAGCAATCAAAGGTGCCTTCAAACACCTCACAGAGGCTACAATCTTCTGTAATGAGAATGCCTTGGCACACCTGAGGTAGGCAGCACCTTTAATGCTTTAAAAAACTCAACTTGAAACAACTCAGAACAACTCTTGATTACATTTATGTGAATAATCAGACAATCCAGGATCTTGATTAACAATAGTTATCATTAAAGGGCAGTGATCTTTGCTACACTTTGCAATACTGCCATTAAGGAATTCAAATTAAGTCGATTCATCAGCCCTGCTGAGACCTGATGGCAGTTACGTTGCCAACTAAGTTCCAAAGTAATGCTGATGCACTGAATTTGTTTTGATAAGAGAACTGGGCTAAGGTTATACAAATTGTGTCACAGTGAACATAAAAATACCCTCCAACTAAAATTCACAAAATAATATTAATAACTTGATTCTGTCAGGATTTACATGTCTAAAAAGATGTTAATATATCTCACTGTGATTACGGACAATGAAGTAATCAAGCACAGGAGGCAAAAAATAAAAAGCGCACAGTATTTAACACTGAAATCATGGCATTATAGCCTCAAAAACTGTCTTTTATTTTAAAAAAATGAACCCAACCCAAACCAGAAACATTCAATCTAAATCAGATACACCAAGTCTGTGAAAGGCGGGAAGCAGAACAGAATCTTCTTTAGTAAACCAAACAGCAACATATAGATCAAGCTTGTTAAGTTTCATTTACCTGAATTTTTTACACTGATGCAGATAGAGCTATTCAAAGAATGGTTAGGGTTGGAAGGGACCTCAAAGAGCCTAAAGTTCCAACTCCCCTGCAACGGGCAAGGACACCTTTCACTAGACCAAGCTGCTCTAAGCCCCATCGAAGAAGCACAATCATCACAGGCATCAAAAGGCACATTTTGTAATACACTTTCCTATGAAATTAACTGAAAAACCCTTATCAATGTCCCTGACTTGGCAAAAGGAGACATCAAACAGGATTCATAAAGCATTTATTTCAAAACCAGCTGTCCCAGGATGGTGACTTGCCTAATTTGAATCATTCCTTGGGTCCTACAAGGAGACGTGCGATAGTGCTCTGTGCTATTCACACGGCGCATGTAATACAGAAACTCCACGAAGGATGTTTTGTGGCCTCTCTGTGGCAATACCAAAGAAAGTAGGTCCTGCAGACAAAACTCTCCATTAGCAGTGAAACCTCCTTAATAAAGCACCATCCTCTGCAGTGCTACAACTGTAAAGCACCAGACTCTTAAGACTTTCCACAATTTTTAAGACGTTAGGAAAATACCTACGACTCCGTAGTAGAACTGCCTGCTACTGAGCCATCACAGAGCAAAACCCAGAAGGTGCCTGGAGAGGAAGCCACAGACTTCCAATGGAAGACAAAATCCCTTTAACCTGTTTGATGGGAAAAAGCACCAGTTACGACGACCAGCACAATGAAAGCACATCTGAATGGTAAACCTGGTGGCCCCTACCAGGATCAAAGCATTACACAAATTGTAAGCTATTTCCCCTGGCACACTGTCTCATTTTACTTTCTACTCTGAAAGGTCAGTCATGCCACAGGTTTAGCTAAAATCTATATGATATCCCATCCAAAGAAGAATTTGCTTCACTGAGTGGTGGATATACCATTGCTTGTACAGCACTGAGTCTCTAGAGATGAACAGCAATGTAAAGTGCTCTTTATTAAAGTTTTTAGTGGCTTGTCACTTCAGATCATCTTATGGAAAAACAAGATGCAAATTAGGGCATAGTCAGATAGGCATGCTGGTATAACCAGCTGTAATTAGTAGCCCACATCAGCTTTTGAATTCTAGTTATTGCACAAACAGTTCATCCCCATGTTATGTCTATCCTCATAGTTTGGGACCAAAAGGCATCTTCAGGATCCTGTTGCCTGGCCTCTTTCGAGACAGTGGTGAAAGCTCTCACCTAGTACAGTTGCACAAGTTCATGATGCCTACTACATCTTGAGAGCACATTTCTTAAAAGCAATCAAGGCTAAACTCAAAGGAATCACAGCTATTAAAATATCCTCACAATGTTCTACATGAAATTGTTTGCTGATTAATGATCATGACAAAAAAACAAACAAACACACAAAACCCCCACCCCCAATGGTTTTACTACTTGTTTCCCACTAGCCTCGAGCTTCCAAACGTTGGTTAACACTTATGGTAAGAATAAGTAACCATCCATTCAGAAGGACTCTCTTCTAAATAATGTGCATACTGTGATTTCACAGAATCAGCTAGGTCAGAAAAGACCTCCGAGATCACTGAGTCCAACTTATGACCTAACACCACCTTGTCAACCAGACCATGGCACTCAGTGCCACATCCAGTCTTTTCTTAAACACCTCCAGGGACAGTGACTCGGCCATCTCCCTGGGCAGCCCATTCCAAAGCCCAACCACCCTTTCTGTGAAGAATTTCTTCCTAATGTCCAGCCTAATCCTCCCCTGGCACAGCTTAAGACTTTGTCCTCTTGTCCTGTCGCTGGCTGCCTGGGAGAACAGGCTGACCCCCACCTGGCCACGGCCTCCTTTCAGGTGGCTATCAAGAACGATAAGGTCCCCTCTGAGCCTCCCTCTCTCCAGGCTGAACAACCCCAGCTCCCTTAGACACTCCTCACAGGACATGCACTCCAGCCCCTTCACCAGCTCCGCTGCCCTTCTCTGGACGCACTCCAGCACCTCAAGGTCCTTCCTAAACTGAGGAGCCCAGAACTGAACACAGTACTAAAGGTGCAGCCTCTATCGTTGGATTTGGCCCATCGATCCGGCCTGTCCAGGTCCCTCTGCAGAGCCCTCCTACCCTCCAGCAGATCAACACTCCTCCCCAGCTTGGTGTCATCAGTTTTTCTTCCATAAATCAGTCACTCACTCTAAGACATATTTACCAGCTCTTCTATTCTTCCTGGAGCTCTTCCACAAACACTTCTGAGTTTAACAGCATCCTTTTTAGCCTGGTCTCCTAAAGATAGAGGCTTAAGAGAAAATGCTTTCCGTCTATATTTGTCCATCAATCTCCTGCTGACGATTTTTTTTTAAATCAGTTGGCATTTTCCACAAAATTTGTATAAGTGGTAGAGATTTCAAAAGATATTCCAGTTCTACTAATTTTATTAAACTCAATGACTATGCAGAGAAGAAAGCGCTCCTGGATGTCCCTAGGGAGGAAAGGGCTGCACACAGCAGTTCTCAGCAGCTTTTGACTGAACAGCACATAAATAGTGAGAGTCTGCTGTCACACTGTGCCACCTTTTACAAGCATGATGTTTGGGCTGGCGGGGCATAAAACTGGACAACACAGCAGTGACTGTCACAACTAAAAGGGTAAACCATACGCAGCGAGTACATCTGCAGCTGTGCACAGTCTAGTTGAATTGTTGCCTCTGTTTGAAGCTTGTATGAAATTATTACAAAACCATCAGCTTGGAAGCAAGTCAACTGTAAAATAAGTTAAAATTAATTGCAGACACTACTGCCTCCAAAAGCACAGCCTCCTTGACAATTTCTGCGCTTACTGCAGTTTCAGAATATTTCCCTTTTCTCTCAGTATTTATGAGAACAAAACAATTAGAGAAACAACCTACCTTGTAGGGCGGAAAGGAGTGGGACAGTGAAAATGACAGGTCTCGAAGTGCTATTAAATTAAAAATGTGTATTGAAATATTTTTAATCTGACTCACAAGTGCATTTTATGTTACAAATATATAATTGGCAACGTAGATGAATTTTTCCACTCTTTTCAACTCTTACTGAAATTTCCAGAAAATGGCATCAAAATAAAAGGTTGACACCAAGACAGACAAGTAGGGGGACATACAGTAGATACCAGGTGATTTTAGCACTGTGGACTCTGGAAAGTACTCAGTCATAGCACATAATTACTTGCATTCTCAGTACAATAATGTACCCAGAAGCATGAACATGATTACTAGCTCATCCAGATGGAGTAGGGCAAAAGATACTTTCTCGTTACTGCCACATCCACTGTAAGACTTCTTTCAATAACTTCCTCTCAACAAGTCCTTCTGTGAACAATGAAGTTAATGACAAGTGTTTCCTAGGCATTGTGTACCATGTCTCTACTCTCCTTCTATCTGAAAAAAAACCAAACAAAAAAACTCCAACCAACCAACCAACAAAAAACCCACAAAGAAAACCCCAACAAAAAAAGAAATCACCCAACCTCAACACTTGGGGCCCTGCAACTTCCTCTTTACCCTCCAGCTTCCCCTGTTTCTATCCTACCTTGATGTCTGTCCCTAGTTCCGTTCTGCTACCTCAATATCATATTGGCAAGTGTTGCTCTTGGAGCAACAGATAAAAAATTTGCAGAGACCAGTGTGATTTGTAACTTGTGCCCCATCACAATGCTCCTTTAGAAACTTCTCCAGCACTCTCCTGGTCTTGGATGGTGCCTGCCACAGAAGCTGCAGAAATCCCAAGTCATTCAGAATGAAACAGGGTACAAGTTCACCCTTGCATTATGCTAAACACCACGTACTCCAAAGAACCTTTTGATACAGGTCCTGTTGCAAGACAGGTAGCTGGTTTTTCCCAGGGCTCTACCTCAAATGTACCTGAACTGCTCCAGCTGATCATCATTAAAGGACATCAGTGAAGTAAAAACTGCAGACATTCGGGGCACTGACGGCCTATCGAAGGTGCTAACAATTCACAGTTCTCAAAATCCATGCACCTTTTACAAACACGGATACTACAGGAACGCTCTCTAATGCCCCCAAAGCACCCTAACACTGTGATCTCAAGCACACTTAGAAATGAAATCATTTACCATAAGGAATTATGCTTGAATAATTTGCCTCCATTTATAATGCCAGTCTATGTCTGTTCTGTGTAAAACAGGAAGTACTGTCACGTTATTTACACAGCAACATTTACTGCTGAAACAGAATGACTTAGGACTTACATTTCAGTCTTTAATTACAAACTGAGTTTTATACCTATTCCAGAGAGTCACGTGATGACTATTCAGTCTCAAATGGTGAGCACTTTAAAACATGTTCTGCTGGAGGAGGATCTAATTGAAGTTGCTGTTGATTGGGATTACAGATAAAATGACACTCGTATGTGATTTGCATAAACAAAGAATTTCATTAACAGAGGAGAAGCACTGAAGAAACACTGAATACAAAAACAAAGAAGCATGAAACAAACTTCATTTAGTGGGAAACACAGCAGTAGCAGAAGATAGCATTTCTATGTATCTGAGGTTTAATGGAGAGCGAACAGTTGAAACCTGATTTAGGCTACAAAATAGCCAACAGAGGCTATGGTGGGGATGGAGAAGCACAGCATAGACAGTGTAAACTCAATTTTACGAGAGCTGGGAGAAAAGAAGAAAAAATTGATGCACCATGTTAAAGCCTTATAAAGATGCATATCTGTTCTCTCTTCCCCTCTGTACTCCCAAAACCCACAGCACCGCAGCACTTCATGATAAAAGTACCAGATACTATATGATTTAACCTCTGAGCACTTTCCCCCCGTCAGTTTGTTATGAAACCCATACAAGATTAAAAGCATGATCAAGATGCAATCCTGCAGGAAAAGGCGCAGCTTGATGCAGGGCTTGCTCTCTAGAGAAAGGAGATTGTAACACATTTAATGGATGCATGACTTTATTCAAAATGAAGCCGTGAAACCACTTTATGCCTTCATTAGCATTCCCTCCCAGGAGCAAACAGAAGTTGAAATTTTTCAAAATACTGTGAGTTTACCTGACTGATGCATACATTAAACTGCCCGCCTTGTAGTTGGCAATACCTTTTTTCCCCCCTAATTGATGCAGGTCATATTTTAGGCAGGAAAATAAGCTTCATTTGGACCTGAAGTGAGTTCAAGGCTGGCTGTATGTCTCTGCAGCGGAGTAGAAACTTCTCTAAAGCAACACAAATGTATGTTCTCTAAACTGGAAGCGGCAAACCCAAGAGGGCTGGGTGGCTCATGGACCCATTCTGGACATAGGCGAAGAGAGCCGAGAGCTGTAACACCACAGGAAAAGCAGCCCCTGCCAGCTCTGGCCTCAGGCTATCTCCACACTCAGTGGGAGCTGCAGCCTTGCACCACACCAACACACCAACAAGAGCCTGAGACTGAGCACTACTGCCTCACAAAGCAACAGAACACTGCCTCCATGAAGAAACACCCCCTGGTTCCTGCTGACGCTTTCACGGAACACCAACCCCATTTTGGAAAAGGAAAATACTTTATATGGCACAACGCACTCAAAAGAGAGGAGCAAACCCTGCTCTACACCCCTGACAAGTAACTAGACTTCACCATCACCTGTTAAAGAAAGCCAGATTACTATGAGAGATTAAAGACATGTCATTGAGCTAATGAGTCCAAGTGTTTTCTGCATTAAAACTGAATGCAGAAAAACAAAAACCAAACCAACCCCTCCCAACAAAACAGCAGAGAAAAGCATTATCTAAAACTTCGCCTGCCTGCACTCCTGCTTCCCGCTCTTAATAGCATCAGAGGGAGGGCCACGACAGAAAGCCAACAAAAGTTGGTCTTCAGCATCAGCAGGTAAATACAGCCATGCATTTCCAAGCTTTCTCTTTAATCCAACCCTTCAGACAAATTCTTTACCAATTCCTGGTATCTCATTAAGATAGCTATGTACTAGAAAGTAAACTAGCTCCAACGTAAATGAGAAAAGCAGGAAACAAGCTAGTTAGTAAAGGTAAATTCTCAGATGACTCAAAGATGATGCCTGTATGTTTTAATTTTACACAAATGCATTTAACCATGTTCTATGACTGAAGGACTAGCTACATTCCTGTAGTTTTCCAAGGTGTCTCCAAATGCAATCACAGGAGAAAACAGCAAACCTGCACCAGACAAGAAGGGATCATGTTCTCCTCTTATGCTGTAGATTAGGATCCAGACTGCTGATCCAAAAGCAGGAATGGCCATTATCTCAGCCCTTCCAGCCAGACCTGATACATGTAACTTTGCCCTTCATTGAGTTGTGACCAACAAAACAGAAGGGCTGAACTTCTGAAAATTTCAAAATGAAGCATCACTTACCTTAACCTTAGGAACATCGTATTGCGTAAGAGATTTTTAAACGGTTACATAAAGCCAATCTGATTTAAGGCAGCGGTTGTCAACCAGTGAGCAGCAATGCTCATGGACAAGGAAATTCAGATCTATAATGCGAGCAATCGGAGAGGAAGGTCAGATGCTGCTCACTGCATGCTCTGTGCTCTACTCACATGGCAGGGAAGGCTGGGGAACCATCACCAAATCCCAGGACTCTCACCCCCAGGCAGAGACCTTCTGCTTTAACCACACCTGACAAATGAAACCTTCTTCCTTACCTACCTCTTCCTCTTCAGAAGGCTTTTAAAGCCCAGAGATCAGTCACTGTTCTTTTAACAAACCCTGAAGCACTTATCTTAGGGATGTCATACCTACTTATTGTCTCCTTTCCTGCTTGCTCTTGTAAACTGCCCATTCAACTTTGTTCCACATGGTTGGAATACATCTTGTAGAGACCTCAAGAGAGTTGCGCAGCATTTAATTCGTAAATTAATGCAGGGCAGCCACCTCTTCCACACCAGAGCTACAAAAGCTTCATTTACCAAATAAAATTTCAGCATTGATAACGTATTTGTAGGCTTATGAATCGTTTACTGGAAAACCGTGTTACTGCATATGAAAGAAAGCAGTGGCCTCTGAAGCACATACATTGTTATTTAACTATATACATTTACTGGGCGGGAGAATAAAAGAAGCAGGGGGGAGGAGGGGTGAGCTCTCCAAAGCAGATGTTTCCAAGCTTTTTTAAAACTAAGAGACAAGACATAAGACAACACTTGAAGGAGCAGCTGGGGACACTGAATAAATACAGACATTTAAATGTGACTAATTACATACACATGCTGGAATTCTCAAAGGATGATCAGGGAGCCAGGCTCCCAGCTCACTCTGACTTTCAAAAGGAGTTCAGTGGCCTGTTCCTTCAGGCATGCTGCAAGATGTCATCTTGCTAAATACAGAACACTGCTTCTAAATGTTGCCTCTAGTAGCTTAACCACAGCAAAGCCTACAGAATACTACAAAGCTATCTACAGGAGCCCTCCTGTTTATTAAATAAATACAAATGCATTTATCTGCTCTTCTTTGCCTGTGTGGCTCTGACAGATGAGACAAAGTCGTCTGGACACACCAGAGGCCTTAAATCTATGCTAAACACAAATACGTTGCCCAAAAACTGCTCTAGCAACGGTGGGGAAAGATCTACAAAATGTCTAGGGATCCTTTCCGAGTACTTCCGTTGTAAAGCAGGAAAGTTTCTGTATATGGGAAGTGGTGGCTCATAAAAGAAATTTAGGGAGAAGTACATACCATTGATTTTCAGATGTACTCCTGTAATATGGCTAGACACACACTGTTCATGACTTAGTTCAAACACTTCCACCCAGCACGGCTGCAGAAAGAGAATCTTTCCCTGGTCATTTTCCTTCCTCTGCATTACAGAAAAAGGAAAGTGCAGTTTCTAGGATACACAGGATTAAAACCTGTTTCAGCTTAAAAAGCATGAGGGGAAAAAAATAAAATACAGCATTGCTCAAGCAGCTGCCAGAAGCTGTGTGTCAGCACAAAGGGGTGGGTATGGACACAAGCGGCCAGAAGCATGGGAAAGTCTTGACCACTTCTTTCCATAGCCTATCCTTAAAATGTTCATAAAATTACAGATAGATTTCTGGCAGGTGACAAACAGGAGATGGCCTTCACAGCCAGTGGAAGGTGAGGCCAGATGTTGATAGTCACAACAAGCAGCAGCTGACAGTGCAGAGGGCCGGGAAGGCTGCGGAAACTGTGGAGGAACACAGCGCGAGATCTTTTGGGAGTGAAAGACACAAAGGGGAGAAGCCAGACCTACTCAGTGAGACTTTCTTTTCCCCAACACTCAAGGTGACTCACTACATGGCACAACAGTATTTAGTACAAATGCAGCTACAGGAAGGAACCAGACCACAACATGCATGTTGTTTTTTTATCTGACACACTCAGGGGCAAGGGTCTGAGGTCAGCAGGCTGTAGGTCTGCTCTCTCTGTATGGTGTGAACATACACATCGAGAGCCCGCATCCCAAGTCCTGGAACTGGGATATGAGAGACTTATGGGGGCTAGTCACCAGGACCATCGGCTTTTGCACCAGGTCCCATAGAGGGAGTCCACAAGTAGCAAACTGTTCCCAAAGGAGCATCCAAAGTGAGAGTTGTGGTTCTTACAGAGCTGTATTTATGACAGAAGAAGTTGCCAGGGGACACAAGCAGTGTGAGTGCGGTGCCTACATTTGTACTGTCAATGCAACTTTTAAATCCACTAATGCTTCTCCTTTTAATCTCTTTTGCGGGGATTCAGTCCAGGAGATTGTGCTGCAGCAGCTGGCTGAGACCAGGGCCTCTGATGAAGCACAACAGCTTAGTGGTTTAAGACTAAATGAAAGTACTGAATGCTTCCTAAGGAGAAGCTATTAGGTAACAGTTTTTGAACTGAATTTTTTGCTTCCTCTGCAGGGACTAAGGAAGCACACTTGCCTTTTGCATTTTTAAATAATCTACTACTTAATGTTCAAGAGCTCAGCATTTAAATATTTTAATTTGCCCTTCCATTCAGATGAATTTTTCCATCCATTCATCCCGCTGACTGTTCACAGCGTGCTCCACGGGACTGCAGGCTGGCTCAGCCCCAGCTGCTTTCCAGGCTTTCTGGAATGCAGAGGTGGCAGCAATGTGAACAGGCTCAGAGGGCACACTGATAAAGACCTATGGGTAAGATCATATTTTCTGGAGAAGCAAAAAAGTTTCCTAATTAGGCCAAGTCTTCATTTAGCCTACATACGTGGTCTTTGAAAACAAGCACTATTCTGGGGCTTAAAAAAGCAAGTGTCTCTAAGGTATTTTTAAACAGCTGCCCACTGGATGCAGCTTTTGTTCTCCTTGCAAACCTGAACTGTTCAACCAGTTATATCTATGAGGTCATTTGCAGGGTATTGTTTATCTTTGTAGCTAAATGCTTCACTTATAAAAAATGAAATTTTTTTTAAAAATCAAAGTCAAGGAAGTTCACAAGACAAGCATTAGATTCCTCAGAACAAGTCAGTTTTTAAGATGAAGTGATTCTAGATTCTTGCTCACGTTTTTACAGCCTTGTCTTATTTGCTCACTATAACATTCACCAGATGCTCACATGCAAATCAGTTATTTTCACAACACTCAATTGGAAGCTGCACTTCTCTAAAACACAAAGTCTCTGCTTTTCACTCATGACCCACCCCTAACAAAGGTTCTGCCTCTCCTGCCTCTGCTTCTCTCCTCACTGGCAAATTCCAGCTACACAGACATTTAGCTGAGCATTGCTTAATTACCACACTCTTTTCTTACATGCTGAAGCACTAGAACCAAGATATCTATGAACAAACCTGAAAGAGGTTTCCGATCACGTGGAAAAATGTTAAAAGCTGCAGTTTGCTGTAGACCTTCCTAAAGCAAGCAGTGTGGCATGAAGAAAATGCTGGACTACATTTTGAAGGGCTTTTTTTCCCCCCCCCGATATAATCATTCNTCCCCTTCATCATATTACCTTCTTCTTTCTCACACCTAAGACACATTGCCATGAAAACCTGCACCAACGGAACTACATACTCTAGAAACATTCTTCTTTCCCAACTGCTAAGCTCTACTCTCACTTCCCACTCAAATAAATGTGGAAACTAGACAAAGCCAGAGTGTCCAGGTCAGCCACTGAAGAGAAGGTGGAAAAGATAGTTTCAGCAGACAAAAGCTTGCTTGAGCTCTGATTCTCAAATTTTGTTTCTAAGAGACCTGGGCTCATCATGATTCAGTGGTTAAAACCTCCAAATGATTTTTCTACACATTGCAGCTAATACAGTGAACAATACCTAGCAAATCATGGTTACAGAATGCTTCACAAACCAATCTAAGTCTTTTTCTCTGCACTGTAGAAAGTTAATGGAATAGTCTTCAAATCAAGAATATATAAGCAAAAATTTGAATAAGTATCTAAAAGCTGTCTGGCCAAACGAATAGAAATCTAGAAAACCACACTGTTAAAGTAGTGCCTTACTGTTATTCATGAGGCAAGAAGCTGCATGTATTACACAGTAAGAAGGACCTTTTCAGACACCTATTTCTAGCATTTCAGAAGGTTCACTGAAAAACTCATTGGTACTGTAATGTTACCAGATCCCACTTACTGAAGACAAAACCTTTAAAAGAGAGCTGGCTGTGGTATGACACACACTCTCACAATAAAACAAAGAGAGGCAAACACTTCTGGAGGTCCTTCAGTATACCCCCTAACTATTCAAAACAGACAAAAGTGGAAGGATGTTTCAGTTAATATGTGTTTGCAGAGTCATGGACATCACAGGGTCTCAACCCACAATTAGGGTCCAAAGGATATGGACAGAGGGCTCTGTGGCTGTATCGTGTCTAAGGTGTGCAGCAGACACTTTCAGAAAGGCCAAAGCAAAAAAAAAAAAAAAACCCCCAATGGGGTAAACAGGAAA